>JANJXV010000334.1:0-600000 GCA_024803745.1 Megascapheus bottae | reverse complement strand
CAGAGAGTACATGACATGCCCACTCTCCAGGCACGGGGAGATCCTGCCAAAGTAGCAAATCAGTGATAAGGACATAAAGTGATGAATAGAATTTTAGATCCTGATGGTAGACAGTCTGCAAAATCCAAGGGAGAATGGAATTGGAGGGGACCAGGGATCAGGATGTGGGCATGGAGCTTCCCTGCCAAGGGGGTGGGGGAAGTCACAGGCTGGGGGATGCACAGGATGATCCATGGGCCCTGTGCAGCTACTGGGTCACCCCCTTCTGCATCTCAGCCTTTGGCTTTGAGCTCTGTGATCATCAAGATGTGCACAGTCTGTATTCTGGCTGGCAGAAGAAAGGACCCTGGGAAGACAATTGTAGACCCTTTGTGAGTGTAGGAAGGGGTAGGCTGGGCACCCAGTCCAAGAGGAGCTAACACTGCAGTCGAGGGGTGTGCAAGGAGTGGGTGTGAGGGTTGTGGGCAGTCACAGTCATGGCAGAGGTGGCTCTATCTGTGGGGTGAGTTCCTCCCTGCAGGCACAGCACTGGACATATCAGAGATCCACATGAAAAGGAAAAGCTGGAAATGGCACTATGGTTCAAATGGTAGAGCATCAACCTTGAGCAAAAGAGCTCAGGGACAGTACCCAGGACCTAAGTTCAAGCCTCATGACTGTAAAAGAAAAAGAACCAGGACAATGAGAGGGAACCTGGTACTCTCTTGATCAGACACAAGAAGAGGCCGGGATAGGCTGTGGAAAAACACAGAGAACATCTTCCCCCAGCTCATCCTGTCCTGCATGCAGGGACTGCCATGTAACTAGGGCTACGGTGAGATCATCTTCACCCCTGTGCTGCCATCTGAATTGTAGGCCTCTGTCCTGGCATGGGGTGTCCTGATGGCTGAGCAGGTGCCCTAACCCTAGATTGAGAGCAGCCACTGACTGTGGTAGCTAAGGAGAGATCTCTTCCATAGCTATCAGGCCACCCAGCATGGGAGCCATAACCACCCCTCACCCAGGTAGAGGCCAATGGTTCTCCAAGTGCTACTAACATTGCCCCACCCCTAGCTCTGGGTACACGTGACATTCCCTCCACAAGGAGCAGGACTAAGTGAAGGATCAGGAAGCTGCCTATGGGCTTCAGATGATGGCCAGGCTGGCACTACAGATGGCCTCAATCTGTCAGCACCTTCCCCTGCCTCCATCATTCCTCCATCATGCCTCTCTACCTCCCACCCATTAACCTTGGAAACCAATGAACTGGGCTCTCATCATTCCTCTCATCTCTTCACCCACCTTGCCATGCGTCCATCCCTCTGTCACTTCCACCCCACACACATCCCAACACCAGCCACCCTGTAGCTTATGAGGATCCCAGAGGAAGCTCTTGGTGAAGGGCTTGTCACCACAAAACAGTTACTATCACCCGCTCCGGCCTGATCCACCACAGAATAAGAACAGCCAAGCAGGCACACACTGAAGCAGAGTTGCTCTGCTGCCACTCTGATTTCTTCATGGCCAGGACTTGGCTCTCCTCAGCCTCTCAGCTCAGTAACCAGAACATTGTGCTTTCACAGAGCCATGGCTTCCAGTCTCCATGGACACAATGACATCAAGGTGATGCCAACTTCCCCATCTCTATATACTTCTAACTATGGGATGGGAGCTGAGGTTCTCTTCTGTGACTCCATCCGCTAAGAGGCTCATGGAGATTTCTATCCTTTGCTCATCATGGTGACTCTTTGGTTAACAAGTCACTGCTGGGCTTCCAGTTCACCACATATAGAACCCATACTCCAACACTTTTCTTAGAAGGACTGATGACTTTTAAATATTCTCTAGTTTTAAATTTCTAGATCGTTCCATTTTCATTTATATATTTCCCTTCCTCACATACTTCTCTTTTTTTACCTTCCTTCTTTCATTCCTGGCCTTGACCTCAAAACCTGGAGCTTTTTCTTAGCTTTTCTTTGCTCAAGGTAGCACTCTAGCTCTTGAGCCACAGCTCTACTTCAATCTTTGTTCCTGCTCTAAACTGGGAGTATGAGTCTCATGCATTTTTCCCTTTGCTGGGTTGGTTTTAAACCACAATACTAAGATCAGGATCCTGAATATGCCTCGGATTACAGGTATTATCTAATCAAAACAAATTCCTGATTTTTTTTGTAGACATAATTAGTTCTTTCAGGTGAGCCACCAGACACTCATGCAAGAGCATTGCAGGATCCCAGCATTCATCTTGTCTCCAGTCTTATTCCATCCATCTCACAATGGTCATCTAAAACACCCTGCTGCATGCCTGAAGTCGCAAGGAACGTTCTCAACTCCATGAGAAGCCCCCTTAAGCTCTGCCTCAGACATGCCCAGCCCCCATCCCACTTCCACATGAGCATTTGTTTAGGAGAAATTTCCTGAGTACATCATCATCTACATCATCATCTTTTCCTCACCATTCAAATTTCATCTTTGGAGTCATTTCTCCCAGACAAAGAGGAACATGATCCATGATTTGATAGCAGCTCCAGCTTCATAGTCCCAGCCACCAACACCCCCCCCATTACCCTGCCAGACACCTGAATTCAAGAACAATGTTTTCACTACCCCTGACTCTTATCAAATGTTTTAACTTATACAGTGCATTAAAATAATTTTACTAAATGGAATAAACACATGGCATCAAGCTTCAGAATCTCTGCACCTGAACTTTTAGTGAATCACAGACAAACCAGCATTTCTGTAGCCAACAGAAATCTTAGCTTTGAGATTTCAGCATTCCTGGTATCCAAGTTTGGATGTGCTAACACTGCCCTTAATGGGGCACTTCAATCACACAATCCCACAACAATCAATATCATTTGACATTCACTGGTAGGTGGTGCTAGGAAAAAGACTGATGTGCCAACTCCATGCTGGCTTGACCTATGCCATCTTCAAACCTGGAGCAAGTGGGGCTCCTCTCTCCATGACACCTTTTGTGTACTTCCCCAGGAGGACCTTTACCTTGAGACAAAATTATGAAGACTATCTCTACCAGCAAAGATTCCAGTGAGATGTGCCTACATGGATAAAGCTAAAATCTCACTAAAGTGAGGTTGTTGGCAGTGCTGGAGCCTGGACTCAGGGCCTGGGCACTAAGCATTTGTACTCAAGACTAGCCCTTTACCACTTGAGCCCAAACTCCATTCCCAGCTGTTTTTATTTTTGGTAGTAAGAATCTATCAGACTTTCCTGTCTAGGTGACTTGGAACTTCCATACTCAGATCTCAGCCTCCTGACCAGCCTGGATTAAAAGTGTGGATCAGCCATGCGCCACTCCTGAGGACTTCTGCCAGCACATTGTTTCCCAAAAATTGGAAGAGGAAGATGAGGGAGGGTTGGGCTCATCCTGCCCTGCATATGAAGGAGAGCATCAGCGCCTGAACTTCATTCCCTGTTGTAGGCTGCTGGAGGAAAAGGAAGCAAATAGGCACAGGCTGGCAGCTGAAGCCACAGAACAACTTGTGACCAAGACTCCCACAGCAGACCTCAGAATCGATGACAGAGTTGGATCTACCCAGTAACAGAGGCAGTGGTGACACCTGAAACTGCGCGTTTGAGCCTTTGCTGCTAGTAAACAGGGCCACCTATGTCTCAATGAGAAAGGTGAGATTTTGGTGGAGAAGGTGAGATTAAACATTATGTATCATGCAAGAAGACAGACTATAAGGGGTCTTTTATTATTCCAAGTGAAATTTTGGATTTCCTCTTCTGTTTCTTTAAAGAATGACATTCTGATCTTGATGAATATTGCACTGAATTTGTAGATAGTCCTTATCAAGATTGCCATTTTTACAATATTACTTCTTCCAAACCAGGAGCATAGGTTTTTGCATTTCCTCAGTTCTGCGTTAATTTCCTTCTCCAGGGTTTATAGTTCCATCAAAAAGGTGCTTTACATTCTAAGTTAATTCCTAGGTATTTATTTTCTTTGATAGCAAAATGAGTTGCTATCCTGATTCTTGCCTCATTCCTCTCATTTGTTGGCATATAGGAAGGCAGTTGACATTGACGGTTAATTTTATACCCTGCTACCTTACCAAAGTTTTATATCAGCTCAAGCAGCTTTGGAGTAGAGTCTATAGGGTTCTTTAAATACAGAATCATGTCATCTGTAAGGAGAGAAAGTTTCAGTTCCTCTTTCCCTTTTCCTCCTCACTCCAGTTAGAATGGCCAAGATCCAGAAATCTAATAACGTATGCTGGAGGGGATGTGGCCAGGAGGGATCACTACTACACTGCTGGTGGGATTGCAAACTCGTTCAACCACTATGGAAAGCACTATGGCAGTATCCCAAAAAGACTAAACATAGAGCTCCCCTGTGATCCAGCAATTTCACTACTTGCCAATCGTCCAGATAGGACATACTAAATTCACTAGAACAATAACATTTATCACAGCACTATTTACTATAGCAAAGTATGGAACCAACCCAGATGCCCGTCAGTTGATGAGTAGATCAAATATGGTATTTTAACACAATGGAATTCTGTGCTTCTGTCAGAAAGGATGACATAGACGAATTTGTAAGGAAATAGAAAGACTGTAAAGTTTAGAAATTAGTTTCTGTCTCCTTCTCTCTCTCCTTCTCTATCTCAGTAAAATTTAGAAGTTCCTGTTTCTCTCTCTTTCTCTCTCTTTTCTCTCTTTCTCTCTCTCTCTGTCCCTCTGTTTGTCTCTCTGTCTCTCTGTCTCTCTCTTTCTCTCTCTGTCTCTCTGTCTCTCTCTCTGTCTCTCTCTCTCTCTCTCTCTCTCTCTGCCTCTCTCTCTCTGTCTTTCTCTCTCTATTTCCAATCCTTAGGCTTGAACTCAGGGCTTGAGCTACTTTTGCTCAAGGTTAACACTCTACCATTTGAACCACAGTGCTGCTTCTGGCTTGCTCTTTTCACGTAGTATTGAGGAATCTAACCCAGGCCTTCATCCTTGATAGGTTAGCACTCTACCACTAAGCCACACAGTCAGCTTTTAGAGGTTTCTTACAAAGGTTTTCCTACATGCTATTATTTCTTCTGTGAGTGCTCTTAATGCTTGCTGAAGGTTGACTTTCTTTAGAAGACTTACCCTAATGCTCCCATATACAGAGATTCTATATATAGCTAAATGTTTTTCATTACTCAGAATTTCTCTATTGTGTATGTTCTGAAATGTACTGAAGACTGACTTCTGATTAAAAGTCTTTGCACATTTGTTCTATTCATTAGTTTTCTTTTCTTCTATGGGAATCAGGTTTGTGATGAACACAGAAGTATGCCTTCCAGGTCAAACACTTTCCACATTTGTAATATTCATAAGGTTTTTCTCTCCTATGTGCATTTTATACTTAGTCATGCGTTCATGATGGATTTTTCATATTCTTATATTCATACGATTTTTATCCTGTGTCTGTGTGGTATCATGCAAACTCAACTATGAGTTCTTCAAAAAAATTTCCCTTTCATTTTATTCATAGGATTCTATCCTGTGGGTGTTTAGTGATAAATCTTGACTTGTGCCTTCTGGGGAAAAGACTGAACATTTGCTACATTCATTAAGGGTTTTATCTTGTGTTGGTTCTGTGACACAAGCTGAGTTTTCTTCCACAGACTAAAAAGTCTTCCCTATTTATTACATTGCTAAGGCTTCTCATATGTGTGAACTCTCTTACGCTTCCTGAAGGGTGAATACTGCACAAAAGATTTTCAACTTTGGTTATATTCCTAAGGTTTCTAATATGTGTGAATTCTGTTATGCCTCCTGTAATGTGACTTCCATCTGAAGGTCTTACCACATTTGATGCACTCGTACAGTTTCTCTCTTGTGTGTGTTCTCTGATGCAATTTGAGGGAAGACTTCCATTTGAAAGACATTCCACATCGGTTACATTCATAAGGTTTTTCTCCTGTTTGAATTGTCTTATGCATGTTGAGGTTTGGCTTCTGTGTGAAGGACTTTCCACATATGTTACACTCATAAGGTGTTTCTCCTGAGTATATTCTCTGATGAACATGGAGTTTTACCTTCCATTTGAAAGACTTTCCGCATTCACTACATGCATAAGTTTTCTCTCCTGTGTGTGTTCTATTATGCCCATCAAGATATGACTTCCACTTGAAGATCTTTCCACATTTGTTGCACACATAAGGTTTCTCTCCTGTGTGTGTTCTTTGATGCAATTTGAGGGAAGATTTCTGTCTGAAAAACTTTACACATTGGTTACATTCATAAGGTTTCACTCCTGTGTGTATTCTCTGATGAACACGAAGTTTTCCCTTCCCTTGGAAAGACTTTCCACATTCATTACACTTAAAAGATTTCTCTCCTGTGTGTGTTATTTGATGAACTCGAAGGTGTATCTTCTGGGTGAAAGACTTTCCACATTTGTTACATTCATAAGGTTTCTCTTCTGTGTGTCTTCTCTGGTGCAAAGTGAGGTATGATTTCAGTCTGAAAGTCTTCCCACATTTATCCCATTCATAAGATTTCTCTTCTGTGTGAGATCTCTGATGTGTGCTGAGAGCTGAATTCTGGGCAGAAATTTTATTACGTTCCTCATATTCATAAGGTTTGTCTTCTCTTGGAGATCGAGGATGGAGCGTCAGGTCTGACTTCTCAGAAATTAATTTTCACACTTGATGTACGCATCACATATCTCAGGATATTTGCTCTGAGGTATTGTAAGGCGTATTTCATTACAGAAAGATTTCTCACATTCACTACATGTATGAGGAGTCTCTCCTGTGTACATTTTCGGATGTGTAGTGATGGTCGGTGTTAAGTACAATATTTTTCATCACACAGTACATTTAGCAGTTTTCCTCCCTCCCTGAAGAATTTCTTGGGCAGGGAGAACAGAATTATGATACTGCAGATCTTTTGGACTGTCACAATCATGAATAAAATGCTCTGAATAGCCGATGGATTTTTTAAGAACAGGAGACATACGAGATCTATATGCAGCATGCATCTCATCAGGCTTAGGAGACAGAAGCATGTTCTGACACTTAATGAACTCCTCAGTCCTCACCCCTAAGTTGTTGCCGTTATTACTAATCAGCTCTGGATTATGTGTAGAGCTCAAATTTAAAGTTGTTGCTAATCTCACGTTTTCCTCCACTTCGATACTACTTGCAACTGCTACTTCACAAAGACATTCATTTGGACTTTCCTGGCAGGTTGAACACATTTTCCATTACCTGGACATCTAAAATGAGTCATAGAAAAAAAGACACAAACATACATGAGATACAAATATTCCTTACTGTAAAGGTAATGACTTTACTTTCCCATCCTAAGTGTTAGATATTTTAAAATATAAAAGTGGAAATTGATTTGTGAGAAATATATGCTTTTCTTCCTAACATATTAAGAAAATGATATTTTACAATGACCAATAATGTTTTTCTGTGTTTTAGTTCTCTTTTTATATCACAGGAAATATTTATTGAAATTACCCAACTATGTATTGCTACAGTTTTAAGCTGAGTACTTCCTATACTATACCTGCAGCTGTTTTTTTTCAAATACTGTTTTGTTTATACATTGAGGAATAGCTGCCTTTCTTTTATTTTTGAGAAATAATCTAAATATTGTGATGTTTTGCATCTTTTTAAAACTTTCTTTTTTTTTCTTTTCTTTTTTTTTTGTAGTTCATAGGCTTCGGCCCTGTCCCTGAACAATTCAGCAGAAGACTATAACCCCTATCCTTGAGCTACAGACCCACTTCCTGTTTTCTAGAGTTAACTACAGATAACAGTCTCAGGTCCTGAGTAGCAGATAGGATTACCTTACCCAGTTTCAATGCTGTTTGCTTATTAACCATTAAATGAGGAACACGAATTTTTTCTAGATTCAGTGGCCACAAGGTTGGTTTATGTGTCTGTTTGCCTTTGATCCAAGCAAGAACGATTCTTGAGAGTAAGGACTTACACCTATATCCCTTCAGTTACAACTTCTCACTAAAGTCTCAATTTAGGTATTTGTGGGAATTTTGAAATTTGTTTCTTTCCATTTGAAGTCTTATAAAAATTCCTTTTCTAACACTCCTGTCCCTCAGTACCATGGAAGACCAGAAAATCCCCAGCTCATTGTCTAGTTAATTTTCTTATGTTGATTGAAACTTTGTTGTTTTTTTTCCCTTCCATTCCTGGGTTTGAACTTAGGACCTAACCACTGTCCTTGGGTTTTCTCAAGACTAGAACCCTACCAATGAAGTCATTACTTCTGGCTTTTTCTATGTATGTGGTAATAAGGAATCAAACCTGTGTCTTTGTGCATGCTAGGCAAGCACTCTACCACTAGGCTCAATTTCTGGTGGAAAGGTCTGGTTCTGAATACCAGTCTCTTCCTACCAGCATAAAGATATTATCCTTATCAGAGAATAATGCCCTGACTTATTCCTTGTTTGCTCAATCACTTATAGTCTTAGTTTTAAAGAAATGAAATATCATTCATTCATTCATTCATTCTTTCTTTCTTTCTTCTTTCCTTCTTTCCCTCTTTCTTCCCTCTTTCTTCTTTCTTTCTTTCTTTCTTTCTTTCTTTCTTTCTTTCTTTATTTATTTCTTTCTTTCTTTCTTTCTTTCTTGTTTTGCGGTCATGGGACTTGAATTCTAGACCTGGCTGTTCTTCCTGAGCTCTTCAGCTCAAGGCTACTGCCCTATGTCTTTAGCCTCAACCCCACTTCTCATTTTCTATTGGTTCATTGGAAAGAAGAGTCTAAGGTGTTTTGTGATAGGTCAGTCTTTGAACCTTGATCCTCAGATCTCAGCCTCCTAAGTAGCTAGGATTACAGGCATGAGACACGGGCTCATGGCTTTCTCATTTTATTTTGTTTCACAGTGATTTCTACAGAGAAATCTAACTTTAACTCTACTGCCACATAGAATTCGTCATATCACTCTATGATTCTTGGTGCCGGGGGTTTGGGCTAGCATGCACAAAGACCTGGTTCAGTTCCTTGGTACTACATACAAAGAAAAAGCCAGAAGTGGTGCTATGACTCAAGAAGTAGAGAGCTAGCCATGAGAAATCCGAAGGACCATGCTCAGGCCCTGAGACCAGGCATAGGGTTGGGAAAAGAAAATGATTCTTGATTCATTCACAAAGAATTCCATAGGTTCCACACAGGATTTAGGGTAACTAAGAATATTATTGCTCAGTACATCACAACATGAACTTACCAATGGGGCTCAGGCTCCAACATCAATATGAAGATGCATTCACTCACCTGTGATATTCTTGTCAGAGGAATTTCCCATCCAGAGTTCTGCACAGTGCTCTAGCTTGTCAATTAATACAGGTTTGGGAACACAGGGCCCTGTAAATTAGAAACAGTAGAGAATTATTGCTTATGCTGTGTCATCATTGCTTTAAGTTCGCAGACATCCTACTCACAAGTTATCTATTAAATCTTTTTTCTCATTTCTCACTGGCTCCATGGTTGACTTTTCCCCAGCTCTGGATTCATTTTGTATGGCATAAACTTAGCTGTCTTGCTCAAGGCTAGAAAAATACCAGTTTGAGTCCCAGCTCCACTTACATGCATAGGTCTTCATGCATGCTAAGAAAGCACTCAACCACAAAGTCAAACTTTTGACACTCCACTAACATTTTTGAGGGGTTACTTGGAGTTATAGAGTTTCATGGCAATTTTTATGCCATTGCTGGCTTCAAATTAGAATTCTTAGATTTCTTCCTCCTGAATATTTTAAGATTACAGGCATGAAACATTGCACCTAGTGCCAGGTTTCCATTATAAACTCACTGTTTAGTGATTTGTAGATCCTTTTTCCAATAATGATATATATTCTATTCTGGATTGTTTATCCACTTACAATTCCTGTGTAAGTTTGGAATGTCGTCTCCATTAGAGGAAACATAATTTAGAACTGTTTTCAAAGTATCCTGAAGGTATCCTGAAGAATGAGTACAAAATTACCTTAGGTTTTCTTTAGAAAGTAATGATACTTCTCAGGGCCTGGAATCTTTCATTTAAATAGTATTGAAAGTTTGATAAACATTCACGTATCTGCAAAATAACAAGGCACTTGGCCTTGCAAGTGAATTTGACTTTTGCTCACCTAAGAACACCAGGTTGCTGTAGGTCTCCAGCATTACATCTCTGTACAGGGTCCTCTGAGCATTGTCCAGATGCTGCCACTCCTCCCAGCTGAAATCCACAGCTACATCATCAAATGACACCAGCTTCTGGAATGGCACATTTTCATCAAGTAATTAGCACTGAGTTATAAACACACCATGTCTGGAATTTTATTCTTTTTTTGTTGGAATTGTATTCCTTTACTTAAATGTTTAGACTTACATGAAATATTGACCTGAAAAGCTTAGGGATGGTGCCTAGGCCCAGAGTTCAAGTCCCAAGACCCACAGAAAAATAAAAAGGCAAGCCAGGTGTTGGTGGCTCACGCCTGTCATCCTAGCTACTCAGGAGACTGAGATCTGAGGACCATGGTTCAAAGCCAGCCTGGCACAAAATTCCATGACACTCCTTTCCAATTACCCACCATAAAATGTTTAATGGCTTGTGGCATATCATGGTAGAGCAATTGTGGTATCGACAAAAATAAGTTGGGGGAGTAGATTTAGGTTATAAATGGAATTATTCCATTGAAAAGGAACTACATTATATGATGACATATGCTGGTACTGTGAGAATATTGCAAAATCTTAGGGTATCAAGTAATAATACTGTGAAGTACACCCAGAATGTTAATGTTCTATGTCTGGCATAATAATCACTAGGGGAAGAAACTTTTTTTTCTTTTTTTTGGCTGGGGGATTTGTAAGGCTTGAACTCTGGGCCTGGGCACTCTTCCTGAGCTCTTCAACTCAAGGCTATCACCCTACCTATGAAGCCACAGTGCCATTTCCCATATTCTAGTGGTTAACTGTAGATGAGAGTCTCATAGACTTTCTAATGCCCAGGCTGGCTTTGAACCAAATCTTTAGATATCAGCCTGATATCTGAGTAGCTAGGATTACAGGTAGAAGTCACTGCACCTGGCAAGAAATTTATTTCTTGCTATTTTATACTACAAATTTACTGTATGTTTTACTTTTTCAAAAAGACTGAGGATGACCTTTGTTCTGTATATAGTGGGAAGAGGGGTAGGAAGCTGTGAGCAGAAGAACTGAGGGGCAATACTCAGGGTAGGACAATAGCCTTAAACTAAAGAGCTCACGGCCCAAGGTCCAAGCCCCATGACTTTCACCACTACCCCTCAAAAAAAAGGGAAAAAATTGGAGATTGGAGAGGATTTTCTAAAAAGAATATATAGAAATAGTAGTTCAAAATGTAGAAAGAAGTTCAATGTTAACAATGAAATCATTACTTTAAATATATTAATATAAATATAGTTTTAAACAAAAAGATCCACATACACACACACAAACACACACACACACACACACACATACAAAAAACAACATTGAAAGTCTAACTATTACTGGGAAGGTAGTGAGAAGAAGTAGAACTTTGGAATAGTTCTGCAAGGAATATAAAACAATCAAAAATTGCGTGGAGAGTGCTAAAAAAGTACTAAATATAGAATTACATAGAAATATGGTCCAACACTTCTATTTCTAGATTTGTACCTAACGGAAGAGAAAGCAGAGACTAGAACAAATACGTGGAGAATCCATTCACAACGATTAATAATAATCAAAAGGTAGAAATATGCAAAACAATGCATTGAAAAGGAAGAACATTTTACTATATTTTACAGATGAATCTTCATTACAGTAAACTAAAAATACAGCAGTCATAAAGGAAGATCTAGGGTATGTTTTTCCTTCCAGAGCTTCCAAGGATCAACAAACCCTTAGAGCCAAAAAGCACGATGGTTCAAGAGAATGGAGTAGAGAGGAACAGGAGCTGAATGTTTAATGATTATACATGGAAGATGAAAATTGCTCTAGATGGGTAGAATGAAGAGAGAACTGTACCCTAAACAATGGTTATATAGCCACACAGGATGGGACAAACCTATACTCCCTGATCTTGGGAAACTCAAGAAGGATTTCTAGCCATCCTGGATGCATGGAAAGATCTATCATAAAAAGTAATGTGGAGGGGCTGGGAGTTTGGCATAGTTGTAGAGTGCTTGTATGAAGACGAAGGTTCAATTCCGCAGTACCACATACACAGAAAAAACCAGAAGTAGTGCTGTGGCTCAAGTAGAAGATCACTAGGATTGAGGAAAGCTGAAGGACAGTGCTCAGACCGAGTTCCAGCCAAAGGGCTTGTTTAAAAAAAACTCAGAAAGCTGAGCATGATGGGGTGGTGGCTCACTTCTATAATCCTAGCTACTCAGGAGGCTGAGATCTGAGGATCAAGGTTTAAAGCCATCCTGGCACAAAAAGACCTGAGACTCTTATCTCCAATTTACCTTTAGAAAATGGGAAGTGGGGCTTGGCTCCAGGGTAAGGTGGTAGCCTGGAGCTGAAAAGCTTAGGGATAGTGCCCAGGCTGAGATCAAGATCTATGACCCACCAAAAAAAACCCAAAAAACAAAAAATAATATGGAAAAATTTGGATTCTGTGAATTTTATCAGGCATATAAATGTCTTTTTTGTGTGTTGAAATAACAAATTGTTTGGAAATATTTTAAAAGTTTTTACCTAGAAATGTACACTACAAATGGAATTAATAACAAACACAAAATATGCAAAAGATACAAATTTTTACAATATGGGTATCCTGCTTTTGTATCTTTCACTGACACCTGTTCAAATGAGTCACATATTCTGAATCATTTCTCCCAGTCGATATATGCCACAAGTTTTAGCTTGTACTGTACTTCTTCAGAAATCAAAAGCAAATACTAAGCAAATGTGTGTTAGATTTTGTCAACAGTGATATTTCAAATATAAATCCCTACTCATTGCATTATTTAATATCAATGCCGGAATCTAACTTACACTGGCAGAACCTTCAATTTTTGAGAATCTTCAAAAGGGTGTGTAAATATTTAGGATCGTTATGTCTTCCTGGAGGAAAGATCCCTTTAGTAGTATGTAGTAACCTTCTTTGTCTTTTCTTACTAATTTTAGTTTGAAGTCTATTTTATCTGATATGAGGGATGTTGTTTCTTGATTTGACATTTTTCTTGAGTTTTTTGTTCTGCCCATTTGAAAATGGGAGCAAGATTACTACTAAATGCGATTATAGTTTTTCAGATATAACCAACCTAGACCTCTGTAGCTGGCAGACACTAGATGTTCACAAGTTTTGATTGGTATTATCACTCTTTCTTTTTGTGCACTTACAGACCAGTCTAATACAACCACTGATAAGCGATTTATACCCAAAACAATAAGCCTCTCAATCCAATCTCTATTGTCTTTAAGTCCCTCTGAGCCTAGAGAATAATTAACCACCTACATATACAATATTGCTCAACAGCCATCAAGTGTAGATCCGTGCAGTATAAGGGTTGAAAGACGAGCAGAGGTCCAGAGATAGAATAAAACAATGAGAGAGGTCAGGGAGATACAAGAGGATTAACGTAGGAGTGTAAGAATATTGTAGTAATGAAGAAAAAGTATAGCAAAGGATAACTGACCTAAGTTGGTAAGTAGGTAACATATTTGAGTACAAAGTTTGGAAAGTATTAGAATAAAACTTATGTATTGCTGCACGACTAGCTCTTAACCCAACCAGTGGCCTCACAGTGGACCATGGGATGGATCTGTTTTTCTTGTCTTCGTTGAGGGAAAGGTGTATTTCACAAGATGCAGAAGCGAAGATTTCAGAAGCAAATGCTGTGAGTGAATTAGCTCGTAAAAAGCATTTTTATTTCCTTTTATCTTTCTGCCAGTCTTGGGGCTTGAATTCAGGGCCTGAGCACTGTCCTCGGGTTTTCTCAAGTCGAGCCCTCTGCCACTTGAGCCACAGTGCCACATCTAGATTTTCCATCTATGTGATACTGAGGAATCAAACCCAGATCTTCATGGATGCTAGGCAAGCACTCTACCACTATGCCAAACTCTCAACCCTGACATAGTAATTATAAAGAAATCATCATCATATCAAAATATCCTTTCTGCTACAAAGAATGAACACTTATCTATGTGTGTAATGCTTTTTTTTAATTTCACTAATTCTTCTATGTTTTTCCCTCTTGCATTTTTTACATATGACAGCAAACCTACTCATCAGGAAAAAATTGATTAGGATACAGAAAGCTAATAATATCCTAGTAGACTGACGTTAAAAATATGTGCAAGATGCCCTGTGTGTTTGACCTAGTGGTAGAGTTCTTGGCTACCACGCAAAAAGACTCAGGTTTGATTCCTCATTACCACATACCTAGAAAACGCTGCAAGTGGTGCTGTGGCTTTGTGGGACAGTTAAAGCCTAACTAACAACCAACTGAAGCCAGATCACTTGGCCTGTGGCTCAGGAGGAAGAAAGATGTTGCTGTGCTGTTGCCAAAGGTCAGGAAACTCGAGTCTCAGGCATTGAAGTTGGGGATGTCTTACTCGAAGATGTACATGCTAGATCATTGCCAAGCCACAAATCCAGTATAACAAGCCTTTCTCTAAGAAGAAGGCCAGGAAAATCCAGGGCAACCAGATGAGGTATATTTCAAAGAAGAAATGTATTTGACCCCATCATCCTCCCCATACATTACAAGTGACTTTTTAAAAAATTTTTTTATTGTAATCAGTAAAAGGGTTACATGATATTTGCCAGATAGAAGGTGCATTAATTCACATACATTGATACCCTTTCGCAAGTCTTGGTACCCATTTCCCTCCAACCATACACCCCCACCCATCTTGGTTTTCCCCCCTTCCCTATCAAATTTCAAATATCCAAATACAAATAAATTCAATATATCAGATAACAAAGTGAGATACTACACCAATATGGGATAACCAAGGGACAGCAAAGGAGATGAGAGACAACATAGTACATTAAGGACAACAATCATTCATTATGTGGCTTTTGTTTCAATATCCTGGAGGTCCTTTCAATTAGCTTCACATTATATGGCCTTATATATGGCCTTTTGCTCTTTTGCAAATCTCTGCTACTAGAGCCCACTGAGCCAAGTTCCTTTGAGTCTGGCTTACTTCACTTAATATGATTTGTTCTAAGTCCTTCCATTTCCTACCAAATGGGGAGATGTCATTCTTTCGGACAGCAGCATAGAATTCCATTGTGTACAAATACCACAACTTGCTTATCCACTCATCAACTGAGGGACATCTGGGTTGGTTCCATATCTTTGCTATGGTGAATAGCGCTGCAATGAACATTGTTGTGCTAGTGGGTTTAGTATGCCCTTGTTTCTGGATTGTTGGGTAAATGCCAAGTAGTGGAATTGCTGGGTCATAGGGGAGTTCTATGTTTAGCCTTTTGAGACACTGCCACACTGCTTTCCATAGTGGTTGAACGAGTTTGCACTCCCACCAACAGTGTAGTAGTGATCCCTCCTGGCCACATCCCCTCCAGCATCTGTTGTCATCATTTTCCTGATCCTGGTCATTCTAACTGGTTTGAGGTCGAATCTTAGAGTTGTTTTGATTTGCATTTCTTTTATGACAAGAGATGTGGAGCATTTCTTCATGTGTCTATAGGCCATTTTTGTTTCTTCTTCAGAGAAGACTCTCTTTAAGTCTTTGGCCTATTTTTAATGGGATGGGTGTTACTTTGGAGGTTAGTTTTGGAGTGATTCAATTTTTTGAGTTGTTGATATATTTTAGATATGAGGCCTTGTTCCGTTGTTTGGTTGGTGAAGATCTTTTCACACTCTGTAGGCTTCCTGATTAGTTTACTTGCTATATCCGATGCCATACAAAAGCTCTGCAGTTTAATGCAGTCCCACGTATCCAGCCTTTCTCTGATTTGTTGTGATTCTTGGTCCTTATTAAGAAAGTTTCGACCTGTGCCAAGGAGGCCTAGTGTATCTCCTATTCCTTCCTGTAAACTTTTCATTGTGTCAGCATTTACCTCCATGTCTTTGATCCATTTGGAGTTAATTCTAGTGCAAGGTGACAAAGAAGGATCGAACTTTAGTTTTCTGCATGTGCTTAACCAGGCTATCTTTCTTCCATTCTATTTTTTTGGCTCCCTTGTCAAAGATTAGGTGGCCATAGGTCTGTGGTTTAATATCTGTGTCCGCAGTTCTACTCCATTGGACTTCAGGCCTGTTCTTGTGCCAGTACCAAGCTGTTTTGAGAATTATAGCTCTGTAACAGAGTCCAAAGTTTGGAATTGAAATTCCTCCAGCGCTGTTCTTTCTGCTAAGAAGTGTTTTTGCTACACGGGGTCTTTTTTTATTCCATATGAAATTTTGAATTGCCTCTTCTATTTCTTTAAAGAATGACATTGGGATGTTGATGGGTATTGCATTGAATTTGTAGATAGCCCTTGGCAAGATTGTCATTTTCACAATGTTGATTCTTCCAATGCAGGAGCATGGGAGGTTTTCCCATTTTCTTAGTTCTGCTTTAATTTCCTTTTTTAGGGTTTTAAAGTTTTCATCTAAACGGTCCTTTACATTCTTAGTTAAGCTAATTCCTAGGTACTTTATTTTCTTTGAGGCTATTATGAAAGGAGTTTCTTTCCTGATTATTGCCTCATTCCTCTCACTGTTGTCGTAAAGGAAGGAAGTTGATTTGTGAGGGTTTATTTTATGGCATGCTACCCTTCCAAAGCTTTGAATCAGCTCAAGGATCTTGGGAGTAGAGTCTATAGAATTCTTTAAGTACAGAATCATGTCATCTGGAAAGAGGGATAGTTTTATTTCCTCTTTCCCTACTTGGATCCCCTTTATGCTTGCTTCTTGCCTTATTGCACTGCCTAGGAACTCTAGTACTATGTTAAAAAAAGAGTGGAGAGAGTGGGAATCCTTGTCTCGTTCCTTTTTTTAGAGGGAATATCTTTAGATTTTCACCCTTAAGTATAATACTGGCAGTAGGTTTCACATACACAGCTTTTATTACATTGAGAAATGTTCCATGGATTGCTAGTTTCTCCACATCTTTTAACATGAAGGAGTTTTGGATCTTGACAAATGCCTTTTCCGCATCTATTAAGACAATCATATGATTTTTGTCATTGCTCCTGTTGATGTGTTGAATTATATTAATTGCTTTGTGTATGTCGAACCAGCTTTGCCTCCCTGTGATGAATCCAGTTTTATCATAGTGTAAAATTTTTTTGATGAGTTGTTGTAGACGGTTGGCCAGTATTTTGTTGAGAAGTTTTGCATCGATGTTCATCAAAGAAATGGGTCTATAGATCTCTTTCTTTGATGAATCTCTGTCTGGTTTGGGGATGAGGGATATACTGGCTTTACAGAATGAGTTTGGTAAATAACCTTCATTTTCAATTTCGTTGAATAGCTTGAGGAGTATAGGTGTGAGCTCTGCCTTGAAGACCTTGGAGAATTTAGCTGTGAAACCTTCTGGCCCTGGGCTCTTTTTAAGTGGAAGTTGTCTAATTTCCATTTCTATTAAAGAGCTTGAAATAGGCCTGTTGAGTTGGGTTAGCTCTTCTTGGTTCAGTGTAGGTATGTTAATATTTTTTAGGAATTCATCCATTTCTTCTAGATTCTCAAATTTGTTGGCGTAAAGGATTGAGAAGTATTCCCTCAAGATATTCTGGATCTTGGTAATTTCTGTCGTGATATTACCATTTTCATCTGCGATTTTGTTTCTTTCGATATGCTCTCTTCTTTTTTTGGTAAGATTTGCTGAGGGATTGACAATTTTGTTAATTCTTTCAAAGAACCAACTCCTTGTTTTGTTGATTCTTTCTACAGTTTTTTTTATTCCAAATCATTTAATTCTGCTTTGATTTTAATAATTTGCTTTCTCCTAATGGGTTTAGGGTTGTTTTGTTGCTCTTTTTCCAGGAGGTTAAGGTTAGACATTAACTAGTTGGTTTGCCATTTTTCCAACTTGCTGTTGTAGGTACTCAGCGCTATAAATTTTCCTCTGAGTACTGCCTTTGTTGTGTCCCTAAGGAGTTGATATTTGTGTGCTCCTTATTGTTAAATTTCATAAACAGTTGGATATCTGTTCTGATATCTTCGATTACCCATTGTTTTTGATTCAACAATGTGTTGTTCAGTCTCCATGAGTTACAGGGTTTTCGTTGGTGGAGATGTGTGTTCACTTCCAATTTGATGCCTTTATGGTCTGAGAGTGTGCATTGAATAATTTCAGAGTTTCTGAATCTGTCCAGGTTTGTTTTCTGGCCTAAGATGTGGTCTATGTTGGAAAATGTTCCATGTGCTACTGAGAAAAACGTATATTGTGTTGTTACTGGGTGGACTATTCTGCAGATGTCTGTTAGATCTAGTTGGTCTATATAGTTGTTCAGTTCTAAAGTTTTTCTGTTGAGTTTTTGCCTTGTTGATGTGTTCATAGGTGAGAGTGGTGTGTTAAACTCACCAACAATCACTGTATTTCGATCTATGTATGGTTTCAGTGTAAGTAAATTTTGCTTGATGAAGTTTGGAGCTCCGGGATTGGGTGTGTAAATATTTAGGATCGTTATGTCTTCCTGAAGAAAAGATCCTTTAGTAGTATGTAGTAACCTTCTTTTTCTTTTCTTACTAATTTTACTTTGAAGTCTATTGTATCTGATAGGAGGATGGCAACTACAGCCTGTTTATGGTGGCAGTTAGCTTGATAGAGTTATTCCAACCTCTCACTTTCAAAAGATGATTGTTTTTGGGTAAGATGTGTCTCTTGAAGACAGCAGAACGATGGCTCTTGCTTTTTGATCCAACTAGACAGCCTATGCCGTTTAATTGGAGAGTTAAGTCCATTGATATTGAGAGTTAGGATTGAGAGATATTTATTAGTTCCTACCATTTTTAAAAGCTTTTAGTAGGGCCTGTGTCTTGACAGTTCTTGTGGTCCTTAGATGGTATGCTGTTTAGGTGCCATTTCTTTCCCTATATTGCATTTATTTTGGTTTTCTATGTATAGAGCATCTTTGAGAATTCTCTGTAGTGTTGGTTTTGTTTCGACATATTGTTGCAGCTTTTCCCTGGAATGGAATGTTTCTATAGTTCCCTCAGTTATGAATGAGAGCTTAGCTGGCTACAGTATTCTTGGTTGGTAGTTATTTGATTTAAGGGCATGACATATATGCTTTCAGTCACTTCGGGCTTGCATGGTCTCTGCTGAGAAATCTGGGGTTATTCTGATTGGTTTGCCTTTATAGGTTACTGATCCCTTTTCCCTGGCTGCCTTTAGGATCTTTCCTTTCGTTTCTATTGATCCAGTTCGGATCACAATGTGGCGGTGGTATGTTCTTTTCTGGTCAGGTCTGTTTGGGGTTCTAAAAGCTTCTCGAATCTGGATGGGCCTGCCCTTCTGGATATTTGGGAAATTCTTTGAGATGATTCCCTGAAGTGTATTTCCAATACCATTGACCTCTTTCTCCACGCCCTCCTCAATACCAACTAGCCTTAAATTAGGCTTCCTAATTGTATCTTGGACCTCCTGAAGCGCTCTCTCATATTTCCTAGATTTGGATTGACTCATTTTCTGTTCTTTATAATACCTAAATTATCTTCAGCCCCGGAAATTCTCTCCTCTGCATTGTCTAACCTGCTATCAAAGCTATCTACTTTATTTTTCATCTCCCTTGCTTCTAATTGCTCACTTTTTATGCCTTGCGTCTCTTGTTTTAGATCATGTATGGATTTCTTTATCTCCTTGATTTCCTTTTGAGTGGTTAGCTCAGTAGCTTTATTTTCTTTGGACATTTGCTGGAGTTTGGTCACGTTTTTTTGTGGATTCTATGAATTCATCCATCTTTCTTGGAAAAACCTTTATTATGGCCTCCTTTATGGCTTCTTCTTTTTCACTTATGACCTTGTGTTTGCTTTCCTCTTGTTCAGCTATGGCTTCCTCCATTATCTCTTTCTTTATATTTTCACATTTTCCATTAATGATGTTTATCAATTGCATTTGTGTAGCACTTGGAAGACTCTCCTCCAGGTTTGCCAGTGACTGTTCCATTGTCTATTTACATTGGGTGGGGGATGTTGTTTCTTGATTTGACATTTTTCTTGAGTCTCTTTTTCTGCCCATTTGAAAATGGGAGCATGATTACTACTAAATACGATTATAGTTTCTCAGATATAACCAACCTAGACCTCTGTAGCTGGCAGACACTAGATGTTCACAAGTTTTGATTGGTATTATCACTCTTTCTTTTTGTGCACTTACAGACCAGCCTAATACAACCACTGATAAGCGATTTATACCCAAAAAAATAAGCCTCTCAATCCAATCTCTATTGTCCTTATGTCCCTCTGAGCCTAGAGAATAATTAACCACCTACATATACAATATTGCTCAACAGCCATCAAGTGTACATCCGTGCAGTACAAGGGTTGAAAGACGAGCAGAGGTCCAGAGATAGAAAAAAAGAATGAGAGAGGTCAGGGGAGGTACAAAAGGATTAACGTTGGAGTGTAAGAATATTGTAGTAATGAAGAAAAGTTATAGCATAAGGATAACTGACATAAGTTGGTAAGTAGGTAGCATATTTGAGTACAAAGTTTGGAAAGTATTAGAATAAAACTTATGTGTTGCTGCACGACTAGCTCTTAGCCCAACCAGTGGCCTCACAGTGGACCATGGGATGGATCTGTTTTTCTTGTCTACGTTGAGGGAAAGGGGTATTTCACAAGATGCAGAAGCGAAGATTTCAGAAGCAAATGCTGTGAGTGAATTAGCTCGTAAAAAGCATTTTTATTTCCTTTTATCTTTCTGCCAGTTTTGGGGCTTGAATTCAGGGCCTGAGCACTGTCCTCGGGTTTTCTCAAGTCTAGCCCTCTGCCACTTGAGCCACAGTGCCACATCTAGATTTTCCATCTATGTGATACTGAGCAATCAAACCCAGATCTTCATGGATGCTAGGCAAGCACTCTACCACTATGCCAAACTCTCAAGCCTGACATAGTAATTATAAAGTCATCATCATCATGTCAATATATCCTTTCTCCTACAAAGAATGAACACTTAACTGTGTCTAATGATTTGTTTTAAAATTCACTGATTCTTCTGTGTTTTTCCCCCTTGCATTTTTTACACATGACAGCAAAGCTACTCATCAGGAAAAAATTGATTAGGATACAGAAACCTAATAATATCCTAGTAGATTGACGTCAAAAATATGTGCAAGATGCCCTGTGTGTTTGACCTAGTGGTAGAGTCCTTGGCTACCACTCAAAAAGACTCAGGTGTGATTCCTCATTACCACATACATAGAAAACGCTGCAAGTGGTGCTGTGGCTTGGTGGGACAGCTAAAGCGTAAAGAAAGCCCAAGAACAATGTTCACACTCTGAGGTCAAGTCCCAAGACTAGCAAAAACAAAAAAAAAGTTCGACAAGGGGCAAAATGCAGGCAGAGAAGGCAGTGTGAAGCAAATGTTTTGTAAAGGATGAGGGCAATATTGACCTTAAGTTTGGATCTTACCTAAGAAAGGCTCCTTGAGCCTGAGACCAGACTGGTAGTTGGGCCTAGTGGAAGACATTGAGATTGGACAAATAAGGTGTGCTGTTTACTACATCCACATGTATATTGTGAGATTGGGGGAGAGATTCAGCCTCCAGTATGTCTTTGGCGAGGTCTTTTGTGAGCAAGGATCTTTGGTCATTGGGCCCTGAAAGGTGACCCTGCCTCCCTCACAATGGAACAGAATATGGAACCCTGGTAACCAAGCCACTGTAACTAACAACCAGCTCAAGCCAGCTCACTTGGCCTGTGGCTCAGGAGGAAGCAAGATGTTGCTGTGCTGTTGCCAAAGGTCAGGAAACTCGAGTCTCAGGCATGGAAGTTGTGGCTGTCTTACTCGAAGATGTACATGCTAGATCATTGCCAAGCCACAAATCCAGTATAACAGTCCTTTGTCTAAGAAGAAGGCCAGGAAAATCCAGGGCAACCAGATGAGGTATATTTCTAAGAAGAAATGTATTTGACCCAATCATCCTCCCCACACACTACAACTTTATTTTTTTTAAATTCTTTTTATTGTAATTAGTAAAAGGGATACATGATATTTGCCAGATATAAGGTGCATTAATTCACATACATTGATACCCTTTCACATGTCTTGGTACCCATTTCCCTCCAAAACCACACCCCCACCCGTCTGATTTTTACACTGCCTAGGAATTCTAGTAGGGTGTTAAAAAGGAGTGGAGAGAGTGGGCATCCTGAATGCTACCCCTTACCCCTTTCATGCAAAGCTTAGGCCTGTGGCATATTAATCACAATTAGAGGTAAAAATCTTATGGAATTTATTGCATGGCTGATTTTGAACTGGAATCCTCAGGTCTCAGCTTATCTTGAGTAGCTATGATTACAGTACTTTTACAACCTGTATGCTCATACACATCGCTTCTGATCCAAACACTCATTGTTCAATTTAACTAACAAGATGTGAGGAAAGATGATTGACTGTAATTTACTAGATGGGCTTACAGTGAGTGTATATTTCCACTTCCACTCTGAAGCCAGGGAAATGTTTCCGGTACATGTTTCAACTATCTCTCAAAGAGGAAATAATGTGTGAGTACGTTTGCTAGTATTTCAGATAGGAGATTTACTTTGGTGTTTGGAACCTGTTGAGCAGAGTGTATCAGCTGGGGTGTGATAACAGAGATGATGATTCAGACAGGAATATTTTCATAACAGACAGACTTAATCCAGATCCTTGGATTTCAGGCCTTGAGAAGATAGAATTACAAGTGTGAGCTGCCACCATCACCTGGTTCATTTTGGAAACCTTAATTGCTTCTCATTTGTTCCTTTCCTTTTTTGGAAGATTGATCTAAGCTGGCTGATTGTGCATCACAATGAAGTGATTGGCCTCAGGAATTGCAAATATTTGTTTCATCAGCACGGAATGAATGAAAGTTGATCTAAACCCAATAGTATATTCCTTCTGATGAATAGGGAACTTACTTATATCATTTTTCCTTGCCTTTGCTTTCCCAAAGCAAGCAACATTTTTCTTAAAAACTATACTTCATGAGAATATTATAATTAGAAGCTATCTTCTGCACACTTCAGAATAGTCCTTGCATTTATAAACTTATATGACAATATTAGGTAGAAGAATGGTGACTGTTAGTTTCATAACTATTTCATATGTTTTACTCTTTAAGGCTCATTAACTCAAGAAGGGATTAAATACATTTAGATAATAGTAGAACATAGCTGCTGCTGATTTGTTGTGTGTGCAGATGATACACAGATTTATTAGGATTACTCAAAAGTTTTGTTCAAATTTTCAGTAGTAGACTGCTATGCTAACGGGAAGGTGATAGTAATGACGCTGAAATTCTATGAATCAGCTATGAAGCAGAATTTCAGGGGAGAGTATTTGCTAGGGACTTAATTTCTAAGACGCATATCAAGAATATTGAACTATAGCACCAAATGATGGAGGACTCTATGTCACATTTTGTTTGTTTTATGCAAGTCCTGGGACTTGAACCCAAGGCCTGGCAACTGTCCTTAAATTTTTTTTTTGCTTCAGGCTAGTGTTCTACCACTTGATCCACAGCTCCACCTCCAGATTTTTGGTAATGAACTGTAAATAAGAATATCATGCAATTTGTTTGGGCTGGATTCAAACCTGATTCTCTGTAGATAGGATTCCAAGTGTGAGCGCACAGAGCCTGGCTAGTATCATTCATCATTCAAGTCATGAGACTGCAATTCTGCAACTGGGTCTTGTCACTGAGCTTTTCAGCTCAAGACTACTGCCCTATCCCTTGAGACATAGGGCCACTTCTGGGTTTCTGGTGGTTAATTGGAGATAAGAGTCACATGGACTTCAGTGCCCAGGCTGACTTTGAACTGCTATCCTTGGATCCCAGCCTCTTGAGTAGCTACATTTACAAGTGTGAGCAACCATACCCGGCTAAATTATTTTTAAGTTAATTTTTTTGTTAAGTCAATATATAGTTGGCATACGGTTATATAAGTAATGAACACATTTCTTAAGAAAACTGTTATCCCCTCCCTCCTTTTTCTCTGTTTTCCTACCCTCAGCCCCCTCTCCACCCAGATTGTTCAGTTCATTTCCGTTTAGTATCTTCCAAGTATCACTGTTCAATTGGTTCACCCTTTTTCCTTTGTTTTTTTTTTTTTTACCATTTTATTATACCCTCTCCATTCCCCAAATCACGTAAACCTATGTACAAGACACAGGGTACCCGAATTCAACACAGTGACTACAGAGAATAAAACTAAAGGGAAAAAGAAGAAAAGAGGTAAAAAGCAAAGAAAATGAAAGAACATCATACAGTACCTTAGAAGCAACAACACTGAAAAAACAAAACATAAAACCTTGGGGTGAAAATGAAGCTTGCCTAGCATGTATGAAACCCTGGATTCCATTCCTCAGCACCACATAAACAAAAACTGGAAGTGCCACTGTGACTCAGCTGGTAGATTTCTAACGTTCAGCACAGAGTGTCTCCAAGTGACAAAAATCTGTCACATTTAAGTCAGGCTTCAAAACTTTGCTAGGAACCAGTTACGTGATTTGGAAGAAAGTCCAATTTTCAAAAAATCACTAGCCAGGCGCTGGAGGGTCATAATTGTCATTCTACTAGCCAGGGAGAAGGTGATTCAAAGCCTTTACAAGCAAAAAAACGAAAACAAAAAAACTGTAAGATTCTTCTCTCCACTTAGCCACCCAAAAACTAAGTGGAGTTGTGGCTAAAACTGGTACAGCATTAGCCTTGAGGAAAAAGAACTAAGAGACCTTGCCCAGGTCCAAAGTTCAAGCTCCCCACCAAGAAAGAAAAAAAAGGAGGCCAGATACCTTAGTTTAAAAAGTATATCTGGATATCTTAGTAGGTTTTTCTGATCTTTCCTCATTCATCTGATGGAACCACATAATCTTGATCCTGATCTGACTAAGAGCCTGCATTGTGCTTAATAAATTCATTCCACATATTCCAGTAGAATTTGGACAGCTAACAGCCACTTACCAATGCTTTATTCTACGTTTAGGCCAGTATGTCTTCATACCATCTACACAGTCAGCTATATCATCTTTCCAGAAGTATCATTGAGTGTAGAACACTCAGAACTAAAATAATTGCATAAAGATGTAATAAAACCCCTTGATTCATTAAGAAAATTTCTGTACCACTTAGAGCAAGTACATTAGTGGTATTTACCTCTAGCCTCTTTTTAAAAAAATTTATTAACATTGAATTTTACATCATATTTCAAATGTCATGTTTAACCAACAAGTATTCAAGAAGGGAATCGCTATACAATCACTGGCACATAGATTTTAGAATATAGTAAAAATTAAGCTGAGTCTTTGTATGTCATAGATACAGATTAATCTATAATAAAACACATGTCTATAGAGTGTATAGTCTATCCTAGATTTTTATGTCTATGTAGTTATGTTTATATCTCCAAAATTATGTCCAGAACTTTGGGTATCAACTATTCAATCATCGCTCTACTACTGTTTGAAACTAATATCCATATATTAAGGATATCATGTACCTTTTGTTCCTTGGTCTTGACTTATCTCACTCAACAGGATTCACTCTAATTTCATCCACTACCCCAAAAATGCCATTATTATTTTTTTCTGTGCAGATCTTCTTTTTATGTATTTGTTTTTATTGTAATTTATAGAAGGGTTACATTATATTCACCAGATAGAAGGTGCATTACTTCTCAAACTTTGATACCCCATGTAATGATATGGTCCCCATTTCCCTTCCCCTACCCCCATTCATGGTCATTTCCCCCCTTCCCTATCCAATTTCAAATAACCAATTAGGCACATATGAAATATATTAGAAAACAAGGTGAAATATTGTAACAATATGATATAACCAAGGAATAGCAAAAGAGATAAGAGATCACATAGTTCATTAAGGACAACAATCACTCATTATATGAGTTTTGTTTCTTTATCTTGGAGGTCCTTACATTTAGTGTCATACTATTTGTCACGATGTCTCTAGATTTTGTTCTATTATAAATCTCTGGTAGCAGAGCCCAAGGTTTCTACTGAATTTGACAAATGTGGGAGACTCTTGGGCCTATGTTCCTTTGAGTTTGGCGTACTTCACTTAATATGATTTTTTTCCTTTTCCTCCATTTCCCCGAGAATGCCATTATTTTATCTTGTCGGTTGGCTATGTATCATTACATTGTGTGTGTGTGTGTGTGTGTGTGTGTGTGTGTATGTGTGTGTGTGTGTGTGTGTGCGTGTATCACATTTTTTGTAGTAGGGCATCTGGTTGTTTCCATCATCCAGCCTCATTTTCTACAGATATTTTCATAGTCTCTTTTTTATTTTCAGGGTAATGTATAGAGGGGTTACGATTACATTTACAGGTAGTCGACTGCATTACTTCTCACACCTTTATTCCACTCCACATGGTTTTGTCCCCAGTTCCCTCTCCCCTCCCCTTCCCAATCATCTTGTTTCCCTCCTTCCCTTTCCTATTTGACATAAACAAATAAACATATATACAATATGCCAGGGAAAAAATCAGATACAGTAACAATCTGACATTAACCAAAGGGCAAAATAAGAGATATGAAATAACATAGTAGTTTAAGGACAAAAATCACAGAAGATTAAGAGCAACGATGACACAAGATATAGCTCTTGTTCCCATATCCTAGAGATCCTTTCATTTAGTCTCATCCTATATGACCTTATATACCTAGGTTTTTGAGTTATTGTAATCCTCTGCTAGGAGAGTCCTAGATGTGAACTAATTGTTACAAATGAGGGAAACCATTGAGCTTATGTTTCTTTGGGTCTGGCTTGCTTCACTGAATATGAATTTTTCCAAGTCTTTCCATTTCCTTACAAATGGGGCGATGTCTTTCCTTCTGTTGGCAGCATAGCATTCCATTGTGTATAAGTACCACATCTTCTTGATTCAGTCATCTACTGAGTGGCATCTGGGTTGGTTTCATATCTTTGCTATGGTAAATAGTGCTGCAATGAGCATCATTGTGGTAGTGGCTTTAGTATGTCCTTTTTTCTGGACAATTGGGTAGATGCCAAGTAGTGGATTTGCTGGATCATAGGGGAGCTCTATGTTCAGTCTTTTGAGGAACCACCACACTGCTTTCCCTAGTGGTTGAACGAGTTTACACTCACACCAACAGTGTAGGTGTGATCCCCCCTGGTCACTTCCCCACCAGTATCTCTTATTAGATTTTTTGATAATGGCCATTTTGACTGGAGTCAGGTGGAATCTCAAAGTTGTTTTGATTTTCATTTCCCTTATTGCTAGACATATGGAGCATTTCTTCATGTGTCTAAAGCCCATTTTAATTTTTTCTTCAGAGAATACTCTTTTAAGTCTTTAGCCCACCTTTTAATAGGATGGTTGTTTCTTTGAAGATTTGTTTGGGAGAGATTCATTTTTTTCAGCTATAGATATATTTTAGATAACTACATATATTTTTGTTGAAAAAAGAATGGAAGCCATCATGCTGGCTCACAACTTAATTTCAGCTACTTAGGAGGCTCAGGGCTTAGGATCACAGGTCAAAGCCATCCAGGGCCCTACAGTGTGTGAGATCAAACTCTGTGAGCATACAATGACTGTAAGAGGAATCTCACTGCCTGGGAATGTAGCCTAATGGTAGAGTGCTCACCTAGAATGCATGAAGACCTAGGTTCTATTCACCGGTACCGCATACTCAGAAAAAAAGGTAGAAGTGGCGCTGTGTCTCAAGAGGCAGAGCACTCACCTTGGGCAAGCGAGTCCAATGAAAATGTCTAGGCCCTGAGTCCAAGCCGTAGGACTGGCAAAAAGAAAAAAAAGAGCAATCTTACTTAAGTAACAAGGAATGTACCCTATATTTATACAGACTGAAAAATTCATTAAGAAATTAGAAAATATGTATAAAGTGCATAATTTCTTTTGTGTGTTGGCACTGGGTCTTCAACTGAGTGGTTCAGCTCTATCCCTGACCTTTTCTCTTCAAGGCTAGCACTGTACCAATGCAGCCCCAAATCAACTATCTTCAATTGAGATATAAGCGATGAATATTTCAGGGTGCTTCATGAAAAACATTTTTATAAATTGAAACTTTCAACACAGTCTTATTTTAGTATGAATGTTGAGATGGGAAGAGACAGAAAAAGTGAAATGTTTCCTGATCCCCATAGAGAAGAGACTCAGCAGAACCACTGTGGTCTGCAGGCTTCTTTGTGAGTTTTGTTTGCTTGTTTGATTTTTGTCAATTGTGGGGCTTGAACTCTGGGCCTGGGCACTGTCCCTGAGCTCTTCAGCTCAAGGCTAGTGCTTTAATCTGTGAGCCACAGTGCCACTTCTGGTTTTTCTGGCAGTTAACTGGGTACTTTGGCTGGCTTTAAACTTTGATTCTCAGATCTTAGCCTCCTGAGTAGCTAAGATTATAGGTGTGAGGTACCATCACCAGGCTGCTGCTCTGTTACTATGCAGGTTCTGGATCAAGAACTTCAAGTTCTTACTTCAATTTTTTCTTCTCTTGCCTGATACTCTGCCATTTGAACAGCCCCATTTCCTGGTCTTTGTTGGTTAATGAGAGATATTATGATTTTCTAATATTCAGAGCAATGATTATAAAACCCAGCATTTTACTTACTTGAATAAATTAAGAGACAGGACCTAGTGAGATGGAAAACAAATTTTTTTTTCAAGTTGCTATCCTGTTCTAATGCATAAGTCTGGCTATTTTGCTTACACACAAATATGTATTTTACCAATTTCTACTCTATGTTTGCTTAGCTTAAAACCACCACTGCCATTTCATAGATTTTGTTGTTGTTGTTTCCAGTGCTTGAAATGTGTGCCTGGGCTGTTCCTCAGATCTTCAGTTCAATGCCAGTGCTCTACTACTTTTGATTTGGCCAGTCCTGGGCTTGAACTCAGGGACTGAGCACTGTCCTTATATTTTCTCAAGGCTAGGGCTCTACCACTTCAGCCTCAGCACAACTTCCTGCATTTTTCTATGTATGTGATATTGAGGAATTGAACCCAGGTCTTCTTGCATGCTAGGCAAGCACTCTACCACTAGGCCAAACTCCCAGCCCAAAATTATTCATCATTACTATTAGCTATCTTCTTTTTTTATTATTGATTCGTCATGGTGCTCGGACTTTGGGCCTGGACTGTCCCTGAGCTCTTCAGCTCAAGGCTAGCGCTCTTCCTCTACAGCTCCATTTTTGGTTTCTGGTAGTTAATTGGTGATGTAAGTCTCACAAACGTATGTGTCCAGGCTGGCTTTGGGCTTTGAACCAAGATCCTCCAATCTCAGCCTCCATAGTAGGTAGAATTACACGCTTCAGCCAGCAGTGCCTGACTGTTTGATGTCTCTGTCTCTGTCTCTCTGTCTCTGTCTCTGTGGTCTGCCTCTCTCTCTCTCTCTATCTGTCTCTCTCTCTGTCTCTCTCTCTCTCTCTCTGCCTCTCTCTCTGTCTCTCTGCCTCTCTCTCTGTCTCTCTCTCTCTCTGTGTCTGTCTCTCTTTCTCTCTCTCTGTCTCTCTCTCTCTCTCTCTCTCTCTCTCTCTCTCTCTCTCTTTCTCTCTCTCTTTTGGTTGTAAGACTTTAATTGTGCACCTGGGCCATGTCCCTGGGCTCTTCAGCTCAAGGCTACAACCTTAAACACCTTGAGCCACAGTGTCACTTCTGGTTTTCTGGTGCTTAAGTGGAAGTAAGAGTTTCATGGACTTTAGTGTCTGGCCTGGCTTTGAACTGTGATCCTCAGAACCCAACCTTCTGAGATCATTTCCAGCTTTTTTTGGTGTAAGTTGTACAGAGTAATTGAACACAAGGCTTTGTGCATACTAGGCAAGCAAACTACCACTAGTGTGCACTCCAGCCTTAGATAAGGGCTTTCTTTTTCTTTTTTTCACATATGGGGCTTGAACTCTGGGCCTGGATGTTTACCTTAAGCTCTTCAGCTCAAGGCAAGAGCTCTACCACTTGAGGCACATTGTCATTTTGAATTTTCTGGCTTATTTGGAAATAAGATTCTCACAGATTTTTATGCCTGGGCCGTCTTTGAACCTCGATCCTCCAGGTTAGCTAGGATTACCAGGGTGAGCCACCAGTCACGGGCATTAAATTATTATTTTTTGCATGTCCTATGGCTTCAACTCATGGCCAGAGCACTATCCTAGGGCTTGCTCAAGGATAGCACTTTACTTCAGCCAGCCAACTCCCGGTCCAAATAGGCCACTCTTGAAGCTAGAATTACAGAGATCTGCCATAATACTGGCATGTTGTTATCTAAGTATATAATTTTTCTTCTATTTTTGATGGCTTTTCCTTAGTGTACATATTTCCTACATATTTTATGGAAAACTTCCTTCCCACTGGGGCCATAAGTTAAGCCTAGTGGAAGAGTTCTTGCCGAGCATGAATGAAGACCCAAGTTCAATTCCTCAGCAGGACATAGATAAAAAAAATAAAAGTGGTGCTGTGGCACATGTGATAGAACTTGCGCCTTAAGAATACACAAAAACAAAAACAGGGATCGTGCTCAGGTCCTGAGTCTAAGCCCAGTACTGGCAAGAAAAAAATTCTGCCCAAAGTGGACATTTAAACTTATTGTACTTTTCAAAAAATTTGTTGTCAAGGTGATATACAAAGAGATTGCTGTTACATATGTAATGAGTACATTTCTTGTAAACACTGTTACCCCCTCCCCCTTTTCACTTTCCCTTGTCCCAAGTCATAAATTTCATTTACAACAAATATATATGTATTTTCATTCCTGAAAAAAATAGTTTAAAATGTGTTCAAATAAATGATGTAGGTTGATATATTTATCAAAATGGATTACTTGAACTCTAAAATAAACATTCTAGGTAATTTTTCTCATAAAATTGTAGTAATGCTATAAAAATAATAAAAAAGGAATTTTAGTTATTAATTTCTTATGTTTTACCTTTAACATTATTACACTAAGCATACTGTTTATGGTATTAATACAGACAGCATGAAATATGATTATGTAAAAAAATTAAATGATTAAAAATAGTAAGGTTGGGGGCCAGTAGTTTGGCTTGGTGGCACACACCCTGGACTGGCAAAAAAGAACTAGGGTTAGATAAAACAGATTTATTTCCAAATGTGTGGAAAATGGTATGATTTCTTGTTTGGCTAGTCCTGGGGCTAGGACCAGGAACTGTCCTTGGCCACATTTGTTCAAGGGTGGCACTCTGACACCTGAGCAACAGTGCCCCATCTGCTTTTTCTGTGTATGCAGTGCCGAGGAATTGAATCAAGGTCTTCTTGTATACTAGGCGAGCACTCTACAACTAGGCCACATTCAAAGCCAAAGTAGATTTTTGATGCTATTGTGGAGTTTTAATTTTCTTAAATATTTGTACAAAGCACAATGGATATATAAACAGACTTGAACTCACAGAACAGAGTCCCACATAATATTACAGTTACTCTGGCACTTCTCCCGATTGACAAAACACATTTCCAGGCATCTGCTCTCTCCTTAAGCTTTGGTAGCTGACTTGTCTTTCCATGGAGGCCTGGCCTGGATTCCTGGTGATTCCATGCATTTCATAGTTCCCTGTATATCCAGTAAGGTTGTCTTCTATGGGACCAGACCTGTCTGTTTTTTGGCCCACCCAGGACCTATGTGCTGAGGTCTCACATTGTAAGTGGAAAATAAAACACAGTATAATAAGCACTGAAGAACTGCACACCATAATATTAACAATGAGAGTTTAATAGTTAGCAAAGTAAATACAATGAATACTTGACAAGAATCATGAGAGCAAGATAAAGACATGTCTTTTTAGGAAGGGGACAGGGAAGCTCTAAATCCAGACTGGCCTCCAAGTTGCCTTCAGACAGTAATTCTCCTTCAGAGTCCTCAGAAGGGTCTCCTCCCTCATGAGAAACAGAATGTCCTTCCTGAGTTAAGAGGGGGATGGATTCTGGTTTGTCGAATGGAGATTGGGTCTCTTTTAGTGAGATGGATGGGTCTGGGTATTCTGTGAGGATGGATTCATTTTCCTCCAATGAATCCAGTATTGAGAGTACACTTGCTGCTTCCCATGGGGACATTTTCCATGAGCCCAGCGTGTGCCCCTTCAGCTTGCACAATAAGTGGAGTGTTACTCTGACTCAGATGGACTGACTCTGGGTGGAGTGTGAAAGGAAACGGAAGGAAATCTGGCTGCTCTTTTTCTTCCTCCATAGTATCTGCAGGTTCAACTGTGTCACACATGGGGTTCAGAGCAAAAGGTATATCCACAGGACTCTAAACCTGTTTGGTAATTTCTACAGAAGGCCCATGGTTTCTGGAGTGCAGTGATGATTCTCAGTCTCCATCAGTCACCAGCTCCATTGGTGGGTTATTCATCCGGAGTTCAGGATAAGCTCTTCCACGATGACCCAAACCTAAGAATGGAAATAGGTACAGAGTGGACAGAGTGGACTCTGCAAGTTGAAGTGTCACTCAACTTCCATGAGGATCTAATGGAGGAACCTGTAGAAGTAGAGTTTGGACTGAACACTGAGGAGGTGTAGGGTCTTTCTAATGAGTGCTAATTCCCGAGTCCTTTCAGAGGACAGACATTACCTGGCTGACACCACCCATAAAGGGCATTTTGCCAAGCTCTGTAGAAGTAAGGGCCAACCAATATCTAGACCACATGGGCTTCCTACTCACAGGCTCTGAGGCACCCACACCAGGACTTCTACTTTTTCTTGGTCTTACTGGTTGCACATTCCTCCAGCTGGTCAAAAAGTATGTGTTTAGAAGAGCAGGTCCAAAGCCGGCATGTGGAGCCTCATATAGAGCTTTAGTTGTGTCAGGGTGTGGCAGTTCTTGAACTCGTAGAAATCACTGGGGTAGAAGTCCATTCACATCGTATAGATGGAACACATGATGCTGTGGGCACATTCGGTACAAGGAAAGTGAGAGCCTTCTATCTCCATCCTGAGCCTTCTACAAAAGCCCCTTTCTTGCAGGACTCTAATGCTGTGGCTGTCCTGCAGAGATGTGCACTTATGTGCTGGGAGGGGGGTAAGAGACACTCGAGAACAGGATGACTTTTACACCCCACTTCCAGAAGCTTCTGAGAGAGGCCTCTATGAATCTGTCCAAAGTAAACGCACCTTAAATTAACTAAGTAAATGCTCTAAATAAATCAATAGGTGAATGCTCTAAATAAAGAACTAAATGCTGATTCCTCTAATCTTAGCCACCCAGCAGGCTGAGCTCTGAAGATCACAGTGGAAAGCCAGTCTAGTCAGTAAAAGTCTAAAGGCACTTGTCTTCAATTAGGCAGCAAAAAGCCAGAACTTGACCTATGACTCAAATGGTACAGTGCTAATTTTTGAACACCAAAGGGATGGCATTTAGACCTGGGTTCAGGTTCAAGTGGCAGCAATGGACCACACACCAAAATGTAAATGCTTTCAGGTTCTAACAGGCAAAGCTATCACAATCCCTCCCTGATGGCGCAAAAGTGATTCAGCCCCCAGCTTTTCCTCTGACTCCAGTATTTCACAGGCCTCCGCCATTAGTACTGACACCTCATTTCTTACTGGGAAATGGGATTTCCTAGGATGTCACCTAGGTGAGGGCTGCAGTTGGGAGCCACTTACTCATGCCTGAAATCCAACTTCTCAGTAAGCACACTGTTGAGACTCCAGTAGCTTGTGAGGGAAATGAAATGGCATGGTGTCCCAGTCATAATAAAGTAGTTTGTGCACTTCTATCATGCTTAGCTCCCCTGTGAACACCCCAGTGAAACAAACAGGCTCAGAGAGGAGCAAAGTATTCCAAGACTTGGCCAGGAGGGGTGAGCAAACCTGGGTTTAGAGGGGGAACACTCACTTTTTCAAGAGAATTTCCAGCAACTACTGCATTGTCCTGCACTATTTGAAATTGTGCAGAAAGTTTCCCACATAAAAGAGATCACCTTTCTGGTAGGCAGGGATCAGCTTTGTCAGCAGCATCTCCAACAGGCCTTCCTCCAGGATCCATAGGTTACAAGGCTCATTCAGAGTCTGAGCTGACTTACCATCACACTATGTTGGCAAAACAGTGGATATTTCAAACGTAGGAATGGGACCACACTTCACACAGAGGAACTGGAATAGAGTAGATTGGAAATGACACACTCTAATCTCAGTAGAGTCACTTGAAAGCACACAAGAAGGTTGTAGTGTGTGGGCAGGATGATGGGTTCAAATAGGTTTCCTCTCAATATACCTCATCTGAGTTGCCCTGGAGTTTCCTGGCTTTCTTCCTAGAGAAATGCCTGATATACTGGAATTTTGTCTTGGCACTGATCCAGCATCTACTTCTTCAAGTGAGACATCCATATCTCTCATGCCTGAGATCCGAGCCTCCTGACCTTTGGCAACAGCACAGCAACATCTTTCTGGTTCCTGAGCCACAGGCCAAGGGAGCTGGCTTGAGCTGGTTGTCACATACAGTGTCTTGGTTACCAGGTTTCCATATACTATTCCATTGTGAGGGAGGTAGGGTCACCTTTCAAGGCCCAATGACCAAAGCTCCTTGCTCACAGAAGACCTCCCCAAAGACATACTGGAGGCTGAATCTCCCTTGCCACCTCACATATGGATGTAGTAAACAGCACACCTTTTTGTTCAAATCCCAAGTCATTAACTATGCGTAAGTGCTAGCCTGGTCTCAGGCTCAAGGAGCCTTTCTTAGGTAAGATCCAAAATTAACTGTCACTATTCCCCTTACCTTTCACAAGACATTTTGCTTCACAGTGCCTTCTCAGCTTGCATTTTGCCTCTTGCACATTTTTTTGCCAGTACTGGGACTTGATCTCAGAGCCTGACCATTGTTCTTAGGCTTTCTTTAGGCTATAGCTGTCCCAACAAGCCACAGCACCACTTCCAGCGTTTTCTATGTATATGGTACTGCAGAATCAAACCGGAGTCTTTTTGTGTGGTAGCCCAGCACTCTACAAATAGATGAAACACCCAAGCCATCTTGCACATATTTTTCACCTCAATCTACTAGGACGTTGTTAGGTTTCTGTATCCTAATTTATTTTTCTTCCTGATGAATATCTGTGCTGTCATCTGTAAAAATGCAAGTGGGAAAATCACAGAAGCATTGGTGACATAAAAAAAAGTCTTACAGACATAGATAAGTGTTCATTCTTTGTAGGAGAAAGGATATTTTGATATGATGATGATGACTATTTCTAAATACTTTATCGGGGTTTAGAGTTTGGCCCAGTGTTAGAGTGCTTGCCTAGCATCCATGAAGATCTAGGTTTGAGTCCTTAATATCACACAGATATAAAAATCCATATGGCAATGTGGCTCAAGTGGCAGAGGGCTAGACTTGGGAAAAGCCAAGAGCAGTGCTCAGGCCCTGAGTTCAAGCCCCAGGAATGGCAGAAAAAACAAAAGAAAAGAAAAGAAAAGAAAAGAAATGTGCTTTTTACAAGTTATTCACTCACAGCATTTGCCTCTGAATTCTTCGCTTCTGCATCTTGTGACTTATCCCTTTCCCTCCATGTAGACAAGAAAAACAGATTTTATTACTTGCTATCCTGTTGTCCAATCTTTGGATATTAATTCAAAATACAATATTGCCTGAGATATTGTGTGTGTCCATGTGTGTGTGTATCTGCCTATGTGTGCATGCACACATGTGTACAGGGTTTAGGACTTACTCATAGGGCCTGTGTGATAACCCTCAGCATCTTTTCCTCAAAGGTATTGGTCTTTCACTTCTAGCTTATTATAGCTAATTGGAGTTGAGAGATTCACTCAATTTCTTGCCCTGTGCATTGGAACCCAGTGCTGGGTTCTCATATTGTTAATTGTAGCTATAGAGAAGGCTGAAGTCTGGGGATCCTCGTTAGAATCCAGCCCCTGAAAGAAAGTCACTGATAGAAATCTTTATCTTCAGTTAAGCACGAATAAATAAGGCAAAAGTGGAACTGTGGCTCAGTTCCTCTTGTACCAGCCATGAGAAAATTAGTAATTGGCAGCACCTGGTCCCTGAGAGAAATCCTTAGCACTGGTTCAAAAAAAGAAAGAAAATAATGAAAAAAATTAAAACTTGCTGAGGAATCCATAAGGATAAACGTGCCTGTGAATAATCTTGTCATTTCCGATTCCCTCAAGAGCTTAGGTCTCTCTGTATTTTATCAAGTTTTTTTTAAAGATATTTACATATTTTCTATCTTTCTTAAACAGAGATAGCCATCCACAAAACACAAACACAAACTCTCACACAGTATACCACCCACCCATAAGTGTCTGGCTATGTATATATGTATAGTCATATGTATTGATCTGTCTCTCTATACTAATATATAAATGCATAAACATATGTATTTAGACAAACAGGAAACATACATAGATAGGTCTCAGGCATTTCCAGATTTTGTGCAAGTCTTCTGAGTGCAACTTACCATTGTATTGTTTGTCAAGATAGAGTCCCTCTAACTTTTGGCCAGCTTCTTGTCCTTCGATACTTTTTTCTGCCAGTCCTGGGTTTTGAACGCTAGGCCTGGATGCTGTCACTGAGCTTGAGCTTCTTGCATTCAGTAGTTTATTGCAGATAAGAGTCTCATGGAGTTTCTGTCCTGGGCTGGCTTTGAATTGTGATCCTCAGATCTCAAATTCCTGAGTAGCTAGGATGACAGTCTTGAGCTACCAGTACCTGGTTCCTTTGCCTCTTTTACCCTTTTTTTGGCCCCACCACAGCCATGGTATCTACCTTCCTATGTTCTCTCCACCTGCCCCCAGACAGGGGTCTGACAGATGCTTTCCACCCACTTATTCATGTCCTCCTCTGTATTGGCTGACAGCTAAGACATGCACTCACTTGTCTGGATGCCAAACACAAAGCCATGTGATTGTTTCTCAGTCTGGAACATCCTATCAGATTTATAGCACCACAGAGGTTCAGGTTGATGCTCCTCCAGGGCTTCTTAAATTGTTCTCATATTAATCCCCAACACGTTTGTCATCACTTGTCCAGCTAATTCATGGACTAAAGCAGCATTCCCTACAAACTTAGATCCCAATACCATGAGGACACTCAAGGGTGCATTAGGAGTGTGACCTGCAGGTGGATGTGAGCCTGTCTAACTTGGAGGGGATTTCTCCACCACAGGAAATGGAATACAAATTTAGAATCTGCTTTCATGAGGTGACAATCTCTGGCAGATGTTCTTATCAAATGTGGCACTGCCTACTTCCAGATTAAAATATGGGTTGATGACCCAGCATAACAGAGAATGTATTCACCCCGGCCCAACACATAGGCTGGGACCCTGAACTTTCAGGTAGCATTTGGCTTTGAAGGTCATGAGATCTTAGTCTACAAATGATGAGCCCCCTCCCGTGAGGCATAGCAAACGGAGCCAAAGTGCAACCCAGTTAAGCACCAGATCAAGCTTCCCTTCTTCAGTAGGGTATGGTTTGAAAACTGTGCATAGCTTCTGTTTGAAGCCAGTCCAGAAAGGAAAGTCCATGAAACTCTCATTTCCAGTTAACTGCCAAGAAAAAGCCAAAGATAGAGATGAAGCTCAAGAGAGCTAGAGAGCCATCTGAAAAGAATGGTTACACCCTGCAACATCCTCATTATCTGATCTTGAAAACATCTCTGCGTGCATCCCAGCATGCAGCCAGCATCTGGGGCTGACAGTGACCCCTGCGCCCATTGGCAATCTGCACTGTCTCTGACATCTGTAATGTGAACCTCATTCAGTTGGGTTTGTGAAGTGGTGTCAACCCTGCAGAAGGAACCAACTGTGCCCTAACTCCCACTGTCCCCTGGGGCACCTAGCATTCCCCCTTCTGCACCCCTCCTGTGGCTTCTGATCCTAGGGAGCCCTCCTGCCCTGTCCAACACTCACATGAAGTGCATATTTCTTCTCCTGGGGCAACTTCTCCACAGACAGTACATGACATGCCCACTCTCCAGGCACGGGGAGATCCTGCCAAAGTAGCAAATCAGTGATAAGGACATAAAGTGATGAATAGAATTTTAGATCCTGATGTTAGACAGTCTGCAAAATCCAAGGGAGAATGGAATTGGAGGGGACCAAGGATCAGGATGTGGGCATGGAGCTTCCCTGCCAAGGGGGTGGGGGAAGTCACAGGCTGGGGGATGCACAGGATGATCCATGGGCCCTGTGCAGCTACTGGGTCACCCCCTTCTGCATCTCAGCCTTTGGCTTTGAGCTCTGTGATCGTCAAGATGTGCACAGTCTTTACTCTGGCTGGCAGAAGCAAGGACCCTGGGAAGACAATTGTAGACCCTTTGTGAGTGTAGGAAGGGGTAGGCTGGACACCCAGTCCAAGAGGAGCTAAAACTGGAGTCGAGGGGTGTGCAAGGATTGGGTGTGAGGGTTGTGGGCAGTCACAGTCACGGCAGAGGTGGCTCTGTCTGTGGGGTGAGTGCCTCCCTGCAGGCACAGCACTGGACATATCAGAGATCCACATGAAAAGGAAAAGCTGGAAATGGCACTATGGTTCAAATGGTAGAGCATCAACCTTGAGCAAAAGAGCTCAGGGACAGTACCCAGGACCTGAGTTCAAGCCTCATGACTGTAAAAGAGAAAGAGCCAGAACTATGAGAGGGAACCTGGTACTCTCTTGGTCTAATCAGACACAAGAAGAGGCCGGGATAGGCTGTGGAAAAACACAGAGAACATCTTCCCCCAGCTCATCCTGTCCAGCATGCAGGGACAGCCATGTAACTAGGGCTACGGTGAGATCATCTTCACCCCTGTGCTGCCATCTGAATTGTAGGCCTCTGTCCTGGCATGGGGTGTCCTGATGGCTGTGCAGGGGCCCTAACCCAAGATGGAGAGCAGCCACTGACTGTGGTAGCTAAGGAGAGATCTGTTCCATAGCTATCAGGCCACCCAGCATGGGAGCCATGAACACCCCTCACCCAGGTAGAGGCCAATGATTCTCCAGGTGCTACTAACATTGCCCCACCCCTAGCTCTGGGTAGACGTGACATTCCCTCCACAAGGAGCAGGACTAAGTGAAGGATCAGGAAGCTGCCTATGGGCTTTAGATGATGGCCAGGCTGGCACTACAGATGGCCTCACTCTGTCAGCACCTTCCCCTGCCTCCATCATTCCTCCATCATGCCTCTCTACCTCCCACCCATTAACCTTGGAAACCAATGAACTGGGCTCTCATCATTCCTCTCATCTCTTCACCCACCTTGCCATGCGTCCATCCCTCTGTCACTTCCACCCCACACACATCCCACCACCAGCCACCCTGTAGCTTATGAGGATCCCAGAGGAAGCTCTTGGTGAAGGGCTTGTGACCACAAAACAGTTACTATCACCCGTTCCGTCCTGATCCACCACAGAATAAGAACAGCCAAGCAGGCACACACTGCAGCAGAGTTGCTCTGCTGCCGCCCTGATTTCTTCATGGCCAGGACTTGGCTCTCCTCAGCCTCCCAGCTCAGTAACCAGAACATTGTGCTTTCACAGAGCCATGGCTTCCAGTCTCCATGGACACAATGACATCAAGGTGATGCCAACTTCCCCATCTCTATATACTTCTAACTATGGGATGGGAGCTGAGGTTCTCTTCTGTCACTCCATCCGCTAAGAGACTCATGCAGATTTCTATTCTTTGCTCATCATGGTGACTCTTTGGTTAACAAGTCACTGCTGGGCTTCCAGTTCACCACATATAGAACCCATACTCCAACACTTTTCTTAGAAGGACTGATGACTTTTAAATATTCTCTAGTTTTAAATTTCTAGTTCCTTCTCTCTTTCATTTATATATTCCCCTTCCTCACATACTTCCCTTTTTTTACCTTCCTTCTTTCATTCCTGGCCTTGAACTCAAGACCTGGAGGTTTTTCTTAGCTTTTCTTTGCTCAAGGTAGCACTCTAGCTCTTGAGCCACAGCTCTACTTCAATCTTTGTTCTTGCTCTAAACTGGGAGTATGAGTCTCATGCATTTATCCCTTTGCTGGGTTGGTTTTAAACCACAATACTAAGATCAGGATCCTGAATATGCCTCGGATTACAGGTATTATCTAATCAAAACAAATTCCTGATTTCTTTTTTAGACATAATTAGTTCTTTCAGGTGAGCCACCAGCCACTCATGCAAGAGCATTGCAGGATCCCAGCATTCATCTTGTCTCCAGTCTTATTCCATCTATCTCACAATGGTCATCTAAAACACCCTGCTGCATGCCTGAAGTCGCAAGGAACGTTCTCAACGCCATGAGAAGCCCCCTTAAGCTCTGCCTCAGACATGCCCAGCCCCCATCCCACTTCCACATGAGCATTTGTTTAGGAGAAATTTCCTGAGTATATCATCATCTTTTCCTCACCATTCAAATTTCATCTTTGGAGTCATTTCTCCCAGACAAAGAGGAACATGATCCATGGTTTGATAGCAGCTCCAGCTTCATAGTCCCAGCCACCAACACCCCCACATTACCCTGCCAGACACCTGAATTCAAGAACAATGTTTTCACTACCCCTGACGCTTATCAAATGTTTTAACTTATACAGTGCATTAAAATAATTTTACTAAATGAAATAAACACATGGCATCAAGCTTCAGAATCTTTGCACCTAAACTTTTAGTGAATCACAGACACACCAGCATTTCTGTAGCCAACAGAAATCTTAGCTTTGAGATTTCAGCATTCCTGGTATCCAAGTTTGGATGTGCTAACACAGCCCTTAATGGGGCACTTCAATCACACAATCCCACAACAATCAATGTCATTTGACATTCACTGGTAGGTGGTGGTAGGAAAAAGACTGATGTGCCAACTCCATGCTGGCTTGACCTATGCCATCTTCAAACCTGGAGCAAGTGGGGCTCCTCTCTCCATGACACCTTTTGTGTACTACCCCAGGAGGACCTTTACCTTGAGACAAAATTATGAAGACTATCTCTACCAGCAAAGATTCCAGTGAGATGTGCCTACATGGATAAAGCTAAAATCTCACTAAAGTGAGGTTGTTGGCAGTGCTGGAGCCTGAACTCAGGGCCTGGGCACTAAGCATTTGTACTCAAGACTAGCCCTTTACCACTGGAGCACAAAATCCATTCCCAGCTGTTTTTATTTTTGGTAGTAAGAATCTATCAGACTTTCCTGTTCTAGGTGACTTGGAACTTCCATACTCAGATCTCAGCCTCCTGACCAGCCTGGATTAAAAGTGTGGATCAGCCATGCGCCACACCTGAGGACTTCTGCCAGCACATTTTTTTCCCAAAAATTGGAAGAGGAAGATGAGGGAGGGTTGGGCTCATCCTGCCCTGCATATGAAGGAGAGCATCAGCGCCTGAACTTCATTCCCTGTTGTAGGCTGCTGGAGGAAAAGGAAGCAAATAGGCACAGGCTGGCAGCAGAAGACACAGAACAACTTGTGACCAAGACTCCCAGAGCAGACCTCAGAATCGATGACAGAGTTGGATCTACCCAGTAACAGAGGCAGTGGTGACACCTGAAACTGCGCGTTTGAGCCTTTGCTGCTAGTAAACAGGGCCACCTATGTCTCAATGAGAAAGGTGAGATTTTGGTGGAGAAGGTGAGATTAAACATTATGTATCATGCAAGAAGACAGACTATAAGGGGTCTTTTATTATTCCAAGTGAAATTTTGGATTTCCTCTTCTGTTTCTTTAAAGAATGACATTGGGATATTGATGAATATTGCACTGAATTTGTAGATAGTCCTTATCAAGATTGCCATTTTTACAATATTACTTCTTCCAAACCAGGAGCATAGGTTTTTGCATTTCCTCAGTTCTGCGTTAATTTCCTTCTCCAGAGTTTATAGTTCCATCAAAAAGGTGCTTTACATTCTAAGTTAATTCCTAGGTATTTATTTTCTTTGATAGCAAAATGAGTTGCTATCCTGATTCTTGCCTCATTCCTCTCATTTGTTGGCATATGGGAAGGCAGTTGACATTGAGGGTTAATTTTATACCCTGGTACCTTACCAAAGTTTTATATCAGCTCAAGCAGCTTTGGAGTAGAGTCTATAGAGTTCTTTAAATACAGAATCATGTCATCTGTAAGGAGAGAAAGTTTCAGTTCCTCTTTCCCTTTTCCTCCTCACTCCAGTTAGAATGGCCAAGATCCAGAAATCTAATAACGTATGCTGGAGGGGATGTGGCTAGGAGGGTTCACTACTACACTGCTGGTGGGATTGCAACCTCGTTCAACCACTATGGAAAGCACTATGGCAGTATCCCCAAAAGACTAAACATAGAGCTCCCCTGTGATCCAGCAATTTCACTACTTGCCAATCGTCCAGATAGGACATACTAAATTCACTAGAACAATAACATTTATCACAGCACTATTTACTATAGCAAAGGTATGGAACCAACCCAGATGCCCGTCAGTTGATGAGTAGATCAAATATGGTATTTTTACACAATGGAATTCTGTGCTTCTGTCAGAAAGAATGAAATAGACGAATTTGTAAGGAAATAGAAAGACTATAAAGTTTAGAAATTAGTTTCTGTCTCCTTCTCTATCTCTGTAAAATTTAGAAGTTCCTGTTTCTCTCTCTTTCTGTCTCTTTTCTCTCTCTTTCTCTCTCTCTCTCTCTCTCTCTCTCTCTCTCTCTCTCTCTCTCTCTCTCTCTCTCTCTCTCTCTCTCTCTCTCCAATCCTTAGGCTTGAACTCAGGGCCTGAGCTACTTTTGCTCAAGGTTAGCACTCTACCATTTGAACCACAGTGCTGCTTCTGGCTTGCTCTTTTCACGTAGTATTGAGGAATGTAACCCAGGCCTTCATCCTTGATAGGTTAGCACTCTACCACTAAGCCACACAGTCAGCTTTTAGAGGTTTCTGACAAAGGTTTTCCTACATGCTATTATTTCTTCTGTGAGTGCTCTTAATGCTTGCTGAAGGTTGACTTTGTTTAGAAGACTTACCCTAATGCTCCCATATACAGAGATTCTATATATAGCTAAATGTTTTTCATTACTCAGAATTTCTCTATTGTGTATGTTCTGAAATGTACTGAAGACTGACTTCTGATTAAAAGTCATTGCACATTTGTTGTATTCATTAGTTTTCTTTTCTTCTATGGGAATCAGGTTTGTGGTGAACACAGAAGTATGCCTTCCAGGTCAAACACTTTCCACATTTGTAATATTCATAAGGTTTTTCTCTCCTATGTGCATTTTACACTTAGTCATGCGTTCATGATGGATTTTTCATATTCTTATATTCATACGATTTTTATCCTGTGTCTGTGTGGTATCATGCAAACTCAAGTATGAGTTCTTCAAAAAAATTTCCCTTTCATTTTATTCATAGGATTCTATCCTGTGGGTGTTTAGTGATAAATCTTGACTTGTGCCTTCTGGGGAAAAGACTGAACATTTGCTACATTCATTAAGGGTTTTATCTAGTGTTGGTTCTGTGACACAAGCTGAGTTTTCTTCCACAGAATAAAAAGTCTTTCCTATTTATTACATTGCTAAGGCTTCTCATATTTGTGAACTCTCTTACGCTTCCTGAAGGGTGAATACTGCACGAAAGACTTTCAACTTTGGTTATATTCCTAAGGTTTCTAATATGTGTGAATTCTGTTATGCCTCCTGTAATGTGACTTCCATCTGAAGGTCTTACCACATTTGATGCACTCGTACAGTTTCTCTCCTGTGTGTATTCTCTGATGCAATTTGAGGGAAGACTTCCATTTGAAAGACATTCCACATCGGTTACATTCATAAGGTTTTTCTCCTGTTTGAATTGTCTTATGCATGTTGAGGTTTGGCTTCTGTGTGAAGGACTTTCCACATATGTTACACTCATAAGGTGTTTCTCCTGAGTATATTCTCTGATGAACATGGAGTTTTACCTTCCATTTGAAAGACTTTCCGCATTCACTACATGCATAAGTTTTCTCTCCTGTGTGGGTTCTATTATGCCCATCAAGATATGACTTCCACTTGAAGGTCTTTCCACATTTGTTGCACACATAAGGTTTCTCTCCTGTGTGTGTTCTTTGATGCAATTTGAGGGAAGATTTCTGTCGGAAAGACTTTACACATTGGTTACATTCATAAGGTTTCACTCCTGTGTGTATTCTCTGATGAACACGAAGTTTTCCCTTCCCTTGGAAAGACTTTCCACATTCATTACACTTATAAGATTTCTCTCCTGTGTGTGTTATTTGATGAACTCGAAGGTGTATCTTCTGGGTGAAAGACTTTTCACATTTGTTACATTTATAAGGTTTCTCTTCTGTGTGTCTTCTCTGGTGCAAAGTGAGATATGATTTCAGTCTAAAAGTCTTCCCACATTTATCCCATTCATAAGATTTCTCTTCTGTGTGAGATCTCTGATGTGTGCTGAGAGCTGAATTCTGGGCCGAAATTTTATTACGTTCCTCATATTCATAAGGTTTGTCTTCTCTTGGAGATCGAGGAGCGTCAGGTCTGACTTCTCAGAAATTAATTTTCACACTTGATGTACGCATCACATATCTCAGGATATTTGCTCTGAGGTATTGTAAGGCGTATTTCATTACTGAAAGATTTCTCACATTCACTACATGTATGAGGAGTCTCTCCTGTGTACATTTTCGGATGTGTAGTGATGGTCGGTGTTAAGTACAATATTTTTCATCACACAGTACATTTAGCAGTTTTCCTCCCTCCCTGAAGAATTTCTTGGGCAGGGAGAACAGAATTATGATACTGCAGATCTTTTGGACTGTCACAATCATGAATAAAATGCTCTGAATAGCCGATGGATTTTTTAAGAACAGGAGACATACGAGATCTATATGCAGCATGCATCTCATCAGGCTTAGGAGATAGAAGCATGTTCTGACACTTAATGAACTCCTCAGTCCTCACCCCTACGTTGTTGCCGTTATTACTAATCAGCTCTGGATTATGTGTAGAGCTCAAATTTAAAGTTGTTGCTAATCTCACGTTTTCCTCCACTTCGATACTACTTGCAACTGCTACTTCACAAAGACATTCATGTGGACTTTCCTGGCAGGTTGAACACATTTTCCATTACCTGGACATCTAAAATGAGTCATAGAAAAAAAGACACAAACATACATGAGATACAAATATTCCTTACTGTAAAGGTAATGACTTTACTTTCCCATCCTAAGTGTTAGATATTTTAAAATATAAAAGTGGAAATTGAATTGTGAGAAATATATGCTTTTCTCCCTAACATATTAAGAAAATGATATTTTACAATGACCAATAATGTTTTTCTGTGTTTTAGTTCTCTTTTATATCACAGGAAATATTTATTGAAATTACCCAACTATGTATTGCTACAGTTTTAAGCTGAATACTACCTATAATATACCTGCAGCTGTTTTTTTTTCAAATAATGTTTTGTTTATACATTGAGGAATAGCTGCCTTTCTTTTATTTTTGAGAAATAATCTAAATACTGTGCTGTTTTGCATCTTTTTAAAACTTTCTTTTCTTTTCTTTTCTTTTTTTTTTTGTAGTTCATAGGCCTCGGCCCTGTCCCTGAACACTTCAGCAGAAGACTATAACCCCCATCCTTGAGCTACAGCCCCACTTACTCTTTTCCAGAGTTAACTACAAATAAGAGTCTCAGGTCCTGAGTAGCAGATAGGATTACCTTACCCAGTTTCAATGCTGTTTGCTTATTAACCATTAAGTGAGGAACACGAAATTTTTCTAGATTCAGCGGCCACAAGTTTGGTGTATATGTCTGTTTGCCTTTGATCCAAGCAAGAACCATTCTTGAGAGTAAGGACTTACACCTATATCCCTTCAGTTACAACTTCTCACTAAAGTCTCAATTTAGGTATTTGTGGGAATTTTGAAATTTGTTTCTTTCCATTTGAAGTCTTATAAAAATTCCTTTTCTAACACTCCTGTCCCTCAGAACCATGGAAGACCAGAAAATCCCCAGCTCATTGTCTAGTTAATTTTCTTATGTTGATTGAAACTTTGTTGTTTTTCTTTTCCTTCCATTCCTGGGTTTAAACTTAGTACCTAACCACTGTCCTTGGGTTTTCTCAAGACTAGAACCCTACCAATGAAGTCATTACTTCTGGCTTTTTCTATGTATGTGGTAATAAGGAATCAAACCTGTGTCTTTGTGCATGCTAGGCAAGCACTCTACCACTAGGCTCAATTTCTGGTGGAAAGGTCTGGTTCTGAATACCAGTCTCTTCCTACAAGCAAAAAGATATTATCCTTATCAGAGAATAATGCCCTGACTTATTCCTTGTTTGCTCAATCATTTATAGTCTTAGTTTTAAAGAAATGAAATTTCTTTCTTTCTTTCTTTCTTTCTTTCTTTCTTTCTTTCTTTCTTTCTTTCTTCCTTTCCTTCCCTCTTTCTTCCCTCTTTCTTCTTTCGTCCTTTCTTTCTTTCTTTCTTTCTTTCTTTCTTTCTTTCTTTCTTTCTTTCTTTCTTTCTTTCTTTCTTGTTTTGCAGTCATGGGACTTGAATTCGAGACCTGGCTGTTCTTCCTGAGCTCTTCAGCTCAAGGCTACTGCCCTATGTCTTTAGCCTCAACCCCACTTCTCATTTTCTATTGGTTCATTGGAGAGAAGAGTCTAAGGTGTTTTTGTGATAGGTCAGTCTTTGAACCTTGATCCTCAGATCTCAGCCTCCTAAGTAGCTAGGATTACAGGCATGAGCCACGGGCTCATGGCTTTCTCATTTTATTTTGTTTCACAGTGATTTCTACAGAGAAATCTAACTTTAACTCTACTGCCACATAGAATTCGTCATATCACCCTATGATTCTTGGTGCCGGGGGTTTGGGCTAGCATGCAGAAAGACCTGGTTCAGTTCCTTGGTACTACATACAACGAAAAAGCCAGAAGTGTGCTATGACTCAAGAAGTAGAGAGCTAGCCTTGAGAAAACCCAAGGACCATGCTCAGGCCCTGAGACCAGGCATAGGATTGGGAAAAGAAAATGATTCTTGATTCATTCACAAAGAATTCCATAGGTTCCACAAAGGATTTAGGGTAACTAAGAATATTATTGCTCAGTACATCACAACATGAACTTACCAATGGGACTCAGGCTCCAACATCAATATGAAGATGCATTCACTCACCTGTGATATTCTTGTCAGAGGTATTTCCTATCCAGATTTCTGCACAGTGCTCTAGCTTGTCAATTAATACAGGTTTGGGAACACAGAGCCCTGTAAATTAGAAACAGTAGAGAATTATTGCTTATGCTGTGTCATCATTGCTTTAAGTTCGCAGACATCCTACTCACAAGTTATCTATTAAATCTTTTTTCTCATTTCTCACTGGCTCCATGGTTGACTTTTCCCCAGCTCTGGATTCATTTTGTATGGCATAAACTTAGCTGTCTTGCTCAAGGCTAGAAAAATACCAGTTTGAGTCCCAGCTCCACTTACATGCATAGGTCTTCATGCATGCTAGGCAAGCACTCAACCACAAAGTCAAACTCTTGACACTCCACTAACATTTTTGAGGGGTTACTTGGAGTTATAGAGTTTCATGGCAATTTTTATGCCATTGCTGGCTTCAAATTAGAATTCTTAGATTTCTTCCTCCTGAATATTTTAAGATTACAGGCATGAAACATTGCACCTAGTGCCAGGTTTCCATTATAAACTCACTGTTTAGTGATTTGTAGATCCTGTTTCCAATAATGATATATATTCTATTCTGGATTGTTTATCAACTTACAATTACTGTGTAAGTTTGGAATGTAGTCTCCAATAGAGGAAACATAATTTAGAACTGTTGTCAAAGTATCCTGAAGGTATCCTGAAGAATGAGTACAAAATTACCTTAGGTTTTCTTTAGAAAGTAATGATACTTCTCAGGGCCTGGAATCTTTCATTTAAATAGTATTGAAAGTTTGATAAACATTCACGTATCTGCAAAATAACAAGGCACTTGGCCTTGCAAGTGAATTTGACTTTCGCTCACCTAAGGACACCAGGTTGCTGTAGGTCTCCAGCATTACATCTCTGTACAGGGTCCTCTGAGCATTGTCCAGATGCTGCCACTCCTCCCAGCTGAAATCCACAGCTACATCATCAAATGATACCAGCTTCTGGAATGGCACATTTTCATCAAGTAATTAGCACTGAGTTATAAACACACCATGTCTGGAATTTTATTCTTTTTTTGTTGGAATTGTATTCCTTTACTTAAATGTTTAGACTTACATGAAATATTGACCTGAAAAGCTTAGGGATGGTGCCTAGGCCCAGAGTTCAAGTCCCAAGACCCACAGAAAAATAAAAAGGCAAGCCAGGTGTTGGTGGCTCACGCCTGTCATCCTAGCTACTCAGGAGACTGAGATCTGAGGACCATGGTTCAAAGCCAGCCTGGCACAAAATTCCATGACACTCCTTTCCAATTACCCACCATAAAATGTTTAATGGCTTGTGGCATATCATGGTAGAGCAATTGTGGTATCGACAAAAATAAGTCGGGGGAGTAGATTTAGGTTATAAATGGAATTATTCCATTGAAAAGGAACTACATTATATGATGACATATGCTGGTACTGTGAGAATATTGCAAAATCTTAGGGTATCAAGTAATAATACTGTGAAATACACCCAGAATGTTAATGTTCTATGGCTGGCATAATAATCACTTGGGGAAGAAACTTTTTTTTCTTTTCTTTGGCTGGGGGATTTGTAAGCCTTGACCTCTGGGCCTGGGCACTGTTCCTGAGCTCTTCAACTCAAGGCTATCACCCTACCTATGAAGCCACAGTGCCATTTCCCATATTCTAGTGGTTAACTGTAGATGAGAGTCTTATAGATTTTCTAATGCCCAGGCTGGCTTTGAACCAAATCTTTAGATATCAGCCTGATATCTGAGTAGCTAGGATTACAGGTAGAAGTCACTGCACCTGGCAAGAAATTTATTTCTTGCTGTTTTATACTACAAATTTACTGTATGTTTTACTTTTTCAAAAAGACTGAGGATGACCTTTGTTCTGTATATAATGGGAAGAGGGGTAGGGAGCTGTGAGGAGAAGAACTGAGGGGCAATACTCAGGGTAGGACAACAGCCTTAAACTAAAGAGCTCACGGCCCAAGGTGCAAGCCCCATGACTTTGCCCACTACCCCACAAAAAAAGGGAAAAAAATTGGAGATTGGAGAGGATTTGCTAAAAAGAATATATAGAAATAGTAGTTCAAAATGTAGAAAGAAGTTCAATATTAACAATGAAATCATTACTTTAAATATATTAATATAAATATAGTTTTAAACAAAAAGATCCACATACACACACACAAACACACACACACACACACACACACACGCAGTCATAAAGGAAGAGCTAGGGTATGTTTTTCCTTCCAGAATTTGCAAGGATCAACAAACCCTTAGAGCCAAAAAGCACGATGGTTCAAGAGAATGGAGTAGAGAGGAACAGGAGCTGAATGTTTAATGATTATACATGGAAGATGAAAATTGCTCTAGATGGGTAGAATGAAGAGAGAACTGTACCCTAAACAATGGTTATGTAGCCACACAGGATGGGACACACCTATACTCCCTGATCTTGGGAAACTCAAGAAGGATTTCTAGCCATCCTGGATGCATGGAAAGATCTATCATAAAAACTAATGTGGAGAGGCTGGGAGTTTGGCATAGTTGTAGAGTGCTTGTATGAAGACGAAGGTTCAATTCCGCACTACCACATACACAGAAAAAACCAGAAGTAGTGCTGTGGCTCAAGTAGAAGATCACTAGGCTTGAGGAAAGCTGAAGGACAGTGCTCAGACCGAGTTCCAGCCAAAGGGCTTGTTTAAAAAAAAACCAGAAAGCTGAGCATGATGGGGTGGTGGCTCACTTCTATAATCCTAGCTACTCAGGAGGCTGAGATCTGAGGATCAATGTTGAAAGCCATCCTGGCACAAAAAGACCTGAGACTCTTATCTCCAATTTACCTTTAGAAAATGGGAAGTGGGGCTTGGCTCCAGGGTAAGGTGGTAGCCTGGAGTTGAAGAGCTCAGGGATAGTACCCAGGCTGAGTTCAAGATCTATGACCCACCAGAAAAAACCAAAAAACAAAAATAATATGGAAAAATTTGGATTCTGTGAATTTTATCAGGCATTTAAATGTTTTTTGCTGTTGAAATAACAAATTGTTTGGAAATATTTTAAAAGTTTTTACCTAGAAATGTACACTACAAATGGAAATAATAACAAACACAAAATATGCAAAAGATACAAATTATCACAATATGGGTATCCTGCTTCTGTATCTTTTCACTGACTCCTGTTCAAATGAGTCACATACTCTGAATAATTTCTCCCAGTCGATATATGCCACACATGTTGGCTTGTACTGAACTTCTTGGGAAATCAAAAGCAAATACTAAGCAAATGTGTGTTAGATTTTGTCAACAGTGATATTTCAAATATAAATCCCTACTCATTGCATTATTTAATATGAATGCCGGAATCTAACTTACACTGGCAGTATCTTCAATCTTTTGAGAATCTTCAAAAGAGTGTGTAAATATTTAGGACCCTTATGTCTTCCTGGAGGAAAGATCCCTTTAGTGGTATGTAGTAACCTTCTTTGTCTTTTCTTACTAATTTTAGTTTGAAGTCTATTGTATCTGATATGAGGATGGCAACTCCAGCCTGTTTATGGGGGCAGTTAGCTTGATAGAGTTTATTCCAACCTCTGACTTTCAAAAGATGATTGTCTTGGGGTAAGACAGCAGAACGATGGCTCTTGCTTTTTGATCCAACTAGACAGCCTATGCCGTTTAATTGGAGAGTTAAGTCCATTGATATTGAGAGTTAGGATTGAGAGATATTTATTACTTCCTACCATTTTTAAAAGCTTTTAGTAGGGCCTGTGTCTTGACAGTTCTTGTGGTCCTTAGATGGTATGCTGTTTAGGTACCTTTTCTTTCCCTATATTGCATTTATTTTGGTTTTCTATGTATAAAGCATCTTTGAGAATTCTCTGTAGTGTTGGTTTTGTTTCGACATATTGTTGCAGCTTTTCCCTGGAGTGGAATGTTTTTATTGTTCCCTCAGTTATGAATGAGAGCTTAGCTGGCTACAGTATTCTTGGTTGGTAGTTATTTGATTTAAGGGCATGACATATATGCTTCCAGTCACTTCGTGCTTGCATGGTCTCTGCTGAGAAATCTGGGGTTATTCTGATTGGTTTTCCTTTATAGGTTACTGATCCCTTTTCCCTGGCTGCCTTTAGGATATTTGCTTTCGTTTCTATTGATCCAGTTTGGATCACAATGTGGCGGTGCGATGTTCTTTTCTGGTCAGATCTGTTTGGAGTTCTAAAAGCTTCTCGTATCTGGATGGGTCTGCCCTTCTGGATATTTGGGAAATTCTCTGAGATGATTCCCTGAAGTATATTTCCAATACCATTGACCTCTTTCTCCACGCCCTCCTCAATACCAACTAGCCTTAAATTAGGCTTTCTAATTGCATCTTGGACCTCCTGAAGCGCTCTCTCATATTTCCTAGATTTGGATTGACTTATTTTCTATTCTTTCTCTATAATACCTAAATTATCTTCAGCCCCGGAAATTCTCTCCTCTGCAATGTCTAACCTGCTATCAAAGCTATCTGTTTTATTTTTCATCTCCCTTGCTTCTAATTGCTCACTTTTGATGCCTTGCATCTCTTTTTTTAGATCATGTGTGGATTTCTTTATCTCCTTGATTTCCTTTTGCGTGGTTAGCTCAGTAGCTTTATTTTCTTTGGACATTTGCTGGAGTTTGGCCACGTTTTTATTTGTGGATTCTATGAATTCATCCATCATTCTTTGAAAAACCTTTATTATGGCCTCCTTTATGGCTTCTCCTTTTCACTTATCACCTTGTTTTTGCTTTCCTCTTGTTCAGCTATGGCTTCCTCCATTATCTCTTCATATATATTTTCTCATTTTCCATTAATGATGTTTATCAATTGCATTTGTGTAGCACTTGGAAGACTCTCCTCCAGGTTTGCCAGTGACTGTTCCATTGTCTGTTTACAATGGGTGGGGGATGATGTTTCTTGATTTGACATTTTTCTTGAGTTTCTTGTTCTGCCCATTTGAAAATGGGAGCAAGATTACTACTAAATACGATTATAGTTTTTCAGATATAACCAACCTGGACCTCTGTAGCTGGCAGACACTAGATGTTCACAAGTTTCGATTGGTATTATCACTCTTTCTTTTTGTGCACTTACAGACCAGTCTAATACAACCACTGATAAGCCATTTATACCCAAAACAATAAGCCTCTCAATCCAATCTCTATTGTCTTTAAGTCCCTCTGAGCCTAGAGAATAATTAACCACCTACATATATAATATTGCTCAACAGCCATCAAGTGTAGATCCGTGTATTATAAGGGTTGAAAGACGAGCAGAGGTCCAGAGATAGAAAAAAAGAATGAGAGAGGTCAGGGGAGGTACAAGAGGATTACCGTAGGCGTGTAAAAATATTGCAGTAAAGAAAAAATGAATAGCATAAGGATAACTGACCTAAGTTAGTAAGTAGGTAGCATATTTGAGTACAAAGTTTGGAAAGTATTAGAATAAAACTTATGTGTTGCTGCACGACTAGCTCTTAGCCCAACCAGTGGCCTCACAGTGGACCATGGGATGGATCTGTTTTTCTTGTCTACGTTGAGGGAAAGGGGTATTTCACAAGATGCAGAAGGGAAGATTTCAGAAGCAATTGCTGTGAGTGAATTAGCTAGAAAAAAGCATTTTTATTTCCTTTTATCTTTCTGCCGGTCTTGGGGCTTGAATTCAGGGCCTGAGCACTGTTTTCTCAAGTCTAGCCCTCTGCCACTTGAGCCAGTGCCACATCTAGATTTTCTATCTATGTGATACTGAGCAATCAAACCCAGATCTTCATGGATGCTAGGCAAGCACTCTACCACTATGCCAAACTCTCAACCATGACATAGTAATTATAAAGTCATCATCCCTAATTCTTCTGTGTTTTTCCCTCTTGTATTTTTTACACATGACAGCAAAGCTAATTATCGGGAAAAAAATTGATTAGGATACAGAAACCTAATAATATCCTAGTATATTGACGTCAAAAATATGTGCAAGATGCCCTCTGTGTTTAACCTAGTGGTAGAGTCCTTGGCTACCCCGCAAAAAGACACAGGTTTGATTCCTCATTACCACATACATAGAAAACACTGCAAGTGGTGCTGTGGCTCGGTGGGACAGCAAAAGCCCGAAGAAAGCCCAAGAACAATGTTCACACTCTGAGGTCAAGTCCCAAGACTAGCAAAAACAAAAAAAAAATTCGACAATGGGCAAAATGCAGGCAGAGAAGGCACTGTGAAGCAAATGTTTTGTAAAGGATGTGGGCAATATTGACCCTTAAGTTTGGATCTTACCTAAGAAAGGCTCCTTGAGCCTGAGACCAGACTGGTAGTTGGGCCTAGTGGAAGACATTGGGATTGGACAAATAAGGTGTGCTGTTTACTACATCCACATGTATATTGTGAGATTGGAAGAGAGATTCAGCCTCCAGTATGTCTTTGGTGAGGTCTTCTGTGAGCAAGGATCTTTGGTCATTGGGCCCTGAAAGGTGACCCTGCCTCCCTCACAATGGAACAGAATATGGAAACCTGGTAACCAAGCCACTGTAACTAACAACCAACTCAAGCCAGCTCACTTGGCCTGTGGCTCAGGAGGAAGAAAGGTGTTGATGTGCTGTTGCCAAAGGTCAGGAAACTCGAGTCTCAGGCATGGAAGTTGTGGATGTTTTACTCGAAGATGTACATGCTAGATCATTGCCAAGCCACAAATCCAATATAACAGGCCTTTCTCTAAGAAGAAGCCCAGGAAATTCCAGGGCAACCAAATGAGGTATATTTCTAAAAAAATGTATTTGACCCCATCATCCTCCCCACACACTACAACTTTCTTTTTTTTTAATTTTTTTTATTGTAATTAGTAAAAGGCTTACATGATATTTGCCAGATAGAAGGTGCATTAATTCACATACATTGATACCCTTTCACATGTCTTGGTACCCATTTCCCTCCAACCCCACACCTCCCACCCGTCTTGGTTTTCCCCCTTTCCCTATCAAATTTCAAATATCCAAATACAAATAAATTCAATATATCAGATAACAAAGTGAGATACTATACCAATATGGGATAACCAAGGGACAGCAAAGGAGATGAGAGACAACATAGTACATTAAGGACAACAATCATTCATTGTGTGGCTTTTGTTTCAATATCCTGGAGGTCCTTTCAATTAGCTTCACATTATATGGTCTTATATATGGCCTTTTGCTCTATTGCAAAACTCTGCTATTAGAGCCCAAGGTTTCTACTGAGTATGACGAATGAGGGAAACCACTGAACCTAAGTTCCTTTGAGTCTGGCTTCCTTCACTTAATATGATTTGTTCTAAGTCTTTCCATTTCCTAACAAATGGGGCGATGTCATTCTTTCTGACAGCAGCATAGAATTCCATTGTGTACAAATACCACAACTTGTTGATCCACTCATCCACTGAGGGACATCTGGGTTGGTTCCATATCTTTGCTATGGTGAATAGTGCTGCAATGAACATTGTTGTGCCTTTGTTTCTGGATTGTTGGGTAAATGCCAAGTAGTGGAATTGCTGGGTCATAAGGGAGTTCTATGTTTAGCCTTTTGAGGCACTGCCGCACTGCTTTCCATAGTGGTTGAACGAGTTTGCACTCCCACCAACAGTGTAGTAGTGATCCCTCCTGGCCACATCCCCTCCAGCATCTGTTGTCATTCGTTTTCCTGATCCTGGCCCTTCTAACTGGAGTGAGGTGGAATCTTAGTGTTGTTTTGATTTGCATCTCTTTTATGACCAGATATGTTGAGCATTTCTTCATGTGTCTATAGGGCATTTTTGTTTCTTCTTCAGAGAAGACTCTCTTAAGTCTTTGGCCCATTTTTAGTGGGATGGGTGTTACTTTGGAGGTTAGTTTTGGAGTGATTCAATTTTTTGAGTTGTTTATATATTTTAGATATGAGACCTTTGTCCGTTGTTTGGTTGGTGAAGATCTTCTCACACTCTGTTGGCTTCCTGATTAGTTTACTAGATACATCCGTTGCCATACAAAAGCTCTGCAGTTTATTGCAGTCCCACTTATCCAGCCTTTCTCTGATTTGTTGTGATTCTTGGTCCTTATTAAGAAAGTTTCAACCTGTGCCAAGGAGGCTTAGTGTATCTCCTATTCCTTCCTGTAAATTTTTCAATGTGTCAGCTTTTATCTCCAGGTCTTTGATCCATTTGGAGTTAATTCTAGTGCATGGTGACAAAGAACGATCCAACTTAATTTTCTGCAGATGTTTAACCAGTTCTGCCAGCACAACTTGTTGAAGAGGCTATCTTTCTTCCATTCTATTTTTTTGGCTCCCTGGTCAAAGATTAGGTGGCCATAGGTCTGTGGTTTAATATCTGGGTCCGCAGTTCTATTCCATTGGGCTACAGGCCTGTTCTTGTGCCAGTACCAAGCTGTTTTGAGAATTATAACTCTGTAATAGAGTCTAAAATTTGGAATTGAAATTCCTCCAGCGCTGTTCTTACTGCTAAGAAGTGTTTTAATATACAGGGTCTTTTATTATTCCATATGAAATTTTGAATTGCCTCTTCTATTTCTTTAAAGAATGACATTGGGATGTTGATGGGTATTGCATTGAATTTGTAGATAGCCCTTGGCAAGATTGTCATTTTCACAATGTTGATTCTTCCAATCCAGGAGCATGGGAGGTTTTTCCATTTCCTTAGTTCTGCTTTAATTTCCTTTTTTAAGGTTTTAAAGTTTTCATCTAACCGGTCCTTTACATTCTTAGTTAAGCTAATTGCTAGGTACTTTATTTTCTTTGAGGCTATTGTGAAAGGATTTTCTTTCCTGATTATTGCCTCGTTCCTCTCAGTGTTGGCATAAAGTAAGGCAGTTGATTTGTGAGGGTTGATTTTATGGCCTGCTACCCTTCCAAAGCTTTGAATCAGCTCAAGGAACTTGGGAGTAGACTCTATAGGATTCTTTAAATACAGAATCATGTCATCTGCAAAGAGGGATAGTTTTATTTCCTCTTTCCCTACTTGGATCCCCTTTATGCTTGCTTCTTGCCTTATTGCACTGCCTAGGAATTCTAGTACTATGTTAAAAAGGAGTGGAGAGAGTGGGCATCCTTGTCTCGTTCCTGATTTTAGAGGGAATGGCTTTAGATTTTCACCATTAATTATAATACTAGCAGTGGGTTTCTCATACACAGCCTTTATGATATTGACAAATGTTCCATGGATTCCTAGTTTCTCCACATCTTTTTACATAAAGGGGTTTTGCATCTTGTCAAATGCCTTTTCCGCATCTATTGAGACAATCATGTGATTTTATCCCTGCTCCTGTTGATGTGTTGAATTATATTAATTGATTTGTGTATGTTGAACCAGCTTTGCCTCCCTGTGATGAATCCAGTTTGATCATAGTGTATTATTTTTTTGATGAGTTGTTGTAGACGGTTGGCCAGTATTTTGTTGAGAAGTTTTGCATCGATGTTCATCAAAGAAATGGGTCTATAGATCTCTTTCTTTGATGAATCTCTGTCTGGTTAGGGGATGAGGGATATGCTGGCTTCACAGAATCAGTTTGGTAAAGGACCTTCATTTTCAATTTCGTTGAAGAGCTTAAGGAGTATTGTTGTGAGCTCTGCTTGAAGACCTTATAGAATTCACCTGTGAATCCATTTGGCCCTGGGCTCTTTTTAAGTGGAAGTTGTCTGATTTCCATTTCTATTTCAGAGCTTGAAATAGGTCTGTTGAGTTGGGTTAGCTCTTCTTGGTTCAGTGTGGGTATGTTAATATTGTCTAGGAATTCATCCATTTCTTCTAGATTCTCAAATTTGTTGGCGTAAAGGTTTGAGAAGTATTCCCTCATGACATTCTGGATCTTGGTAATTTCTGTCGTGATATTACCATTTTCATCTGCGATTTTATTTATTTCGATATGCTCTCTTCTTTTTTTGGTAAGATTTGCTAAGGGCTTGTCAATTTTGTTAATTCTTTCAAAGAACCAACTCCTTGTTTTGTTGATTCTTTCTATAGATTTTTTTATTCCAAATCATTTAATTCTGCTTTGATTTTAATAATTTGCTTTCTCCTAATGGGTTTAGGGTTGGTTTGTTGCTCTTTTTCCAGGAGGTTAAGGTGAGACATTAACTAGTTGGTTTGCAATTTTTCCAACTTGCTGTTGTAGGCACTCAGCGCTATAAATTTTCCTCTGAGTACTGCCTTTGTTGTGTCCCTAAGGAGTTGATATTTGTGTGCTCCTTATTGTTAAATTTCATAAACAGTTGGATATCTGTTCTGATCTCTTCGATTACCCATTGTTTTTGATTCAACAATGTGTTGTTCAGTCTCCATGAGTTACAGGGTTGTCTTTGGTGGAGATGTGTGTTCAGTTCCAATTTAATGCCTTTATGGTCTGAGAGTGTGCATGGAATTATTTCAGTGTTTCTGAATCTGTCCAGGTTTGCTTTATGGCCTAAGATGTGGTCTATATTGGAAAATGTTCCATGTGCTGCTGAGAAAAACGTATATTGTGTTGTTACTGGGTGGAATATTCTGCAGATGTCTGTTAGATCTAGTTGGTCTATAGAGTTTTTCATTTCTAAGGTTTCTCTGTTGAGTTTTTGCCTTGTTGATCTGTCCATAGGTGAGAGTGGTGTGTTAAACTCACCAACAATCACTGTATTTCGATCTATGTATGGTTTCAGTGTAAGTAAAGTTTGCTTGATGAAGTTTGGAGCTCCGGGATTGGGTGTGTAAATATTTAGGATCGTTATGTCTTCCTGGAGGAAAGATCCCTTTAGTAGTATGTAGTAACCTTCTTTGTCTTTTCTTACTAATTTTAGTTTGAAGTCAATTGTATCTGATATGGGGATGGCAACTCCAGCCTGTTTATGGGGGCAGTTAGCTTGATAGAGTTTATTCCAACCTCTCACTTTCGAAAGATTATTGTTGTTGGGTAAGATGTGTCTCTTGAAGACAGCAGAACGATGGCTCTTGCATTTTGATCCAACTAGACAGCCTATTCCGTTTAATTGGAGAGTTAATTCCGTTGATATTGAGAGTTAGGATTGAGAGATATTTATTAGTTCCTACCATTTTTAAAAGCTTTGAGTAGGGCCTGTGTCTTGACAGTTCTTGTGGTCCTTAGATGGTATGCTGTTTAGGTGCTTTTTCTTTCCCTATATTCCATTTATTTTGGTCTTCTATGTATAGAGCATCTTTGAGAATTCTCTGTAGTGTTGGTTTTGTTTCGACATATTGTTGCAGCTTTTCCCTGGAATGGAATGTTTTTATTGTTCCCTCAGTTATGAATGAGAGCTTAGCTGGCTACAGTATTCTTGGTTGGTAGTTATTTGATTTAAGGGCATGACATATTTGCTTCCAGTCACTTCGGGCTTGCATGGTCTCTGCTGAGAAATCAGGGGTTATTCTGATTGGTTTGCCTTTGTAGGTTACTGATCCCTTTTCCCTGGCTGCATTTAGGGTCTTTCCTTTCGTTTCTATTGATCCAGTTCGGATCACAATGTGGCAGTGGGATGTTCTTTTCTGGTCAGGTCTGTTTGGGGTTCTAAAAGCTTCTCGTATCTGGATGGGCTTGCCCTTCTGGATATTTGGGAAATTCTCTGAGATGATTCCCTGAAGTATATTTCCAATACCATTGACCTCTTTCTCCACGCCCTCCTCAATACCAACTAGCCTTAAATTAGGCTTCCTAATTGTATCTTGGACCTCCTGAAGCGCTTTCTCATATTTCCTAGATTTGGATTGACTCATTTTCTGTTCTTTATAATACCTAAATTATCTTCAGCCACGGAAATTCTCTCCTCTGCATTGTCTAACCTGCTATCAAAGCTATCTACTTTATTTTTCATCTCCCTTGCTTGTAATTGCTCACTTTTGATGCCTTGCATGCCTTGTTTTAGATCATGTATGAATTTCTTTATCTCCTTGATTTCCTTTTGAGTGGTTAGCTCAGTAGCTTTATTTTCTTTGGACATTTGCTGGAGTTTGGTCACGTTTTTATTTGTGGATTCTATGAATTCATCCATCTTTCTTTGAAAAACCTTTATTATGGCCTCCTTTATGGCTTCTTCTTTTTCACTTATCACCTTGTTTTTGCTTTCCTCTTGTTCAGGTATGACTTCCTCCATTATCTCTTTCTTTATATTTTCACATTTTTCATTAATGATGTTTACCAATTGCATTTGTGTAGCACTTGGAAGACTCTCCTCTAGGTTTGCCAGTGACTGTTCCATTGTCTGTTTACATTGGGTGGGGGATGTTGTTTCTTGATTTGACATATTTCTTGAGTTTCTTGTTCTGCCCATTTGAAAATGGGAGCAAGATTACTACTAAATACGATTATAGTTTTTCAGATATAACCAACCTAGACCTCTGTAGGTGGCAGACACTAGATGTTCACAAGTTTTGATTGGTATTATCACTCTTTCTTTTTGTGCACTTACAGACCAGTCTAATACAACCACTGATAAGTGATTTATACCCAAAAAAATAAGCCTCTCAATCCAATCTCTATTGTCTTTAAGTCCCTCTGAGCCTAGAGAATAATTAACCACCTACATATACAGTATTGCTCAACAGCCATGAAGTGTAGATCCGTGCAGTATAAGGGTTGAAAGACGAGCAGAGGTCCAGAGATAGAAAAAAAGAATGAGAGAGGTCAGGGGAGGTGCAAGAGGATTAACGTAGGAGTGTAAGAATATTGTAGTAATGAAGAAAAGGTATAGCATAAGGATAACTGGCCTAAGTTGGTAAGTAGGTAGCATATTTGAGTACAAGGTTTGGAAAGTATTAGAATAAAACTTATGTGTTGCTGCACGACTAGCTCTTAGCCCAACCAGTGGCCTCACAGTGGACCATGGGATGGATCTGTTTTTCTTGTCTACGTTGAGGGAAAGGTGTATTTCACAAGATGCAGAAGCGAAGATTTCAGAAGCAAATGCTGTGAGTGAATTAGCTCGTAAAAAGTATTTTTATTTTCTTTTATCTTTCTGCCAGTCTTGGGGCTTGAATTCAGGGCCTGAGCACTGTCCTCGGGTTTTCTCAAGTCTAGCCCTCTGCCACTCGAGCCACAGTGCCACATCTAGATTTTCTATCTATGTGATACTGAGCAATCAAACCCAGATCTTCATGGATGCTAGGCAAGCACTCTACCACTATGCCAAACTCTCAACCCTGACATAGTAAGTATAAAGTCATCATCATCATCATCATATCCAAATATCCTTTCTCCTACAAAGAATGAACACTTAACTGTGCCTAATGCTTTTTTTAAATTTCACTAATTCTTCGGTTTTTTCCCACTTGCATTTTTTACATATGACAGCAAAGCTAATCATCAGGAAAAAATTGATTAGGATAGAGAAACCTAATAATATTCTAATAGATTGACGTCAAAAATATGTGCAAGATGCCCTGTGGGTTTGACCTAGTGGTAGAGTACTTGGCTACCAAGCAATAAGCCTCAGGTTTGATTCCTCATTACCACATACATAGAAAATGCTTCAAGTGGTGCTGTGGCTCGGTGGGATAGCTAAAGCCTAAAGAAAGCCCAAGAACAATGTTCACACTCTGAGGTCAAGTCCCAATACTAGCAAAAACAAAAAAAAATTCGACAATGGGCAAAATGCAGGCAGAGAAGGCACTGTGAAGCAAATGTTTTGTAAAGGATGAGGGCAAAATTGACCCTTAAGTTGGGATCTTACCTAAGAAAGGCTCCTTGAGACTGAGACAAGACTGGTAGTTGGGCCTAGTGGAGACATTGGGATTTGACAAATAAGGTGTGCTGTATACTACATCCACATGTATATTGTGAGACTGGAGGAGAGATTCAGCCTCCAGTATGTCTTTGGTGAGGTCTTTTGTGAGCAAGGATCTTTGGTCATTGGGCCCTGAAAGGTGACCCTGCCTCCCTCACAATGGAACAGAATATGGAACCCTGGTAACCAAGCCACTGTAACTAACAACCAGCTCAAGCCAGCTCACTTGGCCTGTGGCTCAGGAGGAAGCAAGATGTTGCTGTGCTGTTGCCAAATGTCAGGAAACTCGAGTCTCCGGCATGGAAGTTGTGGAGGTCTTACTCGAAGATGTACATGCTAGATCATTGTCAAGCCACAATTCCAGTATAACAGAACTTTCTCTAAGAAGAAGGCCAGGAAAATCCAGGGCAACCAGATGAGGTAAATTTCTAAAAAGAAATGTATTTGACCCCATCATCCTCCCCACACACTACAAGTTTCTTTTTTTTTCATTTTTTTATTGTAATTAGTAAAAGGGTTAGAAGATATTTACCAGATAGAAGGTACATTAAGTCACATACATTGATACCATTTCACATGTCTTGGTACCCATTTCCCTCCAACCCCACACCCCCCACCCGTCTTGGTTTTCCCCCCTTCCCTATCAAATTTCAAATATCCAAATACAAATAAATTCAATATATCAGATAACAAAGTGAGATACTATACCAATATGGGATAACCAAGGGACAGCAAACGAGATGAGAGACAACATAGTCCATTAAGGACAACAATCATTCATTATATGGCTTTTGTTTCAATATCCTGGAGGCCCTTTCAATTAGCTTCACATTATATGGCCTTATATATGGCCTTTTGCTCTATTGACAATCTCTGCTAGTAGAGCCCAAGGTTTCTACTGATTATGACGAATGAGGGAAACCACTGAGCCTAAGTCCCTTTGAGTCTGGCTTACTTCACTTAATATGATTTGTTCTAAGTCTTTCCATTTCCTAACAAATGGGGCGATGTCATTCTTTCTGACAGCAGCCTAGAATTCCATTGTGTACAAATACCACAACTTGTTGATCCACTCATCAACTGAGGGACATCTGGGTTGGTTCCATATCTTTGCTATGGTGAATAGTGCTGCTATGGTGAATAGTGCTGCAATGAACATTGTTGTGCTAGTGGGTTTAGTATGCCCTTGTTTCTGGATTTTTGGGTAAATATGCCAAGTAGTGGAATTGCTGGCTCATAGGGGAGTTGTATGTTTAGCCTTTTGAGACACTGCGACACTGCTTTCCATAGTGGTTGAACGAGTTTGCACTCCCACCAACAGTGTAGTAGTGATCCCTCCTGGCCACATCCCCTGCAGCATCTGTTGTCATTCAATTTCCTGATCCTGGCCATTCTAACTGGAGTGAGGTTGAATCTTAGAATTTTTTTGATTTGCATTTCTTTTATGACCAGAGATGTGGAGCATTTCTTCATGTGTCTATAGGCCATTTTTGTTTCTTCTTCAGAGAAGACTCTCTTAAGTCTTTGGCCCATTTTTAATGGGATGGTTGTTACTTTGGAGGTTAGTTTTGGAGTGATTCAATTTTTTGAGTTGTTGATATATTTTAGATATGAGGCGTTGGTCCATTGTTTGGTTGGTGAAGATCTTCTCCCACTCTGTAGGCTTCCTGATTAGTTTACTAACTATATCCGTTGCCATAGAAAAGCTCTGCAGTTTAATGCAGTCCCACTTATCCAGCCTTTCTCTGATTTGTTGTGATTCTTGGTCCTTATTAAGAAAATTTCGACCTGTGCCAAGGAGGCCTAGTGTATCTCCTATTCCTTCCTGTAAACTTTTCAGTGTGTCAGCTTTTACCTCCACGTCTTTGATCCATTTGGAGTTAATTCTAGTGCAAGGTGACAAAGAAGGATCCAATTTAGTTTTCTGCAGGTGTTTAACCTGTTCTGCCAGCACAACTTGTTGAAGAGGCTATCTTTCTTCCATTCTATTTTTTTTTGGCTCCCTGGTCAAAGATTAGGTGGCCATAGGTCTGTGGTTTAATATCTGGGTCCGCAGTTCTACTCCATTGGACTTCAGGCCTGTTCTTGTGCCAGTACCAAGCTGTTTTGAGAATTATAGCTCTGTAATAGAGTCTTAAGTTTGGAATTGAAATTCCTCCAGCGCTGTTCTTTCTGCTAAGAAGTGTTTTTGCTATACGGGGTCTTTTATTATTCCATATGAAATTTTGAATTGCCTCTTCTATGTCTTTAAAGAATGACATTGGGATGTTGATGGGTATTACATTGAATTTGTAGATAGCCCTTGGCAAGATTGTCATTTTCACAATGTTGATTCTTCCAATCTAGGAGCATGGGAGGTTTTTCCATTTCTTTATATCTGCTTTAATTTCCTTTTTTACCATTTTAAATTTTTCATCTAAACGGTCCTTTACATTCTTAGTTAAGCTAATTGCTAGGTACTTTATTTTCTTTGAGGCTATTGTGAAAGGATTTTCTTTCCTGATTATTGCCTCGTTCCTCTCAGTGTTGGCATAAAGTAAGGTAGTTGATTTGTGAGGGTTGATTTTATGGCCTGCTACCCTTCCAAAGCTTTGAATCAGCTCAAGGAGCTTGGGAGTACAGTCTATAGGATTCTTTAAATACAGAATCATGTCATCTGCAAAGAGGGATAGTGTTATTTCCTCTTTCCCTACTTGGATCCCCTTTATGCTTGCTTCTTGCCTTATTGCACTGCCTAGGAATTCTAGTACTATGTTAAAAAGGAGTGGAGAGAGTGGGCATCCTTGACTCGTTCCTGATTTTAGAGGGAATGGCTTTAGATTTTCACCATTAAGTATAATACTAGCAGTGGGTTTCTCATACACAGCCTTTATGATATTGACAAATGTTCCATGGATTCCTAGTTTCTCCACATCTTTTTACATAAAGGGGTTTTGGATCTTGTCAAATGCCTTTTCCGCATCTATTGAGACAATCATGTGATTTTATCCCTGCTCCTGTTGATGTGTTGAATTATATTAATTGATTTGTGTATGTTGAACCAGCTTTGCCTCCCTGTGATGAATCCAGTTTGATCATAGTGTATAATTTTATTGATGAGTTGTTGTAGACGGTTGGCCAGTATTTTGTTGAGAAGTTTGCATCGATGTTCATCAAAGAAATGGGGCTTCACAGAATGAGTTTGGTAAAGGACCTTCATTTTCAATTTCGTTGAAGAGCTTGAGGTGTATTGGTGTGAGCTCTGCTTTGAAGACATTATAGAATTCAGCTGTGAATCCATCTGGCCCTGGGCTCTTTTTAAGTGGAAGTTGTCTAATTTCCATTTCTATTTCAGAGCTTGAAATAGGCCTGTTGAGTTGGGTTAGCTCTTCTTGGTTCAGTGTGGGTATGTTAATATTGTCTAGGAATTCATCCATTTCTACTTGATTCTCAAATTTGTTGGCGTAAAGGTTTGAAAAGTATTCCGTCATGATATTCTGGATCTTGGTAATTTCTGTCGTGATATTACCATTTTCATCTGCGATTTTGTTTATTTCGATATGCTCTCTCCTTTTTTTGGTAAGATTTGCAAAGGGCTTGTTAATTTTGTTAATTCTTTCAAAGAACCAACTCCTTGTTTTGTTGATTCTTTCTATAGATTTTTTTATTCCAAATCATTTAATTCTGCTTTGATTTTAATAATTTGCTTTCTCCTAATGGGTTTAGGGTTGGTTTGTTGCTGTTTTCCAGGAGGTTAAGGTGAAACATTAACTAGTTGGTTTGCCATTTTTCCAACTTGCTGTTGTAGGCACTCAGCGCTATAAATTTTCCTCTGAGGACTGCCTTTGTTGTGTCCCTAAGGAGTTGATATTTGTGTGCTCCTTATTGTTAAATTTCATAAACAGTTTGATATCTGTTCTGATCTCTTCGATTACCCATTGTTTTTGATTCAACAATGTGTTGCTCAGTCTCCATTAGTTACAGGGTTTTCATTCCAATTTGATGCCTTTATGGTCTGAGAGTGTGCATTAAATGATTTCAGTGTTTCTGAATCTTTCCAGGTTTGTTTTATGGCCTAAGATGTGGTCTATTTTAGAAAATGTTCCATGTGATGCTGAGGAAAACGTATATGGTGTTGTTACTGGGTGGAATATTCTGCAGATGTCTGTTAGATCTAGTTGGTCTATATAGTTGTTCAGTTCTAAGTTTTCTCTGTTGAGTTTTTGCCTTGTTGATCTGTCCATAGGTGAGAGTGGTGTGTTAAACTCACCAACAATCACTGTATTTCGATCTATGTATGGTTTCAGTGTAAGTAAAGTTTGCTTGATGAAGTTTGGAGCTCCGGGATTGGATGTGTAAATATTTATGATCGTTATGTCTTCCTGGAGGAAAGATCCCTTTAGTAGTATGTAGTAACCTTCTTTGTCTTTTCTTACTAATTTTAGTTTGAAGTCTATTGTATCTCATATGAGGATGGCAACTCCAGCCTGTTTATGGGGGCAGTTAGCTTGATAGAGTTTATTCCAACCTCTCACTTTCAAAAGATGATTGTTTTGGGGTAAGATGTGTCTCTTGAAGACAGCAGAACGATGGCTCTTGCTTTTTGATCCACTAGACAGCCTATGCCGTTTAATTGGAGAGTTAAGTGTATTGATATTGAGAGTTAGGATTGAGAGATATTTATTAGTTCCTACCATTTTTAAAAGCTTTTAGTAGGGTTTGTGTGTTGTTGTAGATGGTTGGCCAGTATTTTGTTGAGAAGTTTTGCATCGATGTTCATCAAAGAAATGGGTCTACAGACCTCTTTCTTTGATGAATCTCTGTCTCGTTTGGGGATGAGGGATATGCTGGCTTCACATCATCAGTTTGGTAAAGAACCTTCATTTTCAATTTGTGTGCTCCTTATTGTTAAATTTCATAAACAGTTGGATATCTGTTCTAATCTCTTCGATTACCCATTGTTTTTGATTCAACAATGTGTTGTTCAGTCTCCATGAGTTACAGGGTATTCGTTGGTGGAGATGTGTGTTCAGCTCCAATTTGATGTCTTTATGGTCTGAGAGTGTGCATGGAGTAATTTCAGTGTTTCTGAATCTGTCCAGGTTAGTTTTATGGCCTAAGATGTGGTCTATTTTGGAAAATGTTCCATGTGCTGCTGAGAAAAACGTATATTGTGTTGTTACTGGGTGGAATATTCTGCAGATGTCTGTTAGATCTAGTTGGTCTATATAGTTGTTCAGTTCTAAGGTTTTTCTGTTGAGTTTTTGCCTTGTTGATCTGTCCATAGGTGAGAGTGGTGTGTTAAACTCACCAACAATCACTGTATTTCGATCTATGTATGGTTTCAGTGTAAGTAAAGTTTGCTTGATGAAGTTTGGAGATCCGGGATTGGGTGTGTAAATATTTAGGATCGTTATGTCTTCCTGGAGGAAAGATCCCTTTAGTAGTATGTAGTAACCTTCTATGTCTTTTCTTACTAATTTTAGTTTGAAGTCTATTGTATCTGATATAAGGATGGCAATTCCAGCATAAAGGATCCCCTTTATGCTTGCTTCTTGCCTTATTGCACTGCCTAGGAATTCTAGTACTATGTTAAGAAGGAGTGGAGAGAGTGGGCATCCTGAATGCTAACCCTTAGCACTTTTATGCAAAGCTTAGGCCTGTGGTATTTTAAGCACAATTCAACGCTCTGTTTTTTGTTGGTTAATTAGAGGTAAATGTCTTATGGAATTTATTGCATGGCTGATTTTGAACTGGAATCCTCAGGTCTCAGCGTATCTTGAGTAGCTAGGATTACAGTACTTTTACAAACTGTATGCTCATACACATCGCTTCTGATCCAAACACTCATTGTTCAATTTAACTAACAAGATGTGAGGAAAGATGATTGACTGTAATTTACTAGATGGGCTTCTAGTGAGTATATATTTCCACTTCCACTCTGAAGCCAGGGAAATGTTTCTGGTACATGTTTCAACTATCTCCCAAAGAGGAAATAATGTGTGAGTACGTTTGCTAGTATTTCAGATAGGCGATGTACTTTGGTGTTTGGAACCTGTTGGGCAGAGTGTATCAGCTGGGCTGAGATAACAGAGATGATGTTTCAGACAGTAATATTTTCATCCAAGACAGACTTAATCCAGATCCTTGGATTTCAGGCCTTGAGAAGATAGAATTACAAGTGTGAGCTGCCACCACCACCTGGTTCATTTTGGAAACCTTAATTGCTTCTCATTTGTTCCTTTCCTTTTTTGGAAGATTGATCTAAGCTGGCTGATTGTGCATCACAATGAAGTGATTGGCCTCAGGAATTGCAAATATTTACTTCATCAGCACGGAATGAATGAAAGTTGATCTAAACCCAATAGTATTTTCCTTCTGATAAATAGGGAACTTACTTATATCATTTTTCCTTGCCTTTGCTTTCTCAAAGCAAGCAACATGTTTCTTAAAAACTATACTTCATGAGAATATTATAATTAGAAGCTATCTTCTGCACACTTCAGAATAGTCCTTGCATTTATAAACTTATATTACAATATTAGGTAGAAGAATGGTGACTGTTAGTTTCATAACTATTTCATATGTTTTACTCTTTAAGGCTCATTAACTCAAGAAGGTATTAAAGACATTTAGATAATAGTAGATCATAGCTCCTGCTGATTTGATGTGTGTGCAGATGATACACAGATTTATTAGGATTACTCAAAAGTTTTGTTCAAATTTTCAGTAGTAGACTGCTATGCTAAACGGGAAGGTGATAGTAATGATGCTGAAATTCTATGAATCAGCTATGAAGCAGAATTTCAGGGGAGAGTATTTGCTAGGGACTTAATTTCTAAGACGCATATCAAGAATATTGAACTATAACACCAAATGATGGAGGACTCAGCGTCACATTTTGTTTGTTTTATGCAAGTCCTGGGACTTGAACCTAGGGCCTTGGAACTGTCCTTAAATTTTTTTTTGCTTCAGGCTAGTGTTCTACCACTTGATCCACAGCTCCACCTCCAGATTTTTGGTAATGAACTGTAAATAAGAATATCATGCAATTTGTTTGGGCTGGATTCAAACCTGATTCTGTGTAGATAGGATTCCAAGTGTGAGCGCACAGAGCCTGGCTAGTATCATTCATCATTCAAGTCATGGGACTGCAATTCTGCACCTGGGTCTTGTCACTGAGCTTTTCAGCTCAAGACTACTGCCCTATCCCTTGAGCCATAGGGCCACTTCTGGGTTTCTGGTGGTTAATTGGAGATAAGAGTCACATGGACTTCAGTGCCCAGGCTCACTTTGAACTGCTATCCTTGGATCCCAGCCTCTTGAGTAGCTACATTTACAAGTGTGAGCCACCATACCCGGCTAAATTATTTTTTAAGTTAATTTTTTTGTTAAGTCAATATATAGTTGGCATACGGTTACAGAAGTAATGAACACATTTCTTAAGAAAATTGTTATCCCCTCCCTCATTTTTCTCTGTTTTCCTACCCTCAGCCCCCTCTCCACCCAGATTGTTCAGTTCATTTCTGTTTAGTGTCTTCCAAGTATCACTGTTCAATTGGTTCACCGTTTTTCCTTTGTTTTTTTTTACCATTTAATTATACCCTCTCCATTCCCCAAATCACCTAAACCTATGTACAAGACACAGGGTACCCGAATTCAACACAGTGACTACAGAGAATAAAACTAAAGGGAAAAAGAAGAAAAGAGGTAAAAAGCAAAGAAAATGAAAGAACATCATACAGTACCTTAGAAGCAACAACACTGAAAAAACAAAACATAAAACCTTGGGCTGAAAATGAAGCTTGCCTAGCATGTATGAAACCCTGGATTCCATTCCTCAGACCACATAAACAAAAACTGGAAGTGCCACTGTGACTCAGCTGGTAGATTTCTAACGTTCAGCACAGAGTGTCTCCAAGTGACAAAAATCTGTCACATTTAAGTCAGGCTTCAAAACTTTGCTAGGAACCAGTTATGTGATTTGGAAGAAAGTCCAATTTTCAAAGAATCACTAGCCAGGCGCTGGAGGGTCATAATTGTCATTCTACTAGCCAGGGAGAAGGTGATTCAAAGCCTTTGCAAGCAAAAAAACGAAAACAAAAAAAACTGTAAGATTCTTCTCTCCACTTATCCACCCAAAAACTAAGTGGAGTTGTGGCTAAAACTGGTACAGCATTAGCCTTGAGGAAAAAGAACTAAGAGACCTTGCCCAGGTCCAAAGTTCAACCTCCCCACCAAGAAAGAAAAAAAAAGGAGTACAGATACCTTAGTTTCAAAAGTATATCTGGATATCTTAGTAGATTTTTCTGATCTTTCCTCATTCATCTGATGGAACCACATAATCTTGATCCTGATCTGACTAAGAGCCTGCATTGTGCTTAATAAGTTCATTCAACATATTCCAGTAGAATTTGGACAGCTAACAGCCACTTACCAATGCTTTATTCTATGTTTAGGCCAGTATGTCTTCATACCATCTACACAGTCAGCTATATCATCTTTCCAGAAGTATCATTGAGTGTAGAACACTCAGAACTAAAATAATTGCATAAAGATGTAATAAAACCCCTTGATTCACTAAGAAAATTTCTGTACCACTTAGAGCAAGTACATTAGTGGTATTTACCTCTAGCCTCTTTTTTTAAAAAATTATTAACATTGAATTTTACATCATATTTCAAATGTCATGTTTAACCAACAAGTATTCAAGAAGGGAATCGCTATACAATCACTGTCACATAGATTTTAGAATATAGTAAAAATTAAGCTGAGTCTTTGTATGTCATAGATACAGATTAATCTTTAATAAAACACATGTCTATAGAGTGTATAGTCTATCCTAGATTTTTATGTCTATGTAGTTATGATTATATCTCCAAAATTATGTCCAGAACTTTGGGTATCAACTATTCAATCATCGCTCTACTACTGTTTGAAACTAATATCCATATATTAAGGATACCATGTACCTTTTGTTCCTTGGTCTTGACTTATCTCACTCAACAGGATTCACTCTAATTTCATCCACTAACCCAAAAATGCCATTATTATTTTTTTCTGTGCAGATCTTCTTTTTATGTATTTATTTTTATTGTAATTTATAGAAGGGTTACATTATATTCACCAGATAGAAGGTGCATTACTTCTCAAACTTTGATACCCCATGCAATGATATGGTCCCCATTTCCCTTCCCCTACCCCCACTCATGTTCATTTCCCCCCTTCCCTATCCAATTTCAAATAACCAATTAGGCACATATGAAATATATCAGAAAACAAGGTGAAATATTGTAACAATATGATATAACCAAGGGATAGCAAAAGATATAAGAGATCACATAGTTCATTAAGGACAACAATCACTCATTATATGAGTTTTGTTTCTTTATCTTGGAGGTCCTTACATTTAGTGTCATACTATTTGTCACGATGTCTCTAGATTTTGTTCTATTGTAAATCTCTGGTAGCAGAGCCCAAGGTTTCTACTGAATTTGACAAATGAGGGAGACTCTTGGGCCTATGTTCCTTTGAGTTTGGCTTACTTCACTTAATATGATTTTTTTTCCTTTTCATCCACTTCCCCGAGAATGCCATTATTTTATCTTGTCGGTTGGCTATGTATCATTCCATTGTGTGTGTGTGCGTTTGTGTGTGTGTGTGTGTGTGTGTGTGTATGTGTGTGTGTGCGTGTATCACATTTTTTGTAGTAGGGCATCTGGTTGTTTCCATCATCCAGGCTCATTTTCTACAGATATTTTTATTGTCTCTTTTTTATTTTCAAGGTAATGTATAGAGGGGTTACTATTACATTTACAGGTAATGGACTGCATTACTTCTCACACATTTATTCCACTCCACATGTTTTTGTCCCCAGTTCCCTCTCCCCTCCGCTTCCCAATCATCTTGTTTCCCCCTTCCCTTTCCTATTTGACATAAACAAATAAACATATATACAATATACCAGGGAAAAAATCAGATACAGTAACAATCTGACATTAACCAAAGGGCAAAATAAGAGATGAGAAATAACATAGTAGATTAAGGACAAAAATCACACAAGATTAAGAGCAACGATGACACAAGATATAGCTCTTGTTCCCATATCCTAGAGATCCTTTCATTTAGTCTCATCCTATATGACCTTATATACCTAGGTTTTTGAGTTATTGTAATCTTCTGCTAGGAGAGTCCTAGATGTGAACTAATTATTACAAATGAGGGAAACCATTGAGCTTATGTTTCTTTGGGTCTGGCTTGCTTCACTTAATATGAATTTTTCCAAGTCTTTCCATTTTCTTACAAATGGGGCGATGTCATTCCTTCTGATGGCAGCATAGCATTCCATTGTGTATAAGCACCACATCTTCTTGATTCAGTCATATACTGAGTGGCATCTGGGTTGGTTTCATAGCTTTGCTATGGTAAATAGTGCTGCAATGAGCATCATTGTGCTAGTGGCTTTAGTATGTCCTTTTTTCTGGACAATTGGGTAGATGCCAAGTAGTAGATTTGCTGGATCATAGGGGAGCTCTATGTTCAGTCTTTTGAGGAACCACCACACTGCTTTCCCTGGTGGTTGAACGAGTTTACACTCACACCAACAGTGTAGGTGTGATCCCCCCTGGTCACTTCCCCACCAGTATCTCTTATTAGATTTTTTGATAATGGCCATTCTGACTGGAGTCAGGTGGAATCTCAAAGTTGTTTTGATTTTCATTTCCCTTATTGCTAGAAATGGAGCATTTCTTCATGTGGCTAAAGCCCATTTTAATTTTTTCTTCAGAGAATACTCTTTTAAGTCTTTAGCCCACCTTTTAATAGGATGGTTGTTTCTTTGAAGATTTGTTTAGGAGAGATACACTTTTTTCAGCTATAGATATATTCTAGATAACTACATATATTTTTGTAGAAAAAAGAATGGAAGTCATCATGCTGGCCCACAACTTAATTTCAGCTACTTAGGAGGCTCAGGGCTTAGGATCACAGGTCAAAGCCAACCAGGGCCCTACAGTGTGTGAGATTAAACTCTGTGAACATACAATGACTGTAAGAGGAATCTCACTGCCTGGGAATGTAGCCTAATGGTAGAGTGCTCACCTAGAATGCATGAAGATCTAGGTTCTATTCACCGGTACCGCATACTCAGAAAAAAGCTAGAAGTGGCGCTGTGTCTCAAGAGGCAGAGCACTCACCTTGGGCAAGCGAGTCCAATGAAAATGTCTAGGCCCTGAGTCCAAGCCGTAGGACTGGCAAAAAGAAAAAAAAAGAGCAATCTTACTTAAGTAACAAGGAATGTACCCTATGTTTATACAGACTGAAAAATTCATTAAGAAATTAGAAAATATGTATAAAGTGCATAATTTCTTTTGTGTGTTGGCACTGGGTCTTCAACTGAGTGCTTCAGCTCTATCCCTGACGTTTTCTGCTCAAGGCTAGCACTCTACCAATGCAGCCCCAAATCAACTATCTTCAATTGAGATATAAGCGATGAATATTTCAGGGTGCTTCATGAAAAACATTTTTATAAATTGAAACTTTCAACAGTCTTATTTTAGTATGAATGTTGAGATGGGAAGAGACAGAAAAAGTGAAATGTTTCCTGATCCCCATAGAGAAGAGACTCAGCAGAACCACTGTGGTCTGCAGGCTTCTTTGTGAGTTTTGTTTGCTTGTTTGATTTTTGTCAATTGTGGGGCTTGAACTCTGGGCCTGGGCACTGTCCCTGAGCTCTTCAGCTCAAGCCTAGTGCTTTAATCTGTGAGCCACAGTGCCACTTCTGGTTTTTCTGGCAGTTAACTGGGTACTTTGGCTGGCTTTAAACTTTGATTCTCAGATCTTAGCCTCCTGAGTAGCTAAGATTATAGGTGTGAGGTACCATCACCAGGCTGCTGCTCTGTTACTATGCAGGTTCTGGATCAAGAACTTCAAGTTCTTACTTCAATTTTTTCTTCTCTTGCCTGATACTCTGCCATTTGAACGAAGCCCCAGTTCCTGGTCTTTGTTGGTTAATGAGAGATATTATGATTTTCTAATATTCAGAGCAACGATTATAAAACCCAGCATTTTACTTACTTGAATAAATTAAGAGACAGGACCTAGTGAGATGGAAGACAAAATTTTTTTTCAAGTTGCTATCCTGTTCTAATGCATAAGTCTGGCTATTTTGCTTACACACAAATATATATTTTACCAGTTTCTACTCTATTTTTGCTTAGCTTAAAACCACCACTGCCATTTCATAGATTTTGTTGTTGTTGTTTGTGGTGCTTGAACTCTGTGCCTGGGCTGTTCCTCAGATCTTCAGTTCAATGCCAGTGCTCTACTACTTTTGATTTGGCCAGTCCTGGGCTTGAACTCAGGGACTGAGCACTGTCCTTATATTTTCTCAAGGCTAGGGCTCTACCACTTCAGCCTCAGCACAACTTCCTGCATTTTTCTATGTATGTGCTATTGAGGAATTGAACCCAGGTCTTCGTGCATGCTAGGCAAGCACTCTACCACTAGGCCAAACTCCCAGCCCAAAATTATTCATCATTACTATTAGCTATCTTCTTTTTTTATTATTGATTCGTCATGGTGCTTGGACTTTGGGCCTGGACACTGTCCCTGAGCTCTTCAGCTCAAGGCTAGCGCTCTTCCTCTACAGCTCCATTTTTGGTTTCTGGTAGTTAATTGGTGATGTAAGTCTCACAAACATATGTGTCCAGGCTGGCTTTGGGCTTTGAACCAAGATCCTCCAATCTCAGCCTCCATAGTAGCTACAATTACATGCTTCAGCCAGCAGTGCCTGACTGTTTGATGTCTCTGTCTCTGTCTCTCTGTCTCTGTCTGTCTGCCTGTCTGTCTCTCTCTCTGTCTCTCTCTGTCTCTCTGTCTCTCTCTCTCTCTCTCTCTCTCTCTCTCTCTCTCTCTCTCTCTCTCTCTTTTGGTGGTAAGACTTTAATTTTGCATCTGGGCAGTGTCCCTGGGTTCCTCAGCTCAAGGCTACAACCTTAAACACCTTGAGCCACAGTGTCACTTCTGGTTTTCTGGTGCTTAAGTGGAAGTAACAGTTTCATGGACTTTAGTGTCTGGCCTGGCTTTGAACTGTGATCCTCAGAACCCAACCTTCTGAGATCATTTCCAGCTTTTTTTTGGTGTAAATAGTACAGAGTAATTGAACACAAGGCTTTGTGCATACTAGGCAAGCAAACTACCACTAGTGTGCACTCCAGCCTTAGATAAGGGCTTTCTTTTTCTTTTTCTTTTCTTCACTCATGGGGCTTGAACTCTGGGCCTGGATGTTTACCTTAAGCTCTTCAGCTCAAGGCAAGAGCTCTACCACTTGAGGCACATTGTCATTTTGAATTTTCTGGATTCTTTGGAAATAAGATTCTCACAGATTTTTATGCCTGGGCCGTCTTTGAACCTCGATCCTCCAGGTTAGCTAGGATTACCAGGGTGAGCCACCAGTCACGGGCATTAAATTACTATTTTTTCCATGTCCTATGCCTTCAACTCATGGCCAGAGCACTGTCCTTGGGCCTGCTCAAGGATAGCACTTTACTTCAGCCAGCCAACTCCCGGTCCAAATAGGCCACTCTTCAAGCTAGAATTACCGAAATCTGCCATAATACTGGCATGTCTAAGTATATAATTTTTCTTCTATTTTTGATGGATTTTCCTTTGTGTACATATTTCCTACATATTTTATGGAAATCTTCCTTCCCACTGGGGCCATAAGTTAAGCCTAGTGGAAGAGTTCTTGCCGAGCATGAATGAAGACCCAAGTTCAATTCCTCAGCACAACATAGATAAAAAAAGATAAAAGTGGTGCTGTGGCACATGTGATAGAACTTGGGCCTTAAGAATAAACAAAAACAAAAACAACGATCGTGCTCAGGTCCTGAGTCTAAGCCCAGTACTGGCAAAAAAAAATTCTGCCCAAAGTAGACATATAAACTTGTACTTTTCAAAAAAATTTTTGTCGATGTGATATACAAAGAGATTGCTGTTACATATGTAATGAGTACATTTCTTGTAAACACTGTTACCCCCTCCCCCGTTTTCTCTTTCCCTTTCCCCCAAGTCATAAATTTCATTTACAACAAATATATATGTATTTTCATTCCTGAAAAAAATAGTTTAAAATGTGTTCAAATAAATGATGTAGGTTGATATATTTATCAAAATGGATTACTTGAACTCTAAAATAAACATTCTAGGTAATTTTTCTCATAAAATTGTAGTAATGGTATAAAACTAATAAAAAAGGAATTCTAGTTATTAATTTCTTATGTTTTACCTTTAACATTATTACACTAAGCATACTGTTTATGGTATTAATACAGACAGCATGAAATATGATTATGTAAAAAAATTAAATGATTAAAAATAGTAAGGTTGGGGGCCAGTAGTTTGGCTTGGTGGCACACACCCTGGACTGGCAAAAAAGAACTAGGGTTAGATAAAACAGATTTATTTCCAAATGTGTGGAAAATGGTATGATTTCTTGTTTGGCTAGTCCTGGGGCTTGAACTGAGGGACCAGGAACTGGCCTTGGCCACATTTGTTCAAGGGTGGCACTCTGACACCTGAGCCACAGTGCCCCATCTGCTTTTTCTGTGTATGCAGTGCCGAGGAATTGAATCAAGGTCTTCTTGTATACTAGGCGAGCACTCTACAACTAGGCCACATTCAAAGCCAAAGTAGATTTTTGATGCTATTGTGGAGTTTTAATTTTCTTAAATATTTGTACAAAGCACAATGGATATATAAACAGACTTGAACTCACAGAACAGAGTCCCACATAATATTACAGTTACTCTGGCACTTCTCCCGATTGACAAAACACATTTCCAGGCATCTGCTCTGTCCTTAAGCTTTGGTAGCTGACTTGTCTTTCCATGGAGGCCTGGCCTGGATTCCTGGTGATTCCATGCATTTCATAGTTCCCTGTATATCCAGTAAGGTTGTCTTCTATGGGACCAGACCTGTCTGGTTTTTGGACCACCCAGGACCTATGTGTCTGAGGTCTCACATTATAAGTGGAAAATAAAACACAGTATAATAAGCACTGAAGAACTGCACAAGATAATATTAACAATGAGAGCTTAATAGTTAGCAAAGTAAATACAATGAATACTTGACAAGAATCATGAGAGCAAGATAAAGAGATGTCTTTTTAGGAAGGGGACAGGGAAGCTCTAAATCCAGACTGGCCTCCAAGTTGCCTTCAGACAGTAATTCTACTTCAGAGTCCTCAGAAGGGTCACCTTCCTCATGAGAAACAGAATGTCCTTCCTGAGTTAAGAGGGGGATGGATTCTGGTTTGTCGAATGGAGATTGAGTCTCTTTTAGTGAGATGGATGGGTCTGGATATTCTGTGAGGATGGATTCATTTTCTTCCAATGAATCCAGTATTGAGAGTACACTTGCTGCTTCCCATGGGGACATTTTCCATGAGCCCAGCGTGTGCCCCTTCAGCTTGCACAATAAGTGGAGTGTTACTCTGACTCAGATGGACTGACTCTGGGTGGAGTGTGAAAGGAAACGGAAGGAAATCTGGCTGCTCTTTTTCTTCCTCCATAGTATCTGCAGGTTCAACTGTGTCACACATGGGGTTCAGAGCAAAAGGTATATCCACAGGACTCTAAACCTGTTTGGTAATTTCTACAGAAGGCCCATGCTTTCTGGAGTGCAGTGATGATTCTCAGTCTCCATCAGTCACCAGCTCCATTGGTGGGTTTTTCATCCGGAGTTCAGGATAAGCTCTTCCAGGATGACCCAAACCTAAGAATGGAAATAGGTACAGAGTGGACAGAGTGGACTCTGCAAGTTGAAGTGTCACTCAACTTCCATGAGGATCTAATGGAGGAACCTGTAGAACTGGAGTTTGGACTGAACACTGAGGAGGTGTAGGGTCTTTCTAATGAGTGCTTATTCCCAAGTCCTTTCAGAGGACAGACATTACCTGGGTGACACCACCCATAAAGGGCATTTTGCCAAGCTCTGTAGAAGTAAGGGCCAACCAATATCTAGACCACATGGGCTTCCTACTCACAGGCTCTGAGGCACCCACACCAGGACTTCTACTTTTTCTTGGTCTTACTGGTTGCACATTCCTCCAGCTGGTCAAAAAGTATGTGTTTAGAAGAGCAGGTCCAAAGCCGGCATGTGGAGCCTCATATAGAGCTTTAGTTGTGTCAGGGTGTGGCAGTTCTTGAACTCGTAGAAATCACTGGGGTAGAAGTCCATTCACATCGTATAGATGGAACACATGATGCTGTGGGCACATTCGGTACAAGGAAAGTGAGAGCCTTCTCTCTCCATCCTGAGCCTTCTACAAAAGCCCCTTTCTTACAGGACTCTAATGCTGTGGCTGTCTTGCAGAGATGTGCACTTATGTGCTGGGAGGGGGGTAAGAGACACTCGAGAACAGGATGACTTTTACACCCCACTTCCAGAAGCTTCTGAGAGAGGCCTCTATGCATCTGTCCAAAGTAAACGCACCTTAAATTAACTAAGTAAATGCTCTAAACAAATCAATAAGTGAATGCTCTAAATAAAGAACTAAATGCTCATTCCTCTAATCTTAGCCACCCAGCAGGCTGAGCTCTGAAGATCACAGTGGAAAGCCAGTCTAGTCAGTAAAAGTCTAAAGGCACTTGTCTTCAATTAGGCAGCAAAAAGCCAGATCTTGACCTATGACTCAAATGGTACAGTGCTAATTTTTGAACACCAAAGGAATGGCATTTATACCTGGGTTCAGGTTCAAGTGGCAGCAATGGACCACACACCAAAATGTAAATGCTTTCAGGTTCTAACAGGCAAAGCTATCACAATCCCTCCCTGATGGCTCAAAAGTGATTCAGCCCCCAGCTTTTCCTCTGACTCCAGTATTTCACAGGTCTCCGCCATTAGTACTGACACCTCATTTCTTACTGGGAAATGGGATTTCCTAGGATGTCACCTAGGTGAGGGCTGCAGTTGGGAGCCACTTACTCATGCCTGAAATCCAACTTCTCAGTAAGCACACTGTTGAGACTCCAGTAGCTTGTGAGGGAAATGAAATGGAATGGTGTCCCAGTCATAATAAAGTAGTTTGTGCACTTGTATCATGCTTAGCTCCCCTGTGAACACCCCAGTGAACCAAACAGGCTCAGAGAGGAGCCAAGTATTCCAAGACTTGGCCAGGAGGGGTGAGCAAACATGGGTTTGGAGGGGGAACACTCAGTTTTTCAAGAGAATTTCCAGCAACTACTACATTGTCCTCCACTATTTGAAATTGTGCAGGAATTTTTCCACATAAAAGAGATCACTTTCTGGTAGGCAGGGATCAGCTTTGTCAGCAGCATCTCCAACAGGCCTTCCTCCAGGATCCATAGGTTACAAGGCTCATTCAGAGTCTGAGCTGACTTACCATCACACTATGTTGGCAAAACAGTGGATATTTCAAACGTAGGAATGGGACCACACTTCACACTGAGGAATGGGAATAGAGTAGATTGGAAAGGACACACCCTAATTTCAGTATAGTCACTTGAAAGCACACAAGAAGGTTGTATTGTGTGGGCAGGATGATGGGTTCAAATAGGTTTCCTCTCAATATACCTCATCTGAGTTGCCCTGGAGTTTCCTGGCTTTCTCCCTAGAGAAATGCCTGATATACTGGAATTTGGGCTTGGCACTGATCCAGCATCTACTTCTTCAAGTGAGACATCCATATCTCCCATGCCTGAGATCCGAGCCTCCTGACCTTTGGCAACAGCACAGCAACATCTTTCTTCCTCCTGAGCCATAGGCCAAGGGAGCTGGCTTGAGCTGGTTGTCACATACAGTGGCTTGGTTACCAGGGTTCCATATTATGTTCCATTGTGAGGGAGGTAGGGTCACCTTTCAAGGCCCAATGACCAAAGCTCTTTGCTCACAGAAGACCTCCCCAAATACATACTGGAGGCTGAATCTCCCTTCCCACCTCACATATGGATGTAGTAAACAGCACACCTTTTTGTTCAAATCCCAAGTCATTAACTAGGCATAAGTGCTAGCCTGGTCTCAGGCTCAAGGAGCCTTTCTTAGGTAATATCCAAACTTACCTGTCACTATTCCCCTTACCCTTCACAAGACATTTTGCTTCACAGTGCCTTCTCAGCTTGCATTTTGCCTCTTGCACATTTTTTTTGCTAGTCCTGGGACTTGACCTCAGAGCCTGACCATTGTTCTTAGGCTTTCTTTAGGCTAAAGCTGTCCCACCAAGCCACAGCACCACTTCCAGCGTTTTCTATGTATATGGTACTGCAGAATCAAACCGCAGTCTTTTTGTGTGGTAGCCAAGCACTCTACAAATAGATGAAAAACCCAGGCCATCTTGCACATATTTTTCACTTCAATCTATTAGGACGTTGTTAGGTTTCTGTATCCTAATCTATTTTCTTCCTGATGAATATCTGTGCTGTCATCTGTAAAAATGCAAGTGGGAAAATCACAGAAGCATTGGTGACATAAAAAAAGTCTTACAGACATAGATAAGTGTTCATTCTTTGTAGGAGAAAGGATATTTTGATATGATGATGATGACTATTTATAAATACTTTATCGGGGTTTAGAGTTTGGCCCAGTGGTAGAGTGCTTGCCTAGCATACATGAAGATCTAGGTTTGAGTCCTTAATATCACACAGATATAAAAATCCATACGGCAATGTGGGTCAAGTGGCAGAGGGCTAAACTTGGGAAAAGCCAAGAGCAGTGCTCAGGCCCTGAGTTCAAGCCCCAGGAATGGCAGAAAAAACAAAAGAAAAGAAAAGAAAAGAAATGTGCTTTTTACAAGTTATTCACTCACAGCATTTGCCTCTGAATTCTTCGCTTCTGCATCTTGTGACTTATCCTTTTCCCTCAATGTAGACAAGAAAAGCAGATTTTATTACTAGCTATCCTGTTGTCCAATCTTTGGATATTAATTCAAAATACAATATTGCCTGAGATATTGTGTGTGTGCATGTGTGTGTGTATCTGCCAAAGTGTGCATGCACACATGTGTACAGGGTTTAGGGCTTACTCATAGGGCCTGTGTGATAACCCTCAGCATCTTTTCCTCAAAGGTATTGGTCTTTCACTTGTAGCTTATTATAGCTAATTGGAGTTGACAGATTCACTCAATTTCTTGCCCTGTGTATTGGAACCCAGTGCTGGGTTCTCATATTGTTCATTGTAGCTATAGAGAAGGCTGAGGTCTGTGGATCCTCGTTAGAATCCAGCCCCTGAAAGAAAGTCACTGATAGAAATCTTTATCTTCAGTTAAGCACGAATAAATAAGGCAAAAGTGGAACTGTGGCTCAGTTCCTCTTGTACCAGCCATGAGAAAATTAGTAATTGGCAGCACCTGGTCCCTGAGAGAAATCCTTAGCACTGGTTCAAAAAAAGAAAGAAAATAATGAAAAAAATTAAAACTTGCTGAGGAATCCATAAGGATAAACGTGCCTGTGAATAATCTTGTCATTTCAGATTCCCTCAAGAGCTTATGTCTCTCTATATTTTATCAAGTTTTTTTAAAGATATTTACATATTTTCTATCTTTCTTAAACAGAGATAGCCATCCACAAAACACAAACACAAACTCTCACACAGTATACCACCCACCCATAAGTGTCTGGCTATGTATATATGTATAGTCATATGTATTGATCTGTCTCTCTATACTAATATATTAATGCATAAACATATGTATTTAGACAAACAGGAAACATACATAGATAGGTCTCAGGCATTTCCAGATTTTGTGCAAGTCTTCTGAGTGCAACTTACCATTGTATTGTTTGTCAAGATAGAGTCCCTCTAACTTTTGGCCAGCTTCTTGTCCTTTGATACTTTTTTCTGCCAGTCCTGGGTTTTGAACGCTAGGCCTGGATGCTGTCACTGAGCTTGAGCTTCTTGCATTCAGTAGTTTATTGCAGATAAGAGTCTCATGGAGTTTCTGTCCTGGGCTGGCTTTGAATTGTGATACTCAGATCTCAAACTCCTGAGTAGCTAGGATGAGTCTTGAGCTACCAGTACCTGGTTCCTTTGCCTCTTTTACCCTTTTTTTGGCCCCACCACAGGCATGGTATCTACCTTCCTATGTTCTCTCCACCTGCCCACAGACAGGGGTCTGACAGATGCTTTCCACCCACTTATTCATGTCCTCCTCTGTATTGGCTGACAGCTAAGACATGCACTCACTTGTCTGGATGCCAAACACAAAGCCATGTGATTGTTTCTCAGTCTGGAACATCCTATCAGATTTATAGCACCACAGAGGGTCAGGTTGATGCTCCTCCAGGGCTTCTTAAATTGTTCTCATATTAATCCACAACACGTTTGTCATCACTTGTCCAGCTAATTCATGGACTAAAGCAGCATTCCCTACAAACTTAGATCCCAATACCATGAGGACACTCAAGGGTGCATTAGGAGTGTGACCTGCAGGTGGATGTGAGCCTGTCTAAGTTGGAGGGGATTTCTCCACCACAGGAAATGGAATACAAATTTAGAATCTGCTTTCATGAGGTGACAATCTCTGGCAGATGTTCTTATCAAATGTGGCACTGCCTACTTCCAGCTGAAAACATGGGTTGATGACCCAGCATAACAGAGAATGTATTCACCCCGGCCCAACACATAGGCTGGGACCCTGAACTTTCAGGTAGCATTTGGCTTTGAAGGTCATGAGATCTTAGTCTACAAATGATGAGCCCCCTCCCGTGAGACATATCAAACGGAGCCAAAGTGCAACCCAGTTAAGCACCAGATCAAGCTTCCCTTCTTCAGTAGGGTATGGTTTGAAAACTGTGCATAGCTTCTGTTTGAAGCCAGTGCAGAAAGGAAAGTCCATGAAACTCTCATTTCCAGTTAACTGCCAAGAAAAAGCCAAAGATAGAGATGAAGCTCAAGAGAGCTAGAGAGCCATCTGAAAAGAATGGTTACACCATGCAACATCCTCATTACCTGGTCTTGAAAACATCTCTGCGTGCATCCCAGCATGCAGCCAGCATCTGGGGGTGACAGTGACCCCTGCGCTCATTGGCAATCTGCACTGTCTCTGACATCTGTAATGTGAACATCATTCTGTTGGGTTTGTGAAGCGGTGTCAACCCTGCGGAAGGAAACAACTGTGCCCTAACTCCCACTGTCTCCTGGGGCCCCTAGCATTCCCCCATCTGCACCCCTCCTGTGGCTTCTGATCCTAGGGAGCCCTCCTGCCCTGTCCAACACTCACATGAAGTGCATATTTCTTCTCCTGGGGCAACTTCTCCACAGAGAGTACATGACATGCCCACTCTCCAGGCACGGGGAGATCCTGCCAAAGTAGCAAATCAGTGATATGGACATAAAGTGATGAATAGAATTTTAGATCCTGATGGTAGACAGTCTGCAAAATCCAAGGGAGAATGGAATTGGAGGGGACCAGGGATCAGGATGTGGGCATGGAGCTTCCCTGCCAAGGGGGTGGGGGAAGTCACAGGCTGGGGGATGCACAGGATGATCCATGGGCCCTGTGCAGCTACTGGGTCACCCCCTTCTGCATCTCAGCCTTTGGCTTTGAGCTCTGTGATCATCAAGATGTGCAAAGTCTGTACTCTGGCTGGCAGAAGAAAGGACCCTGGGAAGACAATTGTAGACACTTTGTGAGTGTAGGAAGGGGTAGGCCGGACACCCAGTCCAAGAGGAGCTAAAACTGGAGTCGAGGGGTGTGCAAGGAGTGGGTGTGAGGGTTGTGGGCAGTCACAGTCACGGCAGAGGTGGCTCTGTCTGTGGGGTGAGTGCCTCCCTGCAGGCACAGCACTGGACATATCAGAGATCCACATGAAAAGGAAAAGCTGGAAATGGCACTATGGTTCAAATGGTAGAGCATCAACCTTGAGCAAAAGAGCTCAGGGACAGTACCCAGGACCTGAGTTCAAGCCTCATGACTGTAAAAGAAAAAGAACCAGGACTATGAGAGGGAACCTGGTACTCTCTTGGTCTAATCAGACACAAGAAAAGGCCGGGATAGGCTGTGGAAAAACACAGAGATCATCTTCCCCCAGCTCATCCTGTCCTGCATGCAGGGACAGCCATATAACTAGGGCTACGGTGAGATCATCTTTACCCCTTTGCTGCCATCTGAATTGTAGGCCTCTGTCCTGGCATAGGGAGTCCTGATGGCTGAGCAGGTGCCCTAACCCTAGATGGAGAGCAGCCACTGACTGTGGTAGCTAAGGAGAGATCTGTTCCCTGGCTATCAGGCCAACCAGCATGGGAGCCATAACCACCCCTCACCCAGGTAGAGGCCAATGGTTCTCCAGGTGCTACTAATATTGCCCCACCCCTAGCTCTGGGTACACGTGACATTCCCTCCACAAGGAGCAGGACTATGTGAAGGATCAGGAAGCTGCCTATGGGCTTCAGATGATGGCCAGGCTGGCACTACAGATGGCCTCACTCTGTCACCACCTTCCCCTGCCTCCATCATTCCTCCATCATGCCTCTCTACCTCCCACCCATTAACCTTGGAAACCAATGAACTGGGCTCTCATCATTCCTCTCATCTCTTCACCCACCTTGCCATGCGTCCATCCCTCTGTCACTTCCACCCCACACACATCCCACCACCAGCCACCCTGTAGCTTATGAGGATCCCAGAGGAAGCTCTTGGTGAAGGGCTTGTGACCACAAAACAGTTACTATCACCCGCTCCGGCCTGATCCACCACAGAATAAGAACAGCCAAGCAGGCACACACCGCAGCAGAGTTGCTCTGCTGCCACCCTGAATTCTTCATGGCCAGGACTTGGCTCTCCTCAGCCTCCCAGCTCAGTAACTAGAACATTGTGCTTTCACAGAGCCATGGCCTCCAGTCTCCATGGACACAATGACATCAAGGTGATGCCAACTTCCCCATCTCTATATACTTCTAACTATGGGATGGGAGCTGAGTTTCTCTTCTGTCACTCCATCCGCTAAGAGGCTCATGCAGATTTCTATCCTTTGCTCATCATGGTGACTCTTTGGTTAACAAGTCACTGCTGGGCTTCCAGTTCACCACATATAGAACCCATACTCCAACACTTTTCTTAGAAGGACTGATGACTTTTAAATATTCTCTAGTTTTAAATTTCTAGTTCCTTCTCTCTTTCATTTATATATTTCCCTTCCTCACATACTTCCCTTTTTTTACCTTCCTTCTTTCATTCCTGGCCTTGAACTCAAGACCTGGAGCTTTTTCTTAGCTTTTCTTTGCTAAAGGTAGCACTCTAGCTCTTGAGCCACAGCTCTACTTCAATCTTTGTTCTTGCTCTAAACTGGGAGTATGAGTCTCATGCATTTTTCCCTTTGCTGGGTTGGTTTTAAACCACAATACTAAGATCAGGATCCTGAATATGCCTCGGATTACAGGTATTATCTAATCAAAACAAATTCCTGATTTCTTTTTTAGACATAATTAGTTCTTTCAGGTGAGCCACCAGCCACTCATGCAAGAGCATTGCAGGATCCCAGCATTCATCTTGTCTCCAGTCTTATAACATCCATCTCTCAATGGTCATCTAAAACACCCTGCTGCATGCCTGAAGTCGCAAGGAACGTTCTCAACGCCATGAGAAGCCCCCTTAAGCTCTGCCTCAGATATGCCCAGCCCCCATCCCACTTCCACATGAGGATTTGTTCAGGAGAAATTTCCTGAGTACATCATCATCTTTTCCTCACCAATCAAATTTCATCTTTGGAGTCATTTCTCCAGACAAAGAGGAACATGATCCATGGTTTGATAGCAGCTCCAGCTTCATAGTCCCAGCCACCAACACCCCCCATTACCCTGCCCGACACCTGAATTCAAGAACAATGTTTTCACTACCCCTGACTCTTATCAAATGTTTTAACTTATACAGTGCATTAAAATAATTTTACTAAATGGAATAAACACATGGCATCAAGCTTCAGAATCTTTGCACCTGAACTTTTAGTGAAGAACAGACACACCAGCATTTCTGTAGCCAACAGAAATCTTAGCTTTGAGATTTCAGCATTCCTGGTATCCAAGTTTGGATGTGCTAATACTGCCCTTAATGGGGCACTTCAATCACACAATCCCACAAAAATCAATATCATTTGTCATTCACTGGTAGGTGGTGCTAGGAAAAAGACTGATGTGCCAACTCAATGCTGGCTTGACCTATGCCGTCTTCAAACCTGGAGCAAGTGGGGCTCCTCTCTCCATGACACCTTTTGTGTACTACCCCAGGAGGACCTTAAACTTGAGACAAAATTATGAAGACTATCTCCACCAGCAAAGATTCCAGTGAGATGTGCCTACATGGATAAAGCTAAAATCTCACTAAAGTGAGGTTGTTGGCAGTGCTGGAGCCGGAACTCAGGGCCTGGGCACTAAGCATTTGTACTCAAGACTAGCCCTTTACCACTTGAGCCCAAACTCCATTCCCAGCTGTTTTTATTTTTGGTTGTAAGAAACTATCAGACTTTCCTGTTCTAGGTGACTTGGAACTTCCATACTCAGATCTCAGCCTCCTGACCAGCCTGGATTAAAAGTGTGGATCAGCCATGCGCCACACCTGAGGACTTCTGCCAGCACATTTTTTCCCAGAAATTGGAAGAGGAAGATGAGGGAGGGTTGGGCTCATCCTGCCCTGCATATGAAGGAGAGCATCAGCGCCTGAACTTCATTCCCTGTTGTAGGCTGCTGGAGGAAAAGGAAGCAAATAGGCACAGGCTGGCAGCAGATGCCACAGAACAACTTGTGACCAAGACTCCCAGAGCAGACCTCAGAATCGATGACAGAGTTGGATCTACCCAGTAACAGAGGCAGTGGTGACACCTGAAACTGCGCGTTTGAGCCTTTGCTGCTAGTAAACAGGGCCACCTATGTCTCAATGAGAAAGGTGAGATTTTGGTGGAGAAGGTGAGATTAAACATTATGTATCATGCAAGAAGACAGACTATAAGGGGTCTTTTATTATTCCAAGTGAAATTTTGGATTTCCTCTTCTGTTTCTTTAAAGAATGACATTGGGATATTGATGAATATTGCACTGAATTTGTAGATAGTCCTTATCAAGATTTCCATTTTTACAATATTACTTCTTCCAAACCAGGAGCATAGGTTTTTGCATTTCCTCAGTTCTGCATTAATTTCCTTCTCCAGAGTTTATAGTTCCATCAAAAATGTGCTTTACATTCTAAGTTAATTCCTAGGTATTCATTTTCTTTGATAGCAAAATGAGTTGCTATCCTGATTCTTGCCTCATTCCTCTCATTTGTTGGCATATAGGAAGGCAGTTGACATTGAGGGTTAATTTTATACCCTGCTACCTTACCAAAGGTTTATATCAGCTCAAGCAGCTTCGGAGTAGAGTCTATAGGGTTCTTTAAATACAGAATCATGTCATCTGTAAGGAGAGAAAGTTTCAGTTCCTCTTTCCCTTTTCCTCCTCACTCCAGTTAGAATGGCCAAGATCCAGAAATCTAATAACGTATGCTGGAGGGGATGTGGCCAGGAGGGATCACTACTACACTGCTGGTGGGATTGCAAACTCGTTCAACCACTATGGAAAGCACTATGGCAGTATCCCAAAAAGACTAAACATAGAGCTCCCCTGTGATCCAGCAATTTCACTACTTGCCAATCGTCCAGATAGGACATACTAAATTCACTAGAACAATAACATTTATCACAGCACTATTTACTATAACAAAGGTATGGAACCAACCCAGATGCCCGTCAGTTGATGAGTAGATCAAATATGGTATTTTTACACAATGGAATTCTGTGCTTCTGTCAGAAAGAATGACATAGACGAATTTGTAAGTAAATAGAAAGACTGTAAAGTTTAGAAATTAGTTTCTGTCTCCTTCTCTCTCTCCTTCTCTATCTGTAAAATTTAGAAGTTCCTGTTTCTCTCTCTTTCTCTCTCTTTTCTCTCTTTCTCTCTCTCTTTCTGTCTCTCTCTTTCTGTCTCTCTCTCTCTCTCTCTCTCTCTCTCTCTCTCTCTCTCTCTCTCTCTCTCTCTCTCTCCAATCCTTAGGCTTGAACTCAGGGCCTGAGCTACTTTTGCTCAAGGTTAGCACTCTACCATTTGAACCACAGTGCTGCTTCTGGCTTGCTCTTTTCACGTAGTATTGAGGAATCTAACCCAGGCCTTCATCCTTGATAGGTTAGCACTCTACCACTAAGCCACACAGTCAGCTTTTAGAGGTTTCTGACAAAGGTTTTCCTACATGCTATTATTTCTTCTGTGAGTGCTCTTAGTGCTTGCTGAAGGTTGACTTTGTTTAGAAGACTTACCCTAATGCTCCCATATACAGAGATTCTATATATAGCTAAATGTTTTTCATTACTCAGAATTTCTCTATTGTGTATGTTCTGAAATGTACTGAAGACTGATTTCTGATTAAAAGTCATTGCACATTTGTTCTATTCATTAGTTTTCTTTTCTTCTATGGGAATCAGGTTTGTGATGAACACAGAAGTATGCCTTCCAGGTCAAACACTTTCCACATTTGTAATATTCATAAGGTTTTTCTCTCCTATGTGCATTTTATACATAGTCATGCATTCATGATGGATTTTTCATATTCTTATATTCATACGATTTTTATCCTGTGTCTGTGTGGTATCATGCAAACTCAACTATGAGTTCTTCAAAAAATTTTCCCTTTCATTTTATTCATAGGATTCTATCCTGTGGGTGTTTAGTGATAAATCTTGACTTGTGCCTTCTGGGGAAAAGACTGAACATTTGCTACATTCATTAAGGGTTTTATCTTGTGTTGGTTCTGTGACACAAGCTGAGTTTCCTTCCACAGACTAAAAAGTCATTCCTATTTATTACATTGCTAAGGCTTCTCATATGTGTGAATTCTCTTACGCTGCCTGAAGGGTGAATACTGCACGAAAGACTTTCAACTTTGGTTATATTCCTAAGGTTTCTAATATGTGTGAATTCTGTTATGCCTCCTGTAATGTGACTTCCATCTGAAGGTCTTACCACATTTGATGCACTCGTACAGTTTCTCTCCTGTGTGTGTTCTCTGATGCAATTTGAGGGGAAGACTTCCATTTGAAAGACATTCCACATCGGTTACATTCATAAGGTTTTTCTCCTGTTTGAATTGTTTTATGCATGTTGAGGTTTGGCTTCTGTGTGAAGGACTTTCCACATATGTTACACTCATAAGGTGTTTCTCCTGAGTATATTCTCTGATGAGCATGGAGTTTTACCTTCCATTTGAAAGACTTTCCGCATTCACTACATGCATAAGTTTTCTCTCCTGTGTGGGTTCTATTATGCCCATCAAGATATGACTTCCACTTGAAGGTCTTTCCACATTTGTTGCACACATAAGGTTTCTCTCCTGTGTGTGTTCTTTGATGCAATTTGAGGGAAGATTTCTGTCGGAAAGACTTTACACATTGGTTACATTCATAAGGTTTCACTCCTGTGTGTATTCTCTGATGAACACGAAGTTTTCCCTTCCCTTGGAAAGACTTTCCACATTCATTACACTTATAAGATTTCTCTCCTGTGTGTGTTATTTGATGAACTCGAAGGTGTATCTTCTGGGTGAAAGACATTTCACATTTGTTACATTCATAAGGTTTCTCTTCTGTGTGTCTACTCTGGTGCAAAGTGAGGTATGATTTCAGTCTAAAAGTCTTCCCACATTTATCCCATTCATAAGATTTCTCTTCTGTGTGAGATCTCTGATGTGTGCTGAGAGCTGAATTCTGGGCAGAAATTTTATTACGTTCCTCATATTCATAAGGTTTGTCTTCTCTTGGAGATCGAGGTTGGAGCGTCAGGTCTGACTTCTCAGAAATTAATTTTCACACTTGATGTACGCATCACATATCTCAGGATATTTGCTCTGGGGTATTGTAAGGCGTATTTCATTACTGAAAGATTTCTCACATTCACTACATGTATGAGGAGTCTCTCCTGTGTACATTTTCGGATGTGTAGTGATGGTCGGTGTTAAGTACAATATTTTTCATCACACAGTACATTTAGCAGTTTTCCTCCCTCCCTGAAGAATTTCTTGGGCAGGGAGAACAGAATTATGATACTGCAGATCTTTTGGACTGTCACAATCATGAATAAAATGCTCTGAATAGCCGATGGATTTTTTAAGAACAGGAGACATACGAGATCTATATGCAGCATGCATCTCATCAGGCTTAGGAGACAGAAGCATGTTCTGACCACTTAATGAACTCCTCAGTCCTCACCCCTAAGTTTTTACCATTATTACTAATCAGCTCTGGATTATGTGTAGAGCTCAAATTTAAAGTTGTTGCTAATCTCACGTTTTCCTCCACTTCGATACTACTTGCAACTGCTACTTCACAAAGACTTTCATGTGAACTTTCCTGGCAGGTCTTGAACACATTTTCCATTACCTGGACATCTAAAATGAGTCCTAGAAAAAAAGACACAAACATACATGAGATACAAATATTCCTTACTGTAAAGGTAATGACTTTACTTTCCCATCCTAAGTGTTAGATATTTTAAAATATAAAAGTGGAAATTGATTTGTGAGAAATATATGCTTTTCTCCCTAACATATTAAGAAAATGATATTTTACAATGACCAATAATGTTTTTCTGTGTTTTAGTTCTCTTTTTATATCACAGGAAATATTTATTGAAATTACCCAACTATGTATTGCTACAGTTTTAAGCTGAGTACTATCTATACTGTACCTGCAGCTGTTTTTTTTCAAATACTGTTTTGTTTATACATTGAGGAATAGCTGCCTTTCTTTTATTTTTGAGAAATAATCTAAATATTGTGCTGTTTTGCATCTTTTAAAACTTTCTTTTCTTTTCTTTTCTTTTCTTTTTTTTTGTAGTTCATAAGCCTCGGCCCTGTCCCTGAACACTTCAGCAGAAGACTATAACCCCTATCCTTGAGCTACAGCCCCACTTCCTCTTTTCTAGAGTTAACTACAGATAAGAGTCTCAGGTCCTGAGTAGCAGATAGGATTACCTTACCCAGTTTCAATGCTGTTTGCTTATTAACCATTAAGTGAGGAACACGAATTTTTTCTAGATTCAACGGCCACAAGTTTGTTTTATATGTCTGTTTGCCTTTGATCCAAGCAAGAACAATTCTTGAGAGTAAGGACTTACACCTACATCCCTTCAGTTACAACTTCTCACTAAAGTCTCAATTTAGGTATTTGTGGGAATTTTGAAATTTGTTTCTTTCCATTTGAAGTCTTATAAAAATTCCTTTTCTAACACTCCTGTCCCTCAGAACCATGGAAGACCAGAAAATCCCCAGCTCATTGTCTAGTTAATTTTCTTATGTTGATTGAAACTTTGTTGTTTTTTTTTCCTTCCATTCCTGGGTTTGAACTTAGGACCTAACCACTGTCCTTGGGTTTTCTCAAGACTAGAACCCTACCAATGAATTCATTACTTCTGGCTTTTTCTATGTATGTGGTAATAAGGAATCAAACCTGTGTCTTTGTGCATGCTAGGCAAGCACTCTACCACTAGGCTCAATTTCTGGTGGAAAGGTCTGGTTCTGAATACCAGTCTCTTCCTACCAGCAAAAAGATATTATCCTTATCAGAGAATAATGCCCTGACTTATTCCTTGTTTGCTCAATCATTTATAGTCTTAGATTTAAAGAAATGAAATATCATTCTTTCTTTCTTTCTTTCTTTCTTTCTTTCTTTCTTTCTTTCTTTCTTTCTTCCTTTCCTTCCTTCCCTCTTTCTTCCCTCTTTCTTCTTTCTTCCTTTCTTCCTTCCTTTCTTTCTTTCTTTCTTTCTTTCTTTCTTTCTTTCTTTCTTTCTTTCTTTCTTTCTTTCTTTCTTGTTTTGCGGTCATGAGACTTGAATTCTAGACCTGGCTGTTCTTCCTGAGCTCTTCAGCTCAAGGCTACTGCCCTATGTCTTTAGCCTCAACCCCACTTCTCATTTTCTATTGGTTCATTGGAAAGAAGAGTCTAAGGTGTTTTTGTGATAGGTCAGTCTTTGAACCTTGATCCTCAGTTCTCAGCCTCCTAAGTAGCTAGGATTACAGGCATGAGCCACGGGCTCATGGCTTTCTCATTTTATTTTGTTTCAGTGATTTCGACAGAGAAATCTAACTTTAACTCTACTGCCACATAGAATTTATCATATCACCCTATGATTCTTGGTGCCGGGGGTTTGGGCTAGCATGCACAAAGACCTGGTTCAGTTCCTTGGTACTACATACAAAGAAAAAGCCAGAAGTGGTGCTATGACTCAAGAAGTAGAGAGCTAGCCTTGAGAAAACCCAAGGACCATGCTCAGGCCCATAATCCAAGCATAGGATTGGGAAAAGAAAATGATTCTTGATTCATTCACAAAGAATTCCATAGGTTCCACACAGGATTTAGGGTAACTAAGAATATTATTGCTCAGTACATCACAACATGAACTTACCAATGGGGTTCAGGCTCCAACATCAATATGAAGATGGAGTCACTCACCTGTGATATTCTTGTCAGAGGAATTTCCTATCGAGAGTTCTGCACAGTGCTCTAGCTTGTCAATTAATACAGGTTTGGGAACACAGGGCCCTGTAAATTAGAAACAGTAGAGAATTATTGCTTATGCTGTGTCATCATTGCTTTAAGTTCGCAGACATCCTACTCACAAGTTATCTATTAAATTTTTTTCTCATTTCTCACTGGCTCCATGGTTGAATTTTCCCCAGCTCTGGATTCATTTTGTATGGCATAAACTTAGCTGTCTTGCTCAAGGCTAGAAAAATACCAGTTTGAGTCCCAGCTCCACTTACATGCATAGGTCTTCATGCATGCTAGGCAAGAACTCAACCACAAAGTCAAACTCTTGGCACTCCACTAACATTTTGAGGGGTTACTTGGAGTTATAGAGTTTCATGGCAATTTTTATGCCATTGCTGGCTTCAAATTAGAATTCTTAGATTTCTTCCTCCTGAATATTTTAAGATTACAGGCATGAAACATTGCACCTAGTGCCAGGTTTCCATTATAAACTCACTGTTTAGTGATTTGTAGATCCTATTTCCAATAATGATATATATTCTATTCTGGATGGTTTATCCACTTACAATTACTGTGTAAGTTTGGAATGTCGTATCCATTAGAGGAAACATAATTTAGAACTGTTGTCAAAGTATCCTGAAAGTATCCTGAAGAATGAGTACAAAATTACCTTAGGTTTTCTTTAGAAAGTAATGATATTTCTCAGGGCCTGGTATCTTTCATTTAAATAGTATTGAAAGTTTGATAAACATTCACGTATCTGCAAAATAACAAGGCACTTGGCCTTGCAAGTGAATTTGACTTTTGCTCACCTAAGGACACCAGGTTGCTGTAGGTCTCCAGCATTACATCTCTGTACAGGGTCCTCTGAGCATTGTCCAGATGCTGCCACTCCTCCCAGCTGAAATCCACAGCTACATCATCAAATGACACCAGCTTCTGGAATGGCATATTTTCATCAAGTGATTAGCACTGAGTTATAAACACACCATGTCTGGAATTTTATTCTCTTTTTTGTTGGAATTGAATTCCTTTACTTAAATGTTTAGACTTACATGAAATATTGACCTGCAAAGCTTAGGGATCTTGCCTAGGCCCAGAGTTCAAGTCCCAAGACCCACAAAAAAATAAAAAGGCAAGCCAGGTGTTGGTGGCCCAGCTACTCAGGAGACTGAGATCTGAGGACCATGGTTCAAAGCCAGCCTGGCACAAAATTCCATGAGACTCCTTTCCAATTACCCACCATAAAATGTTTAATGGCTTGTGGCATATCATGGTAGAGCAATTGTGGTATCGACAAAAATAAGTCGGGGGAGTAGAATTAGGTTATAAATGGAATTATTCCATTGAAAAGGAACTACATTATATGATGACATATGCTGGTTCTGTGAGAATATTGCAAAATCTTAGGGTATCAAGTACTAATGCTGTGAAGTACACCCAGAATGTTAATGTTCTATGTCTGGCATAATAATCACTTGGGGAAGAAAATTTTTTTCTTTTTTTTTTGCTGGGGGATTTGTAAGGCTTGAACTCTGGGCCTGGGCACTCTTCCTGGGCTCTTCAACTCAAGGCTATCACCCTACCTATGAAGCCACAGTGCCATTTCCAATATTCTAGTGGTTAACTGTAGATGAGAGTCTCATAGACTTTCTAATGCCCAGGCTGGCTTTGAACCAAATCTTTAGATATCAGCCTGATATCTGAGTAGCTAGGATTACAGGTAGAAGTCACTGCACCTGGCAAGAAATTTATTTCTTGCTGTTTTATACTACAAATTTACTGTATGTTTTACTTTTTCAAAAAGACTGAGGATGACCTTTGTTCTGTATATAATGGGAAGAGGTGTAGGGAGCTGTGAGCAGAAGAACTGAGGAGCAATACTCAGGGTAGGACAATAGCCTTAAACTAAAGAGCTCAGGGCCCAAGGTCCAAGCCCCATGACTTTCCCCACTACCCCACCAAAAAAAGGGAAAAAATTGGAGATTGGAGAGGATTTGCTAAAAAGAATATATAGAAATAGTAGTTCAAAATGTAGAAAGAAGTTCAATATTAACAGTCATGAGAAAAATTAAAATTACAATGAAATCATTACTTTAAATATGTTAATATAAATATAGTTTTAAACAAAAAGATCCACATACACAGGCAAACACACACACACACACACGCATACAAAAAAACAACTTTCAAAGTCTAACTATTACTGGGAAGGTAGTGAGAAGAAGTAGAACTTTGGAATAGTTCTGCAAGGAATATAAAACAATCAAAAATTGCGTGGAGAGTGCTAAAAAAGTACTAAATATAGAGTTACATAGAAATATGGTCCAACACTTCTATTTCTAGATTTGTACCTAACGTAAGAGAAAGCAGAGATTGGAACAAATATGTGGAGAATGCATTCGCAACTATTAATAATAATCAAAAGATAGAAATATGCAAAACAATGCAGAAGAACATTTTACTATATTTTACAGATGAATCTTGATTATAGTAAACTAAAAATACAGCAGTCATAAAGGAAGAGCTAGGGTATGTTTCCCTTCCAGAGCTTCCAAGGATCAACAAACCCTTAGAGCCAAAAAGCACGATGGTTCCAGAGAATGGAGGAGAGAGGAACAGGAGCTGAATGTTTAATGATTATACATGGAAGATTAAAATTGCTGTAGATGGGTAGAATGAAGAGAGAACTGTACCCTAAACAATGGTTATGTAGCCACACAAGATGGGACACACATATACTCCCTGATCTTGGGAAACTCAAGAAGGATTTCTAGCCATCCTGGATGCATGGAAAGATCTATCATAAAAACTAATGTGGAGGGGCTGGGAGTTTGGCATAGTTGTAGAGTGCTTGTATGAAGACGAAGGTTCAATTCCGCAGTACCACATACACAGAAAAAACCAGAAGTAGTGCTGTGGCTCAAGTAGAAGATCTCTAGGCTTGAGGAAAGCTGAAGGACAGTGCCCAGACCGAGTTCCAGCAAAAGGGCTCGTTTTAAAAAAAACAGAAAGCTGAGCATGATGGGGTGGTGGCTCACTTCTATAATCCTAGCTACTCAGGAGCATGAGATCTGAGGATCAAGGTTTAAAGACATCCTGGCACAAAAAGACCTGAGATTCTTATCTCCAATTTACTTTTAGAAAATGGGAAGTGGGGCTTGGCTCCAGGGTAAGGTGGTAGCCTGGAGTTGAAGAGCTCAGGGATAGTGCGCAGGCTGAGTTCAAGATCTATGAGCCACCAAAAAAAATAATAATATGGAAAAATTTGGATTCTGTGAATTTTATCAGGCATATAAATGTCTTTTTTTGTTGTTGAAATAACAAATTGTTTGGAAACATTTTAAAAGTTTTTACCTAGAAATGTACACTAGAAATGGAAATAATAACAAACACAAAATATACAAAAGATACAAATTATCACAATATGGGTATCCTGCTTCTGTACCTTTTCACTGACTCCTGTTCAAATGAGTCACATATTCTGAATCATTTCTCCCACTCGATATATGCCACACATGTTGGCTTGTACTGAACTTCTTGGGAAATCCAAAGCAAATACTAAGCAAATGTGTGTTAGATTTTGTCAACAGTGATATTTCAAATATAAATGCCTACTCATTGCATTATTTAATATCAATGCCGGAATCTAACTTACACTGGCAGAATCTTCAATCTTTTGAGAATCTTCAAAAGGGTGTGTAAATATTTAGGATCGTTATGTCTTCCTGGAGGAAAGATCCCTTTAGTAGTATGTAGTAACCTTCTTTGTCTTTTCTTACTAATTTTAGTTTGAAGTCTATTGTATCTGATATGAGGATGGCAACTCCAGCCTGTTTATGGGGGCAGTTAGCTTGATAGAGTTTATTCCAACCTCTCACTTTCAAAAGATGATTGTTTTTGGGTAAGATGTGTCTCTTGAAGAGAGCAGAACGATGGCTCTTGCTTTTCGATCCAACTAGACAGCCTATGCCATTTAATTGGAGAGTTAAGTCCATTGATATTGAGAGTTAGGATTGAGAGATATTTATTAGTTCCTACCATTTTTAAAAGCTTTTAGTAGGGCCTGTGCCTTGACAGTTCTTGTGGTCCTTAGATGGTATGCTGTTTAGGTGCCATTTCTTTCGCTATATTGCATTTATTTTGGTTTTCTATGTATAGAGCATCTTTGAGAATTCTCTGTAGTGTTGGTTTTGTTTCGACATATTGTTGCAGCTTTTCCGTGGAATGGAATGGATTTATTGTTCCCTCAGTTATGAATGAGAGCTTAGCTGGCTACAGTATTCTTGGTTGGTAGTTATTTGATTTAAGGGCATGACATATATGCTTCCAGTCACTTCGGGCTTGCATGGTCTCTGCCGAGAAATCTGGGGTTATTCTGGTTGGTTTGCCTTTATAGGTTACTGATCTCTTTTCCCTGACTGCCTTTAGGATCATTTCTTTCGTTTCTATTGATCCAGTTCAGATCACAATATGGAGGTGGGATGTTCTTTTCTGGTCAGGTCTGTTTGGGGTTCTAAAAGCTTCTCGTATCTGGATGGGCCTGCCCTTCTGGATATTTGGGAAATTCTCTGAGATGATTCCCTGAAGTATATTTCCAATACCATTGACCTCTTTCTCCACGCCCTCCTCAATACCAACTAGCCTTAAATTAGGCTTCCTAATTGTATCTTGGACCTCCTGAAGCGCTCTCTCATATTTCCTAGATTTGGATTGACTCATTTTCTGTTCTTTCTCCATAATAACTAAATTATCTTCAGCCCCGGAAATTCTCTCCTCTGCATTGTCTAACCTGCTATCAAAGCTATCTACTTTATTTTTCATCTCCCTTGCTTCTAATTGCTCATTTTTGATGCCTTGCATCTCTTGTTTTAGATCATGTATGGATTTCTTTATCTGCTTGATATCCTTTTGAATGGTTAGCTCAGTAGCTTTATTTTCCTCGGACATTTGCTGGAGTTTGATCACGTTTTTATTTGTGGATTCTATGAATTCATCCATCTTTCTTTGAAAAAGCTTTATTATGGCCTCCTTTATGGCTTCTTCTTTTTCACTTGTCACCTTGTTTATGCTTTCCTCTTGTTCAGCTATGGCTTCCTCCATTATCTCTTTCTTTATATTTTCACATTTTCCATTATTGATGTTTATCAATTGCATTTGTGTAGCACTTGGAAGACTCTCCTCTAGGTTTGCCAGTGACTGTTCCATTGTCTGTTTACATTGGGTGGGGGATGCTGTTTCTTCATTTGACATTTTTTTTTAATTTCTTGCTCTGCCCATTTGAAAATGGGAGCAAGATTACTACTAAATACAATTATAGTTTTTCAGATATAACCAACCTAGACCTCTGTAGCTGGCAGAAACTAGATGTTCACAAGTTTTGATTGGTATTATCACTCTTTCTTTTTGTGCACTTACAGACCAGTGTAATACAACCACTGATAAGCGATTCATACCCAAAACAATAAGCCTCTCAATCCAATCTCTATTGTCTTTAAGTCCCTCTGAGCCTAGAGAATAATTAACCACCTACATATACAATATTGCTCAATAGCCATCAAGTGTATATCCGTGCAGTATAAGGGTTGAAAGACGAGCAGAGGTCAAGAGATAGAAAAAAAGAATGAGAGAGGTCAGGGGAGGTACAAGAGGATTAACGTAGGAGTGTAAGAATATTGTAGTAATGAAGAAAAGGTATAGCATAAGGATAATTGACCTAAGTTGGTAAGTAGGTAGCATATTTGAGTACAAATTTTGGAAAGTATTAGAATAAAACTTGTGTGTTGCTGCACGACTAGCTCTTAGCCCAAAAAGTGGCCTCACAGTGGACCATGGGGTGGATCTGTTTTCCTTGTCTACGTTGAGGTAAAGGGGTATTTCACAAGATGCAGAAGCAAAGATTTCAGAAGCAAATGCTGTGAGTGAATTAGCTCTTAAAAAGCATTTTATTTTCTTTCTGCCAGTCTTGGGGCTTGAATTCAGGGCCTGAGCACTGTCTTCGGGTTTTCTCAAGTCTAGCCCTCTGCCACTTGAGCCACAGTGCCACATCTAGATTTTCTATCTATGTGATACTGAGCAATCAAACCCAGATCTTCATGGATGCTAGGCAAGCACTCTGCCACTATGCCAAACTCCAAACCCTGACATAGTAATTGTAAAGTCATCATCATCATATCAAAATATCCTTTCTCGTACAAATAATGAACACTTATCTATGTGTGTAATGCTTTTTTTTAAATTTCACTGATTCTTCTGTGTTTTTCCCTCTTGCATTTTTTACACTTGACAGCAAAGCTAATCATCAGGAAAAAGTTGATTAGGATACAGAAACCTAACAATATCCTAGTAGACTGACGTCAAAAATATGTGCAAGATGCCCTGTGTGTTTGACCTAGTGGTAGAGTCCTTGGCTACCACACAAAAAGACTCAGGTTTGATTCTTCATTACCACATACATGGAAAATGCTGCAAGTGGTGCTGTGGCTCGGTGGGACAGCTAAAGCCTAAAGAAAGCCCAAGAACAATGTTCACACTCTGAGGTCAAGTCCCAAGACTAGCAAAAACAAAAAAAAATTCGACAAGGGGCAAAATGCAGGCAGAGAAGGCACTGTGAAGCAAATGTTTTGTAAAGGATGAGGGCAATATTTACCCTTAAGTTTGGATCTTACCTAAGAAAGGCTCCTTGATCCTAAGACCAGACTGGTAGTTGGGCCTAGTGGAAGACATTGGGATTGGACAAATAAGGTGTGCTCTTTACTACATCCACATGTATATTGTGAGATTGGAGGAGAGATTCAGCCTCCAGTATGTCTTTGCTGAGGTCTTCTGTGAGCAAGGATCTTTGGTCATTGGGCCCTGAGAGGTGACCCTGCCTCCCTCACAATGGAACAGAATATGGAACCCTGGTAACCAAGCCACTGTAACTAACAACCAACTCAAGCCAGCTCACTTAGCCTGTGGCTCAGGAGGAAGAAAGATGTTGCTGTGCTCTTGCCAAAGTTCAGGAAACTCGAGTCTCAGGCATGGAAATTGTTGCTGTCTTACTCGAAGATGTACATGCTAGATCATTGCCAAGCCACAAATCCAGTATAACAGGCCTTTCTCTAGGAAGAAGACCAGGAAAATCCAGGGCAACCAGATGAGCTATATTTCTAAGAGGAAATATATTTGACCCCATCATCCTCGCCACACACTACAACTTTCTTTTTTTTTAATTCTTTTTATTGTAATTAGTAAAAGGGTTACATGTTATTTTCAAGATAGAAGGTGCATTAATTCACATACATTGATACCCTTTCACATGTCTTGGTACCCATTTCCCTCCAACCCCACACCCCCCACCCGTCTTGGTTTTCCCCCCTTCCCTATCAAATTTCAAATATCCAAATAAAAATAAATTCAATTTATCAGATAACAATGTGAGATACTATACCAATATGGGATAACCAGGGGACAGCAAAGGAGATGAGAGACAACATAGTACATTAAGGACAACAATCATTCATTATGTGGCTTTTGTTTCAATACCCTGGAGGTCCTTTCAATTAGCTTCACATTATATGGCCTTATAAATGGCCTTTTGCTCTGTTGCAAATCTCTGGTAGTAGAGCCCAAGGTTTCTACTGATTATGACGAATGAGGGAAACCACTGAGCCTAAGTTCCTTTGAGTCTGGCTTACTTCACTTAATATGATTTGTTCTAAGTCTTTCCATTTCCTAACAAATGGGGCAATGTCATTCTTTCTGAGAGCAGCCTAGAATTCCATTGTGTACAAATACCACAACTTGTTGATCCACTCATCAACTGAGGGACATCTGGGTTATTTCCATATCTTTGCTATGGTGAATGGTGCTGCAATGAACATTGTTGTGCTAGTGGGTTTAGTATGCCCTTGTTTCTGGATTGTTGGGTAAATGCCAAGTAGTGTAATTGCTGGGTCATAGGGAGTTCTATGTTTATTCTTTTGAGGCACTGCCACACTGCTTTCCATAGTGGTTGAACGAGTTTGCACTCCCACCAACAGTGTAGTAGTGATCCCTCCTGGCCACATCCCCTCCAGCATCTGTTGTCATTCGTTTTCCTGATCCTGGCCATTCTAACTGGTGTGAGGTGGAATCTTAGAGTTGTTTTGTTTTGCATTTCTTTTATGACCAGGGATGTGGAGCATTTCTTCATGTGTCTATAGGCCATTTTTGTTTCTTCTTCAGAGAAGACTCTCTTTAAGCCTTTGGCCCATTTTTTAATGGGATGGGTGTTACTTTGGAGGTTAGTTTTGGAGTGATTCAATTTTTTGAGTTGTTGATATATTTTAGATATGAGGCCTTTGTCCGTTGTTTGGTTGGTGAAGATCTTCTCCCACTCTGTAGGCTTCCTGATTAGTTTACTAGCTATATCCGTTGCCATACAAAAGCTCTGCAGTTTAATGCAGTCCCACTTATCCAGTCTTTCTCTGATTTGTTGTGATTCTTGGTCCTTATTAAGAAAGTTTCCACCTGTGCCAAGGAGGCCTAGTGTATCTCCTATTCCTTCCTGTAAACTTTTCAGTGTGTCAGCTTTTACCTCCAGGACTTTGATCCTTTTGGAGTTATTTCTAGTGCAAGGTGACAAAGAAGGACCCAACTTTAGTTTTCTGCAGGTGCTTAACCAGTTCTGCCAGCACAACTTGTTGAAGAGGCTATCTTTTTTCCATTCTATTTTTTTGGCTCCCTTGTCAAAGATTAGGTGGCCATAGGTCTGTGGTTTTATATCTGGGTCCGCAGTTGTATTCCATTGGACTTCAGGCCTGTTCTTGTGCCAGTACCAAGCTGTTTTGAGAATTATAGCTCTGTAATAGAGTCTAAAGTTTGGAATTGAAATTCCTCCAGCGCTGTTCTTTCTGCTAAGAAGTGTTTTTGCTATACGGGGTCTTTTATTATTCCATATGAAATTTTGAATTGCCTCTTCTATGTCTTTAAAGAATGACATTGGGATGTTGATGGGTATTACATTGAATTTGTAGATAGCCCTTGGCAAGATTGTCATTTTCACAATGTTGATTCTTCCAATCCAGGAGCACGGGAGGTTTTTCCATTTCCTTAGTTCTGCTTTAATTTCCTTTTTTTAGGGTTTTAAAGTTTTCATCTAAACGGTCCTTTACATTCTTAGTTAAGCTAATTCCTAGGTACTATATTTTCTTTGAGGCTATTGTGAAAGGATTTTCTTTCCTGATTATTGCCTCGTTCCTCTCAGTGTTGGAGTAAAGTAAGGCAGTTGATTTGTGAGGGTTGATTTTATGGCCTGCTACCCTTCCAAAGCTTTGAATCAGCTCAAGGAACTTGGGAGTAGAGTCTATAGGATTCTTTAAATACAGAATCATGTCATCTGCAAAGAGGGATAGTTTTATTTCCTCTTTCCCTACGTGGATTCCCTTTATGCTTGCTTCTTGCCTTAGTGCACTGCCTAGGAATTCTAGTACTATGTTAAAAAGGAGTGGAGAGAGTGGGCATCCTTGTCTCGTTCCTGATTTTAGAGGGAATGGCTTTAGATTTTCACCATTAAGTATAATACTAGCAGTGGGTTTCTCATACACAGCCTTTATTACATTGAGAAATGTTCCATGGATTCCTAGTTTCTCCACATCTTTTAACATAAAGGGGTTTTGGATCTTGTCACATGCCTTTTCCGCATCTATTGAGACAATCATGTGATTTTATCCCTGCTCCTGTTGATGTGTTGAATTATATTAATTGATTTGTGTATGTTGAACCAGCTTTGCCTCCCTGTGATGAATCCAGTTTGATCATAGTGTGAATTTTTTTTGATGAGTTGTTGTAGAAGGTTGGCCAGTATTTTGTTGAGAAGTTTTGCATCGATGTTCATCAAAGAAATGAGTCTATAGATCTCTTTCTTTGATGAATCTCTGTCTGGTTTGGGGATGAGGGATATGCTGGCTTCACAGAATGAGTTTGGTAAAGAACATTCATTTTCAATTTCGTTGAATAGCTTGAGGAATATTGGTGTGAGCTCTGCTTTGAAGACCTTATAGACTTCAGCTGTAAATCCATCTGGCCCTGGGCTCTTTTTAAGTGGAAGTTGTCTAATTTCCATTTCTATTTCAGAGCTTGAAATAGGCCTGTTGAGTTGGGTTAGCTCTTCTTGGTTCAGTGTGGGTATGTTAATATTGTCTAGGAATTCATCCATTTCTTCTAGAATCTCAAATTTGTTTGCGTAAAGGTTTGAGAAGTATTCCCTCATGATATTCTGGATCTTGGTAATTTCTGTCGTGATATTACCATTTTCATCTGCGATTTTGTTTATTTCGATATGCTCTCTTCTTTTTTTGGTAAGATTTGCTAAGGGCTTGTCAATTTTGATAATTCTTTCAAACAACCAACTCCGTGTTTTGTTGATGCTTTCTATAGTTTTTTTAGTCCAAATCATTTAATTCTGCTTTGATTTTAATAATTTGCTTTCTCCTAATGGGTTTAGGGTTGGTTTGTTGCTCTTTTTCCAGGAGGTTAAGGTGAGACATTAACTAGTTAGTTTGCCATTTTTCCAACATTCTGTTGTAGGCACTCAGCGCTATAAATTTTCCTCTGAGTACTGCCTTTGTTGTGTCCCTAAGGAGTTGATATTTGTGTGCTCCTTATTGTTAAATTTCATAAACAGTTGGATATCTGTTCTGATCTCTTTGATTACCCATTGTTTTTGATTCAACAATGTGTTGTTCAGTCTCCATGAGTTACAGGGTTTTCATTGTTGGAGATGTGTGTTCAGCTCCAATTTGATGTCTTTATGGTCTGAGAGTGTGCATGGAATAATTTCAGTGTTTCCGAATCCGTCCAGGTTTGCTTTATGGCCTAAGATGTGGTCTATTTTGGAAAATGTTCCATGTGCTGCTGAGAAAAACGTACATTGTGTTGTTACTGGGTGGAATATTCTGCAGATGTCTGTTAGATCTAATTGGTCTATATAGTTGTTCAGTTCTAAGGTTTCTCTGTAGAGTTTTGCCTTGTTGATCTGTCCATAGGAGAGAGTGGTGTGTTAAACTCACCAACAATCACTGTATTTCGATCTATGTATGGTTTCAGTGTAAGTAAAGTTTGCTTGATGAAGTTTGGAGTTCCGGGATTGGGGGTGTAAATATTTAGGATCGTTATGCCTTCCTGGAGGAAAGATCCGTTTAGTAGTATGTAGTAACCTTCTTTGTCTTTTCTTACTAATTTTAGTTTGAAGTCTATTGTATCTGATATGAGGATGGCAACTCCAGCCTGTTTATGGGGGCAGTTAGCTTGATAGAATTTATTCCAACCTCTCACTTTCAAAAGATGATTGTTTTTGGGTAAGATGTGTCTCTTGAAGATAGCAGAACGATGGCTCTTGCTTTTTGATCCAACTAGACAACCTATGCCGTTTAATTGGAGAGTTAAGTCCATTGATATTGGGAGTTAGGATTGAGAGATATTTATTAGTTCCTACCATTTTTAAAAGCTTTTAGTAGGGCCTGTGTCTTGACAGTTCTTGTGGTCCTTAGATGGTATGCTGTTTAGGTGCCATTTCTTTCCCTATAATGCATTTATTTTGGTTTTGTATGTATAGAGCATCTTTGAGAATTCTCTGTAGTGTTGGTTTTGTTTCGACATATTGCTGCAGCTTTTCCCTGGAATGGAGTGTTTTATTGTTCCCTCAGTTTGAATGAGAGCTTAGCTGGCTACAGTATTCTTGGTTGGTAGTTATTTGATTTAAGGGCATGACATATATGCTTCCAGTCACTTCGGGCTTGCATGGTTTCTGCCGAGAAATCTGGGGTTATTCTGATTGGTTTGCCTTTATAGGTTACTGATCCCTTTTCCCTGGCTGCCTTTAGGATCTTTGCTTTCGTTTCTATTGATCCAGTTCGGATCACATTGTGGCGGTGGGATGTTCTTTTCTGGTCAGGTCTGTTTGGGGTTCTAAAAGCTTCTCGTATCTGGATGGGCCTGCCCTTCTGGATATTTGGGAAATTCTCTGAGATGATTCCCTGAAGTATATTTCCAATACCATTGACCTCTTTCTCCACTCCCTCCTCAATACCAACTAGCCTTAAATTAGGCTTCCTAATTGTATCTTAGACCTCCTGAAGCGCTCTCCCATATTTCCTAGATTTGGATTGACTCATTTTCTGTTCTTTCTCTATAATAACTAAATTATCTTCAGCCCCGGAAAGTCTCTCCTCTGCATTGTCTAACCTGCTATCAAAGCTATCTACTTTATTTTTCATCTCCCTTGCTTCTAATTGCTCACTTTTTATGCCTTGCGTCTCTTGTTTTAGATCATGTATGGATTTCTTTATCTCCTTGATTTCCTTTTGAGTGGTTAGCTCAGTAGCTTTATTTTCTTTGGACATTTGCTGGAGTTTGGTCACGTTTTTATTTGTGGATTCTATGAATTCATCCATCTTTCTTTGAAAAACCTTTATTATGGCCTCCTATTTGGCTTCTTCTTTTTCAGTTATCACCTTGTTTTTGCTTTCCTCTTGTTCACCTATGGCTTCCTCCATTATCTCTTTCTTTATATTTTCACATTTTCCATTAATGATGTTTATCAATTGCATTTGTGTAGCACTTGGAAGACTCTCCTCTAGGTTTGCCAGTGACTGTTCCATTGTCTATTTACATTGGTGGGGGATGTTGTTCCTTGATTTGACATTTTTCTTGAGTTTCTTGTTCTGCCCATTTGAAAATGGGAGAAAGATTACTACTAAATACGATTATAGTTTTTCAGATATAACCAACCTAGACCTCTGTAGCTGGCAGACACTAGATCTTCACAATTTTTGATTGGTATTATCACTCTTTCTTTTTTGTGCACTTACAGACCAGTCTAATACAACCACTGATAAGCGATTTATACCCAAAACAATAAGCCTCTCAATCCAATCTCTATTGTCTTTAAGTCCCTCTGAGCCTAGAGAATAATTAACCACCTACATATACAATATTGCTCAACAGCCATCAAGTGTAGATCCGTGCAGTATAAGGGTTGAAAGACGAGCAGATTTCCAGAGATAGAAAAAAAGAATGAGAGAGGTCAGGGGAGGTACAAAAGATTAACGTAGGAGTGTAAGAATATTGTAGTCATGAAGAAAAGGTATAGCATAAAGATAACTGACCTAAGTTGGTAAGTAGGTAGCATATTTGAGTACAAAGTTTGGAAAGTATTAAAATAAAACTTATGTGTTGCTGCACGACTAGCTCTTAGCCCAACCAGTGGCCTCACAGTGGACCATGGGATGGATATGTTTTTCTTGTCTTCGTTGAGGGAAAGGAGTATTTCACAAGATGCAGAAGCGAAGATTTCAGAAGCAAATGCTGTGAGTGCATTAGCTCTTAAAAAGCATGTTTATTTTCTTTTATCTTTCTGCCAGTCTTGGGGCTAGAATTCAGGGCCTGAGCACTGTCCTCGGGTTTTCTCAAGTCTAGCCCTCTGCCACTTGAGCCACAGTGCCACATCTAGATTTTCTATCTATGTGAAACTGAGCAATCACACCCAGATCTTCATGGATGCTAGGCAAGCACTCTACCACTATGCCAAACTCTCAACCCTGACATAGTAATTATAAAGTCATCATCATCATCATCATCATCATATCCAAATATCTTTTCTCCTACAAAGAATGAACACTTAACTGTGTCTACCGCTGTTTTTTTAATTTCACTAATTCTTCTGTGTTTTTCCCTCTTGCATTTTTTTACACTTGACAGCAAAGCTAATCATCAGGAAAAAATTGATTAGGATACAGAAACCTAATAATATCCTAGTAGATTGACGTCAAAAATATGTGCAAGATGCCCTGTGTGTTTGACCTAATTGTAGAGTACTTTGCAACCAAGCAAAAAGACTCAGGTTTGATTCCTCATTACCACATCCATAGAAAACCCTGCAAGTGGTGCTGTGGCTCGGTGGGACAGCTAAAGCCTGAAGAAAGCCCAAGAACAATGTTCACACTCTGAGGTCAAGTCCCAAGACTAGCAAAAACAAAAAAAAATTGGACAAGGGGCAAAATGCAGGCAGAGAAGGCACTGTGAAGCAAATGTTTTGTAAAGGATGAGGGCAATATTGACCCTTAAGTCTGGATCTTACCTAAGAAAGTCTCCTTGAGCCTGAGACCAGACTGGTAGTTGGGCCTAGTGGAAGACAATTGGGATTGGACAAATAAGGTGTGCTCTTTACTACATCCACATGTATATTGTGAGATTGGAGGAGAGATTCAGCCTCCAGTATGTCTTTGGTGAGGTCTTTTGTGAGCAAGGATCTTCGGTCATTGGGCCCTGATAGGTGACCCTGCCTCCCTCACAATGGAACAGAATATGGAACCCTGGTAACCAAGCCACTGTAACTAACAACCAGCTCAAGCCAGCTCACTTGGCCTGTGGCTCAGGAGGAAGAAAGATGTTGCTGTGCTGTTGCCAAAGGTCAGGAAACTCGAGTCTCAGGCATGGAAGTTGTGGATGTCTTACTCGAAGATGTACATGCTAGATCATTGCCAAGCCACAAATCCAGTATAACAGAACTTTCTCTAAGAAGAAGGCCAGGAAAATCCAGGGCAACCAGATGAGGTAAATTTCTAAGAAGAAATGTATTTGACCCCATCATTCTCCCTACACACTACTGTTGGGGACCGACTGTGGGGTCAATGACCTTGGACCTACACAACTGTATACACAAGGAAGTAACTCTGATCAGGATGACTTTAAGCAAAGTCAATCAGTTCTTATCAGGATGACTCTAAGCAAAGTCAATCAGTTCTTATCAGGATGACTTTAAGCAATGTTAATCCTTTCTCATTTATCCTATATGTGACTTGTTTTCTATTTTGTATGAATGTAGCCTCTGGCAGTTCCCTAGTATTAAGAAGAGTATTTAAGGTCGGAACTTAAAATAAACGGGACAGTCTTAGGCAGCAGTCTGGAACTCACAGACTTCTTGGACTGCTGACTTGGGCTGTAGTCCTCCCAAACTCCATCTGTTTGTCTCTCTTCTATTTTTTCCTAGTCCTTGCCCCTATTTCAGGAATCCCAATCCACGAACCCTGGTTTGCTGCCGGCTGGCTCCGGCAACTGGCGCCCGAACAGGGACCCTGAAAATCTGGGACGAAGGCGGAGGACCCCGCTGTGGTGAGTACCACATCGTAGGACTTTTAAGAGCGTGAGAGAGCGGGAGGCTGTATTATCCAGAGTAAAAATTATGGCTAAAGTTAATAGCTATACGTCATATTTACCGATCTTAACAGGCCTACTTGAAGCCCACGGAACGTGGGTGGACGAAGGGATGCTTCAGAGCTTCCTACAGTTTCTCGAGGAGGCATGCCCGAGGTCTATAGAGGAGGAATTCCAAAAAACCTGGCAGCGGATAGGAAAAAGAATTCAAGATTATTATAATGTATATGGCCCCGAAAAGACCCCAGAAGAGGTTATTGATGTATGGAATTTAGTAAGTGAATGCATAGATCCTCAACATGAGAATGCTGAACTTAATCTTGAATTAAGGGAACTTTATGAATTAAAGGACCCTTCTGAAAAACCTGAGGCTGAGCCATATGCCGCAGCCCAAGAGAGTCTAAGTGAGATCTTGAAAATGGAACAACAACCAGTAGATATTGAGTATCAGAATTCAAATTTGAATATGAGGGAGGAAAGTTATGATGAGCCGATGGAGGACCGGATAGCTACGATAGAAAAGAGGTTAGAAGAAATCCTACATCTACTATCTAAAATGGGGAAAGAGCAGAGAGCCCCCCCCAGAAGTAGGAAGGAGATATGACCCTCAGGCCACTATGTTTTCTGATTCTAAATCCTACCTCTCACACCCACCGCCTCAGGCTGCAGCCTTATGGCCCCAATCGCTTTTTCAACCTTTCAAGCCTAAAAGCCCTAGCAACAAATCCCTTTTAATAGGCACTACAACCAGGCACAGTGCATCACAATTAAACCTGGCTAAGGCTGCTAGAGAGAGGGAAGATATTTCAGAGCCTCGATGCTTCCCTAGTTTAGTTGATCAGGATGAACAAGTATACCATCAACCTGTTACTGTTAAACTATTGCAGGATTTAAAGAGTGCCTGCTCCCAATATGGGCCAACTGCCCCTTTTACTCAAGTAATATTAGATGCCGCGTGTGCTGGTATTGTATGCCCAAATGACTGGAAGCGGCTTGCCAGAGCATGCCTTAGTGCGGGAGAGTACTCATTATGGGAGACAGAGTTCACTGCACAGTGTTGGGCTAAAATTGAAACAAATAGGTCTAAGAACCTGCCTTACACTTTTGATCAGTTGTTAGGAGAGGGAATCTATAAAAACACCGAAGATCAATTGGGTTATGCAAAGGAAGCCTATTTACAAATAAATGCTGCGGCGAAAGAGGCTTGGAAAAGGTTACGTAATTCCAATCGTACAAAAAATTTAGTAGAAGTTAAACAGGGACCGAATGAACCTTATCTAGAATTTTTGTCTCGATTAATGGAGACGGCAGACCACCTAGTACAAGATGAGAACGCAAGGAAGATTATAGTTATACACATAGCCTATGAAAATGCCTACACCACCTGTCAGGCGGCTATCAGACCCCATAGGAATAAGGGAGGAATCACGGACTTTATTTCACTATGTGCTGATATTGGACCCTCCCATGTACAAGGCCTTACTTTAGCCTCCGCTCCTCAAGGAAAGACTGCTACTGAATTTCTAAAATATAGAGGCCAGAGGCCAGAGGCCCGGGCTGCTAGACCCCCAGGGCGTTGCTTCTCTTGTGGACAAATAGGACATTGGATGACGCAATGCCCACTCCAGGCCAGGTTAAAGAGAGAAAAATTACCTGGCACATGTCCACGCTGTGGTAAAGGGAAGCACTGGGCTAAAGATTGCAGGTCAAGAACAGATCGCAATGGCCGCCCGTTTTCGGGAAACTGGAGAAGGGGCCAGCCTCTGGCCCCGCAAAACCATGGGGCAGTCCCTCCCTCTTCTCGGCCACAAGTAAATCTTCTAACAACCCCCCAAAATCAGTGTCCAGCCTCTTCCGTGCCACCCCAGGCAGCGCAGGATTGGACCTCTGTTCCTCCACCTGCTCAGTATTGACCCCAGAGATGGGGACACAAGCTCTCCCCACGGGGGTCTTCGGTCCCCTTCCCCCGGGAGTGGCTGGATTGCTGTTAGGGCGAAGTAGCTCAGCCCTTAAAGGGATACAGATTACACCTGGCAAAATTGACCAGGATTTCACTGGAGAAATCAAAGTTATGGCCTCTGCCCCGAAACACGTAGTATCAATCGCAGCCGGTCAAAAATTAGCACAACTAATACTTGTCCCTTTATCTCATGGGGAGACTGCTAATTCTTCTGCCCCATGCGGACAGAGAGGATTTGGATCCTCTGATATCTATTGGGTACAAAGCATAAAACAAGAGAGGCCTGAGATGACTATATTTATACAAGAAAAACCGTTTAAAGAATATTAGACACAGGAGCGGATGTGTCTGTAATATCTAAAAAGCATTGGCCAGCCCCATGGCCCCTGACAACCTCTATGACTTCCCTACAGGGGATTGGGCAAGCAACTGACCCACAGCAGAGCAGTGCGATCCTTATTTGGAGAGATGAGGAAGGGCACTCTGGTCATTTTCAGCCATTTGTCTTGGATCATCTGCCAATTAATTTATGGGGTCGTGATATCATGGAAAAAATGGGAGTGTATATGTTTAGTCCTAGTGCTGCGGTCACTAAGCAGTTACTTGATCAAGGCCTCCTCCCCTTTAGGGGACTAGGCCGAGCAGCACAGGGGGAGCTAGAGCCACTCCAACCCCAGTCTCACCCCCCAAGACAAGGATTAGGGTATTCTTTAACGGGGGCTGTTGTTTGTCCTGCCCCTCATGCTGATCCCATAAATTGGCTCTCAGAAGAACCGGTATGGGTCAAACAGTGGCCTCTTTCTCTAGAAAAGATCATTGTAGTTCAGCAGCTGGTACAGGAACAGATAGACTTGGGACATGTGGCCCCTTCTAACTCTCCATGGAATTCTCCAATTTTTTTTATAAAGAAAAAGTCAGGTAAATGGAGGCTGTTACAGGATCTGAGAAAGATAAATGCAACTATGGAACTGATGGGAGCCTTACAGCCCGGCTTGCCTTCCCCCATGGCAATCCCAAAGGATACTTATAAGATTATTATAGATTTGAAGGATTGTTTCTATACTATACCCCTGGCGCCTCAAGACTGTAAGCGCTTTCCCTTCAGCGTCCCCTCTGTTAATTTTAAAGAACCCATGAAGCGATATCATTGGCTTGTGCTCCCACAGGGCATGGCAAATAGCCCAACTTTATGTCAAAGTTTTGTAGCCAGAGCCATTTCTTCCACCCGTGAAAAATTTTCTTCTGTTTATATTGTTCATTATATAGACGACATCTTGTTGGCTTGTTCTGACCCTATCGTCGTACGACAAGCCTTTGGACAACTAAAGCAAGATCTGAGCCTCTTTGGCCTTATAATAGCAGCTGAAAAGGTTCAGGAACATCCCCCTTTTACGTATTTAGGCCATATATTAGGCCCACACTATTTTAAAAGCCAAAAAATACAATTAAAAACTTCACACTTAAGAACTCTTCATGATTTTCAGCAATTTTTAGGAGATATAAATTGGCTTCGGCCTTATTTAAAGCTGTCCACTGGAGAGTTAAAACCCCTCTTTGATCTCTTAAAAGGAGATACCAACCCTATATCCTTGCGCAATTTAAATCCCGACGCCGAGAGGGCCATCCAAATCGTAGAAAAGGCAATTTCCCAGCAACAAGTGAACTATTGTGACTACTCTAAACCATGGGGAGTTTACATTTTAGCTACTTCTCACTCCCCAACTGCTGTATTGTGGCAGGATGGCCCACTTTTATGGCTTTATCTACCATCAACACCCGGCAAAGTGCTGACCCCCTACTATGAATTGGTAGCTAATCTGATACATATGTGCAGAGTGGATTCCCGTAAATATTTAGGTCAGGAATCTCATTTTATCTGTGTCCCATATAATTCACAACAACAAGATTGGCTATTCGCCCATTGCGATTCTTGGGCCATTGCTTGGGCCAATTATACGGGAAAAATTTTGCATCACTACCCATCTAACAAACTCCTCCAATTTGCTGCGTGTCATATGTTCCTATTTCCTTCCATAGTACGGGCCTCGACTTTATCTTCTGCTGCTTTAGTATTTACAGACGGATCCTCTAATGGAACGGCTGCTTTGACCATTAATGGGAAAACTCAATCTTGGGTTACGGGTTTTTCCTCCGCCCAAGAGGTAGAGTTAGAGGCTGTTTTACAAGCACTCGTCCTGTTACAAGACGAGCCCTTTAACTTATACTCAGACAGCCAATATGTAATTTGTGCTCTTCAAGTCATAGAAACTGTTCCCTTTATTGGAACTACTAACTCCAATATCCAGACCCAATTTCGCCAAGTACAAACTTTGCTTTGTTATCGCAACCACCCCTGGTTTTTTGGCTTCATTCGAGCTCACACTAATCTTCCTTTAAGTGAGGGTAACGCAGTTACTGATTCTGCCACCAGAGTTTATTTAACTCAAGTCGAACTTGCTAAGCAGTCACATGCCATCCATCATCAAAACAGCCGAGCCTTGCGCCGACAGTTTAAATTATCTAGAGAAGCGGCACGTCAAATAGTTAAAACTTGCTCCAACTGTGTGCCCTTCTCACCAGCTCCTCATTTAGGACTGCTTTCTAATCACATTTGGCAGATTGATGTCACACATGTTCCATCATTTGGCCGATTAAAATATGTTCATGTTACTGTAGATACTTATTCTAATTTTATCCTAGCCACCCCCCTTGCTGGGGAAGCTACTAAACATTGTATTTCTCACTGCATTCGATGTTTTGCTGTGATGGGGATTCCCTCGCAAATAAAAACAGATAATGGCCCTGGCTATGCAGGCCAAGCATTTCAGTCCTTCTGCCATTCTTATATCACTAATATTACAGGCATTCCTTACAATCCTCAAGGTCAAGGCATCGTGGAGAGAGCTAATGGATTATTAAAACATCAAATTGCTAAAATACAGAAAGGAGAGTCGTATCCCGCTACCCCTGTGAATATATTTAATCATGCTTTATTTGTTTTAAATTTTTTGAATCTGGATTCAAATAATTTATCTGCTGCTCAGCGATTCTGGGAAAAAAGAGCGCAGCGTGCTTTTGCCTTAGTAAAATGGAAGGATCCCCTAACTGGTGCTTGGCACGGACCAGATCCTGTTCTAACCTGGGGAAGAGGGCATGTATGTGTTTTCTCACAGGAAGAAAATGATGCCCGCTGGCTGCCCGAACGCTATGTTCGGATTGTGTAGAGTGACAGTGGTCATCCAAGCAGCGACCCACTGGACCTTCACCCCCAACCCTCCAGTAATGCATCCAGTAATGCGGAAAAGACCTGAATTCATGTTTTTGTGTTAAGTGTAAAAGTCTCGGTTTCTTTGTCTTGTTCATTTTACATATTTTTTCTTGTCCAGTTTTGTCTTTGAAATTGGTACCAGTTTTAAATATGGATCCTTATGTTTTTTCTAAAGTTTTGTTTTGAACCTGGTTCTCACCTGCAAGAGTAAAATTGGCAAAGCTCTCTTGACACAAACTTCCGGAAAATGAATGGCCAATATTAATTTTGTGCACTCTAAAATCTTTGAGTATGAATGTGTGTGAATGAGTGAGTGAACATGTTCAAGGTTTAATCAAGAAAATCATTTAGGTTTGAATTATTGCATTGTTTTAAAGAGGGGGGAGAATGGAATGTTAGATCAAAAAAATGAACTTGATGTTCGTATGACAGCTCTTAAGTCCCATTTAGAAAGTCGAATCAGTAGATTGGAGAGAGAACTCCGAGAGCATAAAGGGAGGCACTTGGAGCAGAGAAAAGAGCCTCAAGAACCTACTAGTAAGGTCCCAGAACAGCAGAGACAGATCACGTTGAAAGCTACTGCAGCTTCTGAAGAACGAGGAATTGCCAGCACTTCAGATCCACCAACAGCCAATATCAGGCCAACTGCTGTTGTTTCTACTCCAAGTAAAGTGACAACAGAAGCTATGGCTGGGAACAAATCAACACCTATGGCCAGTAGCCGTCCAATGGTCACATCTGCAACAGTCACCAATCGAACAACTCCGCAGATCTAAGCCCTAGATGGATGAATTCCCCCCGAGAGGAATCGCAGTCAAGGATGGGATAAGAGGAGACGCTCTCTGACCAACCTAAGACAGGGCCTTCAGCTTGATCCGAAGAAGTTCCCCATGACGGGTAAGGCAGAGTCAGCGATCCACCCAACCCAAGACAAGCAAGTCCGCATCTTTTAAAAGAAAGACGGGGGAGATGTTGGGGACCGACTGTGGGGTCAATGACCTTGGACCTGACCTTGGACCTACACAACTGTATACACAAGGAAGTAACTCTGATCAGGATGACTTTAAGCAAAGTCAATCAGTTCTTATCAGGATGACTTTAAGCAATGTTAATCCTTTCTCATTTATCCTATATGTGACTTGTTTACTATTTTGTATGAATGTAGCCTCTGGCAGTTCCCTAGTATTAAGAAGAGTATTTAAGGTCGGAACTTAAAATAAACGGGACAGTCTTAGGCAGCAGTCTGGAGCTCACAGACTTCTTGGACTGCTGACTTGGGCTGTAGTCCTCCCGAACTCCATCTGTTTGTCTCTCTTCTATTTTTTCCTAGTCCTTGCCCCTATTTCAGGAATCCCAATCCACGAACCCTGGTTTGCTGCCGGCTGGCTCCGGCACACTACAACTTTCTTTTTTTTTCATTTTTTATTGTAATTAGTAAAAGGGTTAGATGATATTTGCCAGATAGAAGGTGCATTAATTCACATAAATTGATACCCTTTCACATGTCTTGGTACCCATTTCCCTCCAACCCCACACCCCACACCCGTCTTGGTTTTCCCCCCTTCCCTATCAAATTTCAAATATCCAAATACAAATAAATTCAATATATAAGATAAAGTGAGATACTATACCAATATGGGATAACCAAGGGAGAGCAAACGAGATGAGAGACAACATAGTACATTAAGGACAACAATCATTCATTATATGGCTTTTGTGTCAATATCCTGGAGGTCCTTTCAAATAGCTTCACATTATATGGCCTTATATATGGCCTTTTGCTCTATTGACAATCTCTGCTAGTAGAGCCCAAGGTTTCTACTGATTATGACGAATGAGGGAAACCACTGAGCCTAAGTTCCTTTGAGTCTGGCTTACTTCACTTAATATGATTTGTTCTAAGTCTTTCCATTTCCTAACAAATGGGGCGATGTCATTCTTTCTGACCGCAGCATAGAATTCCATTGTGTACAAATACCACAACTTGTTGATCCACTCATCAACTGAGGGACATCTGGGTTGGTTCAATATCTTTGCTATGGTGAATAGTGCTGCAAAGAACATTGTTGTGCTAGTGGGTTTAGTATGCCCTTGTTTCTGGATTGTTGGGTAAATGCCAAGTAGTGGAATTGCTGGGTCATAGGGGAGTTCTATGTTTAGCCTTTTGAGGCACTGCCACACTGCTTTCCATAGTGGTTGAACGAGTTTGCACTCCCACCAACAGTGTAGTAGTGATCCCTCCTGGCCACATCCCCTCCAGCATCTGTTGTCATTCGTTTTCCTGATCCTGGCCATTCTAACTGGAGTTAGGTGGAATCTTAGAGTTGTTTTGATTTGCATTTCTTTTATGACCAGAGATGTGGAGCATTTCTTCATGTGTCTATAGGCCATTTTTGTTTCTTCTTCAGAGAAGACTCTCTTTAAGTCTTTGGCCCATTTTTAATGGGATGGGTGTTACTTTGGAGGTTAGTTTTGGAGTGATTCAATTTTTTGAGTTGTTGATATATTTTAGATATGAGGCCTTTGTCCGTTGTTTGGTTGGTGAAGATCTTCTCCCACTCTCTAGGCTTCCTGATTAGTTTACTAGCTATATCCGTTGCCATACAAAAGCTCTGCAGTTTAATGCAGTCCCACTTATCCAGCCTTTCTCTGATTTGTTGTGATTCCTGGTCCTTATTAAGAAAGTTTCGACCTGTGCCAAGGAGGCCTAGTGTATCTCCTATTCCTTCCTTTAACCTTGTCAGTGTGTCAGCTTTTACCTCCAGGTCTTTGATCCATTTGGAGTGAATTCTAGTGCAAGGTGACAAAGAAGAATCCAACTTTAGTTTTCTGCAGGTGTTTAACCAGTTCTGCCAGCACAACTTGTTGAAGAGGCTATCTTTCTTCCATTCTATTTTTTTGGCTCCCTGGTCAAAGATTAGGTGGCCAGAGGTCTGTGGTTTAATATCTGAGTGGGCAGTTCTACTCCATTGGACTTCAGACCTGTTCTTGTGCCAGTACCAAGCTGTTTTGAGAATTATAGCTCTGTAATAGAGTCTTAAGTTTGGAATTGAAATTCCTCCAGCGCTGTTCTTTCTGCTAAGAAGTGTTTTTGCTATACGGGGTCTTTTATTATTCCATATGAAATTATGAATTGCCTCTTCTATTTCTTTAAAGAATGACTTTGGGATGTTGATTGGTATTACATTGAATTTGTAGATAGCCCTTGGCAAGATTGTCATTTTCACAATGTTGATTCTTCCAATCCAGGAGCATAGGAGGTTTTTCCACTTCCTTAGTTCTGCTTTAATTTCCTTGTTTAGGGTTTTAAAGTTTTCATCTAAACGGTCCTTTACATTCTTAGTTAAGCTAATTGCTAGGTACTTTATTTTCTTTGAGGCTATTGTGAAAGGATTTTCTTTCCTGATTATTGCCTCGTTCCTCTCAGTGTTGGAGTAAAGTAAGGCAGTTGATTTGTGAGGGTTTATTTTATGGCCTGCTACCCTTCCAAAGCTTTGAATCAGCTCAAGGAACTTGGGAGTAGAGTCTATAGGATTCTTTAAATACAGAAACATGTCATCTGCAAAGAGGGATAGTTTTATTTCCTCTTTCCCTACGTGGATTCCCTTTATGCTTGCTTCTTGCCTTATTGCACTGCCTAGGAATTCTAGTACTATGTTAAAAAGGAGTGGAGAGAGTGGGCATCCTTGTCTCGTTCCTGATTTTAGAGGGAATGGCTTTAGATTTTCACCATTAAGTATAATACTAGCAGTGGGTTTCTCATATACAGCCTTTATTACATTGAGAAATGTTCCATGGATTCCTAGTTTCTCCACATCTTTTAACATAAAGGGGTTTTGGATCTGGTCAAATGCCTTTTCCGCATCTATTGAGACAATCATGTGATTTTATCCCTGCTCCTGTTGATGTGTTGAATTATATTAATTGATTTGTGTATGTTGAACCAGCTTTGCCTCCCTGTGATGAATCCAGTTTGATCATAGTGTGTAATTTTTTTGATGAGTTGTTGTAGAAGGTTGGCCAGTATTTTGTTGAGAAGTTTTGCATCGATGTTCATCAAAGAAATGAGTCTATAGATCTCTTTCTTTGATGAATCTCTGTCTGGTTTGGGGATGAGGGATATGCTGGCTTCACAGAATGAGTTTGGTAAAGAACATTCATTTTCAATTTCCTTGAATAGCTTGAGGAATATTGGTGTGAGCTCTGCTTTGAAGACCTTATAGACTTCAGCTGTGAATCCATCTGGCCCTGGGCTCTTTTTAAGTGGAAGTTGTCTAATTTCCATTTCTATTTCAGAGCTTGAAATAGGCCTGTTGAGTTGGGTTAGCTCTTCTTGGTTCAGTGTGGGTATGTTAATATTGTCTAGGAATTCATCCATTTCTTCTAGAATCTCAAATTTGTTTGCGTAAAGGTTTGAGAAGTATTCCCTCATGATATTCTGGATCTTGGTAATTTCTGTCGTGATATTACCATTTTCATCTGCGATTTTGTTTATTTCGATATGCTCTCTTCTTTTTTTGGTAAGATTTGCTAAGGGCTTGTCAATTTTGTTAATTCTTTCAAACAACCAACTCCGTGTTTTGTTGATGCTTTCTATAGTTTTTTTATTCCAAATCATTTAATTCTGCTTTGATTTTAATAATTTGCTTTCTCCTAATGGGTTTAGGGTTGGTTTGTTGCTCTTTTTCCAGGAGGTTAAGGTGAGACATTAACTAGTTAGTTTGCCATTTTTCCAACTTTCTGTTGTAGGCACTCAGCGCTATAAATTTTCCTCTAAGTACTGCCTTTGTTGTGTCCCTAAGGAGTTGATATTTGTGTGCTCCTTATTGTTAAATTTCATAAACAGTTGGATATCTGTTCTGATCTCTTCGATTACCCATTGTTTTTGATTCAACAATGTGTTGTTCAGTCTCCATGAGTTACAGGGTTTTCGTTGTTGGAGATGTGTGTTCAGCTCCAATTTGATGTCTTTATGGTATGAGAGTGTGCATGGAATAATTTCACTGTTTCTGAATCTGTCCAGGTTTGCTTTATGGCCTAAGATGTGGTCTATTTTGGAAAATGTTCTATGTGCTGCTGAGAGAAACGTATATTGTGTTGTTACTGGGTGGAATATTCTGCAGATGTCTGTTAGATCTAGTTGGTCTATATAGTTGTTCAGTTCTAAGGTTTCTCTGTAGAGTTTTGCCTTGTTGATCTGTCCATAGGTGAGAGTGGTGTGTTAAACTCACCAACAATCACTGTATTTCGATCTATGTATGGTTTCAGTGTAAGTAAAGTTTGCTTGATGAAGTTTGGAGCTCCGGGATTGGGTGTGTAAATATTTAGGATCGTTACGCCTTCCTGGAGGAAAGATCCGTTTAGTAGTATGTAGTAACCTTCTTTGTCTTTTCTTACTAATTTTAGTTTGAAGTCTATTGTATCTGATATGAGGATGGCAACTCCAGCCTGTTTATGGGGGCAGTTAGCTTGATAGAATTTATTCCAACCTCTCACTTTCAAAAGATGATTGTTTTTGGGTAAGATGTGTCTCTTGAAGACAGCAGAACGATGGCTCTTGCTTTTTGATCCAACTAGACAGCCTATGCCGTTTAATTGGAGAGTTAAGTCCATTGATATAGGGAGTTAGGATTGAGGGATATTTATTAGTTCCTACCATTTTTAAAAGCTTTTAGTAGGGCCCGTGTCTTGACAGTTCTTGTGGTCCTTAGATGGTATGCTGTTTAGGTGCCATTTCTTTCCCTATAATGCATTTATTTTGGTTTTGTATGTATAGAGCATCTTTGAGAATTCTCTCTAGTGTTGGTTTTGTTTCGACATATTGTTGCAGCTTTTCCCTGGAATGGAATGTTTTGTTGTTCCCTCAGTTTGAATGAGAGCTTAGCTGGCTACAGTATTCTTGCTTGGTAGTTATTTGATTTAAGGGCATGACATATATGCTCCCAGTCACTTCGGGCTTGCATGGTCTCTGCCGAGAAATCTGGGGTTATTGTGATTGGTTTGCCTTTATAGGTTACTGATCCCTTTTCCCTGGCTGCCTTTAGGATCTTTCCTTTCGTTTCTATTGATCCAGTTCGGATCACATTGTGGCGGTGGGATGTTCTTTTCTGGTCAGGTCTGTTTGGGGTTCTAAAAGCTTCTCGTATCTGGATGGGCCTGCCCTTCTGGATATTTGGGAAATTCTCTGAGATGATTCCCTGAAGTATATTTCCAGTACCATTGACCTCTTTCTCCACTCCCTCCTCAATACCAACTAGCCTTAAATTAGGCTTCCTAATTGTATCTTGGACCTCCTGAAGCGCTCTCCCATATTTCCTAGATTTGGATTGATTCATTTTCTGTTCTTTATAATACCTAAATTATCTTCAGCCACGGAAATTCTCTCCTCTGCATTGTGTAACCTGCTATCAAAGCTATCTACTTTATTTTTCATCTCCCTTGCTTCTAATTGCTCACTTTTTATGCCTTGCGTCTCTTGTTTTAGATCATGTATGGATTTCTTTATCTCCTTGATTTCCTTTTGAGTGGTTAGCTCAGTAGCTTTATTTTCTTTGGACATTTGTTGGAGTTTGGTCACGTTTTTATTTGTGGATTCTATGAATTCATCCATCTTTCTTTGAAAAACCTTTATTATGGCCTCCTTTATGGCTTCGTCTTTTTCACTTATCACCTTGTTTTTGCTTTCCTCTTGTTCAGCTATGGCTTCCTCCATTATCTCTTCCTTTATATTTTCACATATTCCATTAAGGATGTTTATCAATTGCATTTGTGTAGCACTTGGAAGACTCTCCTCTAGGTTTGCCAGTGACTGTTCCATTGTCTGTTTACATTGGGTGGGGGATGTTGTTTCTTGATTTGACATTTTTCTTGAGTTTCTTGTTCTGCCCATTTGAAAATGGGAGCAAGATTACTACTAAATACGATTATAGTTTTTCAGATATAACCAACCTAGACCTCTGTAGCTGGCAGACACTAGATGTTCACAAGTTTTGATTGGTATTATCACTCTTTCTTTTTGTGCACTTAGAGACCAGTCTAATACAATCACTGATAAGCAATTTATACCCAACACAATAAGCCTCTCAATCCAATCTCTATTGTCTTTAAGTCCCTCTGAGCCTAGAGAATAATTAACCACCTACATATACAATATTGCTCAACAGCCATCAAGTGTAGATCCGTGCAGTATAAGTGTTGAAAGACGAGCAGAGGTCCAGAGATAGAAAAAAAGAATGAGAGAGGTCAGGGGAGGTACAAAAGGATTAACGTAGGAGTGTAAGAATATTGTAGTAATGAAGAAAAGGTATAGCATAAAGATAAATGACCTAAGTGGGTAAGTAGGTAGCATATTTGAGTACAAAATTTGGAAAGTATTAGAATAAAACTTATGAGTTGCTGCACGACTAGCTCTTAGCCCAACCAGTGGCCTCACAGTGGACCATGGGATGGATCTGTTTTTCTTGTCTACGTTGAGGGAAAGGAGTATTTCACAAGATGCAGAAGCGAAGATTTCAGAAGCAAATGCTGTGAGTGAATTAGCTCATAAAAAGCATTTTTATTTTCTTTTATCTTTCTGCCAGTCTTGGGGCTAGAATTCAGGGCCTGAGCACTGTCCTGGGGTTTTCTCAAGTCTAGCCCTCTGCCACTTGAGCCACAGTGCCACATCTAGATTTTCTATCTATGTGATACTGAGCAATCAAACCCAGATCTTCATGGATGCTAGGCAAGCACTCTACCACTATGCCAAACTCTCAACCCTGACATAGTAATTATAAAATCATCATCATCATCATCATATCCAAATATCTTTTCTCCTACAAAGAATGAACACTTAACTGTGTCTAATGCTTTTTTTTAATTTCACTAATTCTTCTGTGTTTATCCCTCTTGCTTTTTTTACACTTGACCGCAAAGCTAATCATCAGGAAAAAATTGATTAGGATAGAGATACCTAATAATATGCTAGTAGATTGACGTCAAAAATATGTGCAAGATGCCCTGTGTGTTTGACCTAGTGGTAGAGTACTTGGCTACCAAGCAAAAAGACTCAGGTTTGATTCCTCATTACCACATACATAGAAAACGCTGCAAGTGGTGCTGTGGCTCGGTGGGACAACTAAAGCCTAAAGAAAGCCCAAGAACAACGTTCACACTCTGAGGTCAAGTCCCAAGACTAGCAAAACCAAAAAAAAATTCGACAAGGGGCAAAATTCAGGCAGAGAAGGCACTGTGAAACAAATGTTTTGTAAAGGATGAGGGCAATATTGACCCTTAAGTTTGGATCTTACCTAAGAAAGGCTCCTTGAGCCTGAGACCAGACTGGTAGTTGGGCCTAATGGAAGACATTGGGATTGGACAAATAAGGTGTGCTCTTTACTACATCCACATGTATATTGTGAGATTGGAGGAGAGATTCAGCCTCCAGTATGTCTTTGGTGAGGTCTTTTGTGAGCAAGGATCTTTGGTCATTGGGCCCTGAAAGGTGACCCTGCCTCCCTCACAATGGAACAGAATATGGAACCCTGGTAACCAAGCCACTGTAACTAACAACCAGCTCAAGCCAGCTCACTTGGCCTGTGGCTCAGGAGGAAGAAAGATGTTGCTGTGCTGTTGCCAAAGGTCAGGAAACTCGAGTCTCAGGCATGGAAGTTGTGGATGTCTTACTCGAAGATGTACATGCTAGATCATTGCCAAGCCACAAATCCAGTGTAAAAGTACTTTCTCTAAGAAGAAGGACAGGAAAATCCAGGGCAACCAGATGAGGTAAATTTCTAAGAAGAAATGTATTTGACCCCATCATCCTCGCTACACACTACAATTTTCTTTTTTTTCATTTTTTTATTGTAATTAGTAAAAGGGTTAGATGATATTTGCCAGATAGAAGGTGCATTAATTCACATACATTGATACCCTTTCACATGTCTTGGTACCCATTTCCCTCCAACACTACACCCCCCACCCGTCTTGGTTTTCCCCCCTTCCCTATCAAATTTCAAATATCCAAATACAAATAAATTCAATATATAAGATAAGGTGAGATACTATACCAATATGGGATAACCAAGGGATAGCAAACGAGATGAGAGACAACATAGTACATTAAGGACAACAATCATTCATTATATGGCTTTTGTGTCAATATCCTGGAGGTCCTTTCAAATAGCTTCACATTATATGGCCTTATATATGGCCTTTTGCTCTATTGACAATCTCTGCTAGTAGAGCCCAAGGTTTCTACTGATTATGACGAATGAGGGAAACCACTGAGCCTAAGTTCTTTGAGTCTGGCTTACTTCACTTAATATGATTTGTTCTAAGTCTTTCCATTTCCTAACAAATGGGGCGATGTCATTCTTTCTGACCGCAGCATAGAATTCCATTGTGTACAAATACCACAACTTGTTGATCCACTCATCAACTGAGGGACATCTGGGTTGGTTCAATATCTTTGCTATGGTGAATAGTGCTGCAAAGAACATTGCTGTGCTAGTGGGTTTAGTATGCCCTTGTTTCTGGATTATTGGGTAAATGCCAAGTAGTGGAATTGCTGGGTCATAGGGGAGTTCTATGTTTAGCCTTTTGAGGCACTGCCACACTGCTTTCCATAGTGGTTGAACGAGTTTGCACTCCCACCAACAGTGTAGTAGTGATCCCTCCTGGCCACATCCCCTCCAGCATCTGTTGTCATTCGTTTTCCTGATCCTGGCCATTCTAACTGGAGTGAGGTGGAATCTTAGACTTGTTTTGATTTGCATTTCTTTTATGACCAGCGATGTGGAGCATTTCTTCATGTGTCTATAGGCCATTTTTGTTTCTTCTTCAGAGAAGACTCTCTTTAAGTCTTTGGCCCATTTTTAATGGGATGGGTGTTTCTTTGGAGGTTAGTTTTGGAGTGATTCAATTTTTTGAGTTGTTGATATATTTTAGATATGAGGCCTTTGTCCGTTGTTTGGTTGGTGAAGATCTTCTCCCGCTCTCTAGGCTTCCTGATTAGTTTACTAGCTATATCCGTTGCCATACAAAAGCTCTGCAGTTTAATGCCGTCCCACTTATCCAGCCTTTCTCTGATTTGTTGTGATTCTTGGTCCTTATTAAGAAAATTTCGACCTGTGCCAAGGAGGCCTAGTTTATCTCCTATTCCTTCCTGAAAACTTTTCAGTGTGTCAGCTTTTACCTCTAGGTCTTTGATCCATTTGGAGTTACTTCTAGTGCAAGGTGACAAAGAAGGATCCAACTTTACTTTTCTGCAGGTGTTTAACCAGTTCTGCCAGCACAACTTGTTGAAGAGGCTATCTTTCTTCCATTCTATTTTTTTGGCTCCCTGGTCAAAGATTAGGTGGCCATAGGTCTGTGGTTTAATATCTGGGTCCGCAGTTCTACTCCATTGGACTTCAGGCCTGTTCTTGTGCCAGTACCAAGCTGTTTTGAGAATTATAGCTCTGTAATAGTCTTAAGTTTGGAATTGAAATTCCTCCAGCGCTATTCTTTCTGCTAAGAAGTGTTTTTGCTATACGGGGTCTTTTATTATTCCATATGAAATTTTGAATTGCCTCTTCTATTTCTTTAAAGAATGACATTGGGATGTTGATTGGTATTACATTGAATTTGTAGATAGCCCTTGGCAAGACTGACATTTTCACAATGTTGATTCTTCCAATCCAGGAGCATGGGAGGTTTTTCCATTTCCTTAGTTCTGCTTTAATTTCCTTTTTTATGGTTTTAAAGTTTTCATCTAAACGGTCCTTTACATTCTTAGTTAAGCTAATTGCTAGGTACTTTATTTTCTTTGAGGCTATTGTGAAAGGAGTTTCTTTCCTGATTATTGCCTCGTTCCTATCACTGTTGGCGTAAAGTCAGGCAGTTGATTTGTGAGGGTTGATTTTATGGCCTGATACACTTCCAAAGCTTTGAATCAGCTCAAGGAACTTGGGAGTAGAGTCTATAGGATTCTTTAAATACAGAATCATGTCGTCTGCAAAGAGGGATAGTTTTATTTCCTCTTTCCCTACTTGGATCCCCTTTATGCTTGCTTCTTGCCTTATTGCACTGCCTAGGAATTCTAGTACTATGTTAAAACGGAGTGGAGAGAGTGGGCATCCTTGTCTCGTTCCTGATTTTAGAGGGAATGGCTTTAGATTTTCACCATTAAGTATAATACTAGCAGTGGGTTTCTCATACACAGCCTTTATTACATTGAGAAATGTTCCATGGATTCCTAGTTTCTCCACATCTTTTAACATAAAGGGGTTTTGGATCTTGTCAAATGCCTTTTCCACATCTATTGAGACAATCATGTGATTTTATCCCTGCTCCTGTTGATGTGTTGAATTATATTAATTGATTTGTGTATGTTGAACCAGCTTTGCCTCCCTGTGATGAATCCAGTTTGATCATAGTGTGTAATTTTTTTGATGAGTTGTTGTAGACGGTTGGCCAGTATTTTGTTGAGAAGTTTTGCATCTATGTTCATCAAAGAAATGGGTCTATAGATCTCTTTCTTTGATGAATCTCTGTCTGGTTTGGGGATGAGGGATATACTGGCTTCACCGAATGAGTTTGGTAAAGAACCTTCATTTTCAATTTCGTTGAATAGCTTGAGGAATATTGGTGTGAGCTCTGCTTTGAAGACCTTATAGAATTCAGCTGTGAATGCATCTGGCCCTGGGCTCTTTTTAAGTGGAAGTTGTCTAATTTCCATTTCTATTTCAGAGCTTGAAATAGGCCTGTTGAGTTGGGTTAGCTCTTCTTGGTTCAGTGTGGGTATGTTAATATTGTCTAGGAATTCATCCATTTCTTCTAGAATCTCAAATTTGTTTGCGTAAAGGTTTGAGAAGTATTCCCTCATGATATTCTGGATCTTGGTAATTTCTGTCGTGATATTACCATTTTCATCTGCGATTTTGTTTATTTCGATATGCTCTCTTCTTTTTTTGGTAAGATTTGCTAAGGGCTTGTCAATTTTGTTAATTCTTTCAAAGAACTAACTCCTTGTTTTATTGATGTTTTCTATAGTTTTTTTATTCCAAATCATTTAATTCTGCTTTGATTTTAATAATTTGCTTTCTCCTAATGGGTTTAGGGTTAGTTTGTTGCTCTTTTTCCAGGAGGTTAAAGTGAGACATTAACTAGTTGGTTTGCCATTTTTCCAACTTGCTGTTGTAGGCACTCAGCGCTATAAATTTTCCTCTGAGTACTGCCTTTGTTGTGTCCCTCAGGAGTTGATATTTGTGTGCTCCTTATTGTTAAATTTCATAAACAGTTGGATATCTGTTCTGATCTCTTCGATTACTCATTGTTTTTGATTCAACAATGTGTTGTTCAGTCTCCATGAGTTACAGGGTATTCGTTGGTGGAGATGTGTGTTCAGCTCCAATTTGATGTCTTTATGGCCTGAGAGTTTGCATGGAATAATTTCAGTGTTTCCGAATCTGTCCAGGTTTGCTTTATGGCCTAAGATGTGGTCTATTTTGGAAAATGTTCCATGTGCTGCTGAGAAAAACATATATTGTCTTGTTACTGGGTGGAATATTCTGCAGATGTCTGTTAGATCTAGTTGGTCTATATAGTTGTTCAGTTCTAAGGTTTTTCTGTAGAGTTTTTGCCTTGTTGATCTGTCCATAGTTGAGAGTGGTGTGTTAAACTCACCAACAATCACTGTATTTCGATCTATGTATGGTTTCAGTGTAAGTAAAGTTGGCTTGATGAAGTTTGGAGCTCCGGGATTGGGTGTGTAAATATTTAGGATCGTTATGTCTTCCTGGAGGAAAGATCCCTTTAGTAGTATGTAGTAATCTTCTTTGTCTTTTCTTACTAATTTTAGTTTGAAGTCTATTGTATCTGATATGAGGATGGCAACTCCAGCCTGTTTATGGGGGCAGTTAGCTTGATAGAGTTTATTCCAACCCCTCACTTTCAAAAGATGATTGTTTTTGGGTAAGATGTGTCTCTTGAAGACAGCAGAAAGATGGCTCTTGCTTTTTGATCCAACTAGACAGCCTATGCCGTTTAATTGGAGAGTTAAGTCCATTGATATTGAGAGTTAGGATTGAGAGATATTTATTAGTTCCTACTATTTTCAAAAGTTTTTAGTAGGGCCTGTGTCTTGACAGTTCTTGTGGTCCTTAGATGGTATGCTGTTTAGGTGCCATTTCTTTCCCTATATTGCATTTATTTTGGTTTTCTATGTATAGAGCATCTTTGAGAATTCTCTGTAGTGTTGGTTTTGTTTCGACATATTGTTACAGCTTTTCCCTGGAATGGAATGTTTTTATTTTTCCCTAAGTTTGAATGAGAGCTTAGCTGGCTACAGTATTCTTGGTTGGTAGTTATTTGATTTAAGGGCATGACATATATGCTTCTAGGCACTTCGTGCTTGCATGATCTCTCTAAGAAATCTGGGGTTATTCTGATTGGTTTGCCTTTATAGGTTACTGATCCCTTTTCCCTGGATGCCTTTAGGATCTTTTCTTTCGTTTCTATTGATCCAGTTCGGATCACAATGTGACGGTGGAATGTTATTTTCTGGTTAGGTCTGTTTGGGGTTCTAAAAGGTTCTCGTATCTGCATGGGCCTGCCCTTCTGGCTATTTGGGAAATTCTTTGAGATGATTCCCTGAAGTATATTTCCAATACCATTGACCTCTTTCTCCACGCCCTCCTCAATACCAACTAGCCTTAAATTAGGGTTCATGATGGTATCTTGGACCTCCTGAAGCGCTCTCTCATATTTCCTAGATTTGGATTGACTCATTTTCTGTTCTTTCTCTATAATACCTAAATTATCTTCAGCCTCGGGAATTCTCTCCTCTGCATTGTGTAACCTGCTATCAAATCTATCTACTTTATTTTTCTTCTCCCTTGCTTCTTATCGCTCACTTTTGATGCATTGCATCTCTTGTTTTAGATCATGTATGGATTTATTTATCTCCTTGATTTCCTTTTGAGTGGTTAGCTCAGTAGCTTTATTTTCTTTGGACATTAGCTGGAGTTTGGTCATGTTTTTATTTTTGGATTCTATGAATTCATCCATCATTCTTTGAAAAATCTTTATTATGGCCTCCTTTATGGCTTCTTCTTTTTCACATATAACCTTGTTTTTGCTTTCCTCTTGTTCAGCTATGTCTTCCTCCATTATCTCTTTCTTTATTTTTTCACATTTTCCATTAAGGATGTTTATCAATTGCATTTGTGTAGCACTTGGAAGACTCTCCTCTAGGTTTGCCAGGGACTGTTCCATTGTCTGTTTACATTGGGTGGGGGATGTTGTTTCTTGATTTGACATTTTTCTTGAGTTTCTTGTTCTGCCCATTTGAAAATGGGAGCAAGATTACTACTAAATACGATTATAGTTTTTCAGATATAACCAACCTGGACCTCTGTACCTGGCAGACACTAGATGTTCACAAGTTTTGATTGGTATTATCACTCTTTCTTTTTGTGCACTTACAGACCAGTCTAATACAACCACTGATAAGCGATTTATACCCAAAACAATAAGCCCCTCAATCCAATCTCTATTGTCTTTAAGTCCCTCTGAGCCTAGAGAATAATTAACCACCTACATATACAATATTGCTCAACAGCCATCAAGTGTAGATCCGTGCAGTATAAGGGTTGAAAGACGAGCAGAGGTCCAGAGATAGAAAAAAAGAATGTGAGAGGTCAGGGGAGGTACAAGAGGATTAACGTAGGAGAGTAAGAATATTGTAGTAATGAAGAAAAGGTATAGCATAAAGATAACTGACCTAAGTTGGTAAGTAGGTAGCATATTTGAGTACAAATTTGGAAAGTATTAGAATAAAACTTATGTGTTGCTGCACGACTAGCTCTTAGCCCAACCAGTGGCCTCACAGTGGATCATGGGATCGATCTGTTTTTCTTGTCTACGTTGAGGGAAAGGGGTATTTCGCAAGATGCAGAAGCGAAGATTTCAGAAGCAAATGCTGTGAGTGAATTAGCTCGTAAAAAGCATTTTTATTTTCTTTTATCTTTCTGCCAGTCTTGGGGCTTGAATTCAGGGCCTGAGCACTGTCCTCGGGTTTTCTCAAGTCTAGCCCTCTGCCACTTGAGCCACAGTGCCACATCTAGATTTTCTATCTATGTGATACTGAGCAATCAAACCCAGATCTTCATGGATGCTAGGCAAGCACTCTACCACTATGCCAAACTCTCAACCCTGACATAGTAATTATAAAGTCATCATCATCATATCAAAATATCCTTTCTCCTACCAAGCATGAACACTTATCTATGTGTGTAATGCTTTTTTTAAATTTCACTAATTCTTCTGTGTTTTTCCCTCTTGCATTTTTTACACATGACAGCAAAGCTAATCATCATAAAAAATTGATTAGGATACAGAAACCTAATAATATCCTAGTAGATTGACGTCAAAAATATGTGCAAGATGCCCTGTGTTTGACCTAGTGGTAGAGTCCTTGGCTACAACGCAAAAAGACTCATGTTTGATTCCTCATTACCACATACATAGAAAACGCTGCAAGTGGTGCTGTGGCTCGGTGGGACAGCTAAAGCCTAAAGAAAGCCCAAGAACAATGTTCACACTCTGAGGTCAAGTCCCAACACTAGCAAAAACAAAAAAATTCGACAAGGGGCAAATGCAGGCAGAGACGGCACTGTGAAGCAAATGTTTTGTAAAGGATGAGGGCAATATTGACCCTTAAGTCTGGATCTTACCTAAGAAAGGCTCCTTGAGCCTGAGACCAGACTGGTAGTTGGGCCTAGTGGAAGACATTGGGATTGGACAAATAAGGTGTGCTGTTTACTAACTCCACATGTATATTGTGAGATTGGAGGAGAGATTCAGCCTCCAGTATGTCTTTGGTGAGGTCTTCTGTGAGCAAGGAGCATTTCTTCATGTGTCTATAGGCCATTTTGGTTTCTTCTTCAGAGAAGAGTGTCTTTAAGGCTTGGCCAATTTTTTAATGGGATGGGTGTTACTTTGGAGGTTAGTTTTGGAGTGATTCAATTTTTTGAGTTGTTGATATATTTTAGATATGAGGCCTTTGTCCGTTGTTTGGTTGGTGAAGATCTTCTCCCACTCTGTAGGCTTCCTGGTTAGTTTAATAGCTATATCCATTGCCATACAAAAGCTCTGCAGTTTAATGCAGTCCCACTTATCCAGCCTTTCTCTGATTTGTTGTGATTCTTGGTCCTTATTAAGGAAGTTTCGACCTGTGCCAAGGAGGCCTAGTGTATTTCCTATTCCTTCCTGTAAACTTTTCAGTGTGTCAGCTTTTACCTCCAGGTCTTTGATCCATTTGGAGTTAATTCTAGTGCAAGGTGACAAAGAAGGACCCAACTTTAGTTTTCTGCAGGTGCTTAACCAGTTCTGCCAGCACAACTTGTTGAAGAGGCTATCTTTCTTCCATTCTATTTTTTTGGCTCCCTTGTCAAAGATTAGGTGGCCATAGGTCTGTGGTTTAATATCTGGGTCTGCAGTTCTATTCCATTGGACTTCAGGCCTGTTCTTGTGCCAGTACCAAGCTGTTTTGAGAATTATAGCTCTGTAATAGAGTCTAAAGTTTGGAATTGAAATTCCTCCAGCGCTGTTCTTTCTGCTAAGAAGTGTTTTTGCTATACGGCTCTTTTATTATTCCATATGAAATTTTGAATTGCCTCTTCTATTTCTTTAAAGAATGACATTGGGTGTTGATGGGTATTGCATTGAATTTGTAGATAGCCCTTGGCAAGATTGTCATTTTCACAATGTTGATTCTTCCAATCCAGGAGCATGGGAGGTTTTTCCATTTCCTTAGTTCTGCTTTAATTTCCTTTTTTATCATTTTAAAGTTTTCATCATAACGGTCCTTTACATTCTTAGTTAAGCTAATTCCTAGGTACTTTATTTTCTTTGAGGCTATTGTGAAAGGGGTTTCTTTCCTGATTATTGCCTCGTTCCTCTCACTGTATGCTTGCTTCTTGCCTTATTACACTGCCTCGGAATTCTAGTACTATGTTAAAAAGGAGTGGAGAGAGTGGGCATCCTGAATGCTACCCCTTACCACTTTTATGCAAAGCTTAGGCCTGTGGCATTTTAAGCACAATTCAACGCTCTGTTTTTTGCTGGTTAATTAGGGGTAAAAATCTTATGGAATTTATTGTATGGCTGATTTTGAACTGGAATCCTCAGGTCTCGGCTTATCTTGAGTAGCTAGGATTACAGTACTTTTACAACTTGTATGCTCATACACATCGATTCTGATCCAAACACTCATTGTTCAATTTAACTAACAAGATGTGAGGAAAGATGATTGACTGTAATTTACTAGATGGGCTTCTAGTGAGTATATATTTCCACTTCCACTCTGAAGCCAGGGAAATGTTTCTGGTACATGTTTCAACTATCTCCCAAAGAGGAAATAATGTGTGAGTACGTTTGCTAGTATTTCAGATAGGAGATGTACTTTGGTGTTTGGAACCTGTTGGGCAGAGTGTATCAGCTGGGCTGTGATAACAGAGATGATGTTTCAGACAGGAATATTTCCATCCCAGACAGACTTAATCCAGATCCTTGGATTTCAGGCCTTGAGTAGATAGAATTACAAGTGTGAGCTGCCACCAACACCTGGTTCATTTTGGAAACCTTAATTGCTTCTCATTTGTTCCTTTCCTTTTTTGGAAGATTGATCTAAGCTGGCTGATTGTGCATCACAATGAAGTGATTGGCCTCAGGAATTGCAAATATTTGTTTCATCAGCACGGAATGAATGAAGTTGATCTAAACCCAATAGTATTTTCCTTCTGATAAATAGGGAACTTACTTATATCATTTTTCCTTGCCTTTGCTTTCCCAAAGCAAGCAACATGTTTCTTAAAAACTATACTTCATGAGAATATTATAATTAGAAGCTATCTTCTGCACACTTCCGAATAGTCCTTGCATTTATAAACTTATATTACAATATTAGGTAGAAGAATGGTGACTGTTAGTTTCATAACTGTTTCATATTTTTTACTCTTTAAGACTCATTAACTCAAGAAGGGATTAAATACATTTATATATTAGTAGAACATAGCTCCTGCTGATTTGATGTGTGTGCAGATGATACACAGATTTATTAGGATTACTCAAAAGTTTTGTTCAAATTTTCAGTAGTAGACTGCTATGCTAACGGGAAGGTAATAGTAATGATGCTGAAATTCTATGAATCAGCTATGAAGCAGAATTTCAGGGGAGAGTATTTGCTAGGGACTTAATTTCTAAGACGCATATCAAGAATATTGAACTATAACACCAAATGATGGAGGACTCAGCGTCACAATTTGTTTGTTTTATGCAAGTCTTGGGACTTAAACCCAGGGCCTGGGAACTGTCCTTAAATGTTTTTTTTTGCTTCAGGCTAGTGTTCTACCACTTGATCCACAGCTCCACCTCCAGATTTTTGGTAATGAACTGTAAATCAGAATATCAAGCAATTTGTTTGGGCTGGATTCAAACCTGATTCTGTGTAGATAGGATTCCAAGTCTGAGCGCACAGAGTCTGGCTAGTATCATTCATCATTCAAGTCATGGGACTGCAATTCTGCACCTGGGTCTTGTCACTGAGCTTTTCAGCTCAAGACTACTGCCCTATCCCTTGAGCCATAGGGCCACTTCTGGGTTTCTGTTGGTTAATAGGAGATAAGAGTCACATGGACTTCAGTGCCCAGGCTGACTTTGAACTGCTATCCTTGGATCCCAGCCTCTTGAGTAGCTACATTTACAAGTGTGAGCCACCATACCCGGCTAAATTATTTTTTAAGTTATTTTTTTTTGTTAAGTCAATATATAGTTGGCATACGGTTACATAAGTAATGAACACATTTCTTAAGAAAATTTTTATCCCCTCCCTCCTTTTTCTCTGTTTTCCTACCCTCAGCCCCCTCTCCACCCAGATTGTTCAGTTCATTTCCGTTTAGTGTCTTCCAAGTATCACTGTTCAATTGGTTCACCCTTTTTCCTTTGTTTTTTTTATCATTTTATTACACCCTCTCCATTCCCCAAATCACATAAACCTATGTACAAGACACAGGGTACCCGAATTCAACACAGTGACTACAGAGAATAAAACTAAAGGGAAAAAGAAGAAAAGAGGTAAAAAGCAAAGAAAATGAAAGAACATCATACAGTACCTTAGAAGCAACAACACTGAAAAAACAAAACATAAAACCTTGGGCTGAAAATGAAGCTTGCCTAGCATGTATGAAACCCTGGATTCCATTCCTCAGCACCACATAAACAAAAACTGGAAGTGCCACTGTGACTCAGCTGGTAGATTTCTAACATTCAGCACAGAGTGTCTCCAAGTGACAAAAATCTGTCACATTTAAGTCAGTCTTCAAAACTTTGCTAGGAACCAGTTATGTGATTTGGAATAAAGTCCAGTTTTCAAAAAATCACTAGCCAGGCGCTGGAGGGTCATAATTGTCATTCTACTAGCCAGGGAGAAGGTGATTCAAAGCCTTTGCAAGCAAAAAAACGAAAACAAAAAAACTGTAAGATTCTTCTCTCCACTTATCCACCCAAAAACTAAGTGGAGTTGTGGCTAAAACTGGTACAGCATTAGCCTTGAGGAAGAAGAACTAAGAGACCTTGCCCAGGTCCAAAGTTCAAGCTCCCCACCAAGAAAGAAAAAAAAAGGAGTCCAGATACCTTAGTTTCAAAAGTATATCTGGATATCTTAGTAGATTTTTCTGATCTTTCCTCATTCATCTCATGGAACCATATAATCTTGATCCTGATCGGACTAAGAGCCTGCATTGTGCTTAATAAATTCATTCCACATATTCCAGTAGAATCTGGACAGCTAACAGCCACTTACCAATGCTTTATTCTACGTTTAGGCCAGTATGTCTTCATACCATCTACACAGTCAGCTATATCATCTTTCCAGAAGTATCATTGAGTGTAGAACACTCAGAACTAAAATAATTGCATAAAGATGTAATAAAACCCCTTGATTCATTAAGAAAATTTCTGTACCACTTAGAGCAAGTACATTAGTGGTATTTACTTCTAGCCTCTTTTTAAAAAAAATTTATTAACATTGAATTTTACATCATATTGCAAATGTCATGTTTAACCAACAAGTATTCAAGAAGGGAATCGCTATACAAGCACTGGCACATAGATTTTAGAATACAGTAAATATTAAACTGAGTCTTTGTATGTCATAGATACAGATTAATCTATAATAAAACACATGTCTATAGAGTGTATAGCCTATACTAGATTTTTATGTCTATGTAGTTATGTTTATATCTCCAAAATTATGTCCAGAACTTTGGGTATCAACTATTCAATCATCGCTCTACTACTGTTTGAAACTAATATCCATATATTAAGGATACCATGTAACTTTTGTTCCTTGGTCTTGACTTATCTCACTCAACAGGATTCACTCTAATTTCATCCACTACCCCAAAAATGCCATTATTATTTTTTTCTGTGCAGATCTTCTTTTTATGTATTTATTTTTATTGTAATTTATAGAAGGGTTACATTATATTCACCAGATAGAAGGTGCATTACTTCTCAAACTTTGATACCCCATGTAATGATATGGTCCCCATTTCCCTTCCCCTACCCCCACTCATGTTCATTTCCCCCCTTCCGTATCCAATTTCAAATAACCAATTGGGCACATATGAAATATATCAGAAAACAAGGTGAAATATTGTAACAATATGATATAACCAAGGGATAGCAAAAGAGATAAGAGATCACATAGTTCATTAAGGACAACAATCACTCATTATATGAGTTTTGTTTCTTTATCTTGGAGGTCCTTACATTTAGTGTCACACTATTTGTCAAGATGTCTCTAGATTTTGTTCTATTGTAAATCTCTGGTAGCAGAGCCCAAGGTTTCTACTGAATTTGACAAATGAGGGATACTCTTGGGCCTATGTTCCTTTGAGTTTGGCTTACTTCACTTAATATGATTTTTTTCATTTTCATCCACTTCCCCGAGAATGCCATTATTTTATCTTGTCGTTTGGCTATGTATCATTCCATTGTGTGTGTGTGTGTGCGTTTGTGTGTGTGTGTGTGTGTGTGTATGTGTGTGTGTGTGTGTGTGTGTGTGTGCGTGTATCACATTTTTTGTAGTAGGGCATCTGGTTGTTTCCATCATCCAGCCTCATTTTCTACAGATATTTTTATAGTCTCTTTATTATTTTCAGGGTAATGTATAGAGGGGTTACGATTACATTTACAGGTAGTGGACTGCATTACTTCTCACACATTTATTCCACTCCACATGTTTTTGTCCCCAGTTCCCTCTCCCCTCCCCTTCCCAATCATCTTGTTTCCCCCCTTCCCTTTCCTATTTGACATAAACAAATAAACATATATACAATATGCCAGGGAAAACATCAGATACAGTAACAATCTGACATTAACCAAAGGGCAAAATAAGAGATGAGAAATAACATAGTAGATTAAGGACAAAAATCACACAAGATTAAGAGCAACGATGACACAAGATATAGCTCTTGTTCCCATATCCTAGAGATCCTTTCATTTAGTCTCATCCTATATGACCTTATATACCTAGGTTTTTGAGTTATTGTGATCCTCTGCTAGGAGAGTCCTAGATGTGAACTAATTGTTACAAATGAGGGAAACCATTGAGCTTATGTTTCTTTGGGTCTGGCTTGCTTCACTTAACATGAATTTTTCCAAGTCTTTCCATTTCCTTACAAATGGGGCGATGTCTTTCCTTCTGATGGCAGCATAGCATTCCATTGTGTATAAGTACCACATCTTCTTGATTCAGTCATCTACTGAGTGGCATCTGGGTTGGTTTCATTGCTTTGCTATGGTAAATAGTGCTGCAATGAGCATCATTGTGCTAGTGGCTTTAGTATGTCCTTTTTTCTGGACATTTGGGTAGATGCCATGTAGTGGATTTGCTAGATCATAGGGGAGCTCTATGTTCAGTCTTTTGAGGAACCACCACACTGCTTTCCCTAGTGGTTGAACGAGTTTACACTCACACCAACAGTGTAGGTGTGATCCCCCCTGGTCACTTCCCCACCAGTATCTCTTATTAGATTTTTTGATAATGACCATTCTGACTGGAGTCAGGTGGAATCTCAAAGTTGTTTTGATTTTCATTTCCCTTATTGCTAGAGATATGGAGCATTTCTTCATGTGTCTAAAGCCCATTTTAATTTTTTCTTCAGAGAATACTCTTTTAAGTCTTTATCCCACCTTTTAATAGGATGGTTGTTTCTTTGAAGATTTGTTTGGGAGAGATTCATTTTTTTCAGCTATAGATATATTTTAGATAACTACATGTATTTTTGTAGAAAAAAGAATGGAAGCCATCATGCTGGCTCACAACTTAATTTCAGCTACTTAGGAGGCTCAGGGCTTAGGATCACAGGTCAAAGCCAACCAGGGCCCTAGAGTGTGTGAGATCAAACTCTGTGAACATACAATGACTGTAAGAGGAATCTCCCTGCCTGGGAATGTAGCCTAATGGTAGAGTGCTCACCTAGAATGCATGAAGACCTAGGTTCTATTCACCGGTACCGCATACTCAGAATAAAAGCTAGAAGTGGCGCTGTGTCTCAAGAGGCAGAGCACTCACCTTGGGCAAGCGAGTCCAATGAAAATGTCTAGGCCCTGAGTCCAAGCCGTAGGACTGGCAAAAAGAAAAAAAAAGAGCAATCTTACTTAAGTAACAAGGAATGTACCCTATATTTATACAGACTGAAAAATTCATTAAGAAATTAGAAAATATGTATAAAGTGCATAATTTCTTTTGTGTGTTGGCACTGGGTCTTCAACTGAGTGCTTCAGCTCTATCCCTGACGTTTTCTGCTCAAGGCTAGCACTCTACCAATGCAGCCCCAAATCAACTATCTTCAATTGAGATATAAGCGATGAATATTTCAGGGTGCTTCATGAAAAACATTTTTATAAATTGAAACTTTCAACACAGTCTTATTTTAGTATGAATGTTGAGATGGGAAGAGACAGAAAAAGTGAAATGTTTCCTGATCCCCATAGAGAAGAGACTCAGCAGAACCACTGTGGTCTGCAGGCTTCTTTGTGAGTTTTGTTTGCTTGTTTGATTTTTGTCAATTGTGGGGCTTGAACTCTGGGCCTGGGCACTGTCCCTGAGCTCTTCAGCTCAAGGCTAGTGCTTTAATCTGTGAGCCACAGTGCCACTTCTGGTTTTTCTGGCAGTTAACTGGGTACTTTGGCTGGCTTTAAACTTTGATTCTCAGATCTTAGCCTCCTGAGTAGCTAAGATTATAGGTGTGAGGTACAATCACCAGGCTGCTGCTCTGTTACTATGCAGGTTCTGGATCAAGAACTTCAAGTTCTTACTTCAATTTTTTTCTTCTCTTGCCTGATACTCTGCCATTTGAACGAAGCCCCAGTTCCTGGTCTTTGTTGGTTAATGAGAGATATTATGATTTTCTAATATTCAGAGCAACGATTATAAAACCCAGCTTTTTACTTACTTGAATAAATTAAGAGACAGGACCTAGTGAGATGGAAAACAAAATTTTTTTTCAAGTTGTTATCCTGTTCTAATGCATAAGTCTGGCTATTTTGCTTAGCTTAAAACCACCACTGCCATTTCATAGATTTTGTTGTTGTTGTTTGCGGTGCTTGAACTCTGTGCCTGGCTGTTCCTCAGATCTTCAGTTCAATGCCAGTGCTCTACTACTTTTGATTTGGCCAGTCCTGGGCTTGAACTCAGGGACTGAGTACTGTCCTTATATGTTCTGAAGGCTAGGGCTCTACCATTTCAGCCTCAGTACCACTTCCAGCATTTTTCTATGTATGTGGTATTGAGGAATTGAATCCAGGTCTTCGTGCATGCTAGGCAAGCACTCGACCACTAGGCCAAACTCCCAGCCCAAAATTATTCATCATTACTATTAGCTATCTTCTTTTTTTATTATTGATTCATCATGGTGCTTGGACTTTGGGCCTGGACACTCTCCTGAGCTCTTCAGCTCAAGGCTAGCGCTCTTCGTCTACAGCTCCATTTTTGGTTTCTGGTAGTTAATTGGTGATGTAAGTCTCACAAACATATGTGTCCAGGCTGGCTTTGGGCTTTGAACCAAGATCCTCCAATCTCAGCCTCCATAGTAGCTAGAATTACACGCTTCAGCCAGCAGTGCCTGACTGTTTGATGTCTCTGTCTCTGTCTCTCTGTCTCTGTCTGTCTCTGTCTGTCTCTGTCTGTCTGTCTGTCTCTCTCTGTCTGTCTCTGTGTCTCTCTCTCTCTGTCTCTCTCTCTCTGTCTCTGTCTCTGTCTCTCTCTCTCTCTGTCTCTCTCTCTCTCTCTCTCTCTCTCTCTCTCTCTCTCTCTCTCTCTCTCTCTCTCTCTCTCTCTTGGTTGTAAGACTTTAATTGTGCACCTGGGCAGTGTCCCTGGGCTCTTCAGCTCAAGGCTACAACCTTAAACACCTTGAGCCACAGTGTCACTTCTGGTTTTCTGGTGCTCAAGTGGAAGTAACAGTTTCATGAACTTTAGTGTCTGGCCTGGCTTTGAACTGTGATCCTCAGAACCCAACCTTCTGAGATCATTTCCAGCTTTTTTTTTAGTGTAAGTGGTACAGTGTAATTGAACACAGGGCTTTGTGCATACTAGGCAAGCAAACTACTACTAGTTTGCACTCCAGCCTTAGATAAGGGCTTTCTTTTTCTTTTTCTTTTTTTCACTCATGGGGCTTGAACTCTGGGCCTGGATGTTTACCTTAAGCTCTTCAGCTCAAGGCAAGAGCTCTACCACTTGAAGCACATTGTCATTTTGAATTTTCTGGATTATTTGGAAATAAGATTCTCACAGATTTTTATGCCTGGGCCGTCTTTGAACCTCGATCCTCCAGGGTAGCTATGATTACCAGGGTGAGCCACCAGTCACGGGCATTAAATTATTATTTTTTGCATGTCCTATGGCTTCAACTCATGGCCAGAGCACTGTCCTAGGGCTTGCTCAAGGATAGCACTTTACTTCAGCCAGTCAACTCCCGGTCCAAATAGGCCACTCTTGAAGCTAGAATTACAGAGATCTGCCATAATACTGGCATGTCGTTATCTAAGTATATAATTTTTCTTCTATTTTTGATGGCTTTTCCTTAGTGTACATATTTCCTACATATTTTATGGAAAACTTCCTTCCCACTGGGGCCATAAGTTAAGCCTAGTGGAAGAGTTCTTGCCGAGCATGAATGAAGACCTAAGTTCAATTCCTCAGCACAACATTCATAAAAAAAGATAAAAGTGGTGCTGTGGCACATGTGATAGAACTTGCGCCTTAAGAATAAACAAAAACAAAAACAAGGATCGTGCTCAGGTCCTGAGTCTAAGCCCAGTACTGGCAAAAAAAAATTCTGCCCAAAGTAGACATTTAAACTTATTGTACTTTTCAAAAAATGTGTTGTCAAGGTGATATACAAAGAGATTGCTGTTACATACGTAATGAGTACATTTCTTGTAAACACTGGTACCCCCTTCCCCTTTTCTCTTTCCCATCCCCCAAGTGATAAATTTCATTTACAACAAATATATATGTATTTTCATTCCTGAAAAAAATAGTTTAAAATGTGTTCAAATAAATGATGTAGGTTGATATATTTATCAAAATGGATTACTTGAACTCTAAAATAAACATTCTAGGTAATTTTTCTCATAAAATTGTAGTAATGCTATCAAAATAATAAAAAAGGAATTTTAGTTATTAATTTCTTATGTTTTACCTTTAACATTATTACACTAAGCATGCTGTTTATGGTATTAATACAGACAGCATGAAATATGATTATGTTAAAAAATTAAATGATTAAAAATAGTAAGGTTGGGTGCCAGTAGTTTGGCTTGGTGGCACACACCCTGGACTGGCAAAAAAGAAGTAGGTTTAGATAAAACAGATTTATTTCCAAATGTGTGGAAAATGGTATGATTTCTTGTTTGGCTAGTCCTGGGGCTTGAACTGAGGGACCAGGAACTGTCCTTGGCCACATTTGTTCAAGGGTGGCACTCTGACACCTGAGCCACAGTGCCCCATCTGTTTTTTCTGTGTATGCAATGCCGAGGAATTGAATCAAGGTCTTCTTGTATACTAGGCGAGCACTCTACAACTAGGCCACATTCAAAGCCAAAGTAGATTTTTGATGCTATTGTGGAGTTTTAATTTTCTTAAATATTTGTACAAAGCACAATGGATATATAAACAGACTTGAACTCACAGAACAGAGTCCCACATAATATTACAGTTACTCTGGCACTTCTCCCGATTGACAAAACACATTTCCAGGCATCTGCTCTGTCCTTCAGCTTTGGTAGCTGACTTGTTTTTCCAGGGAGGGCTGGCCTGTATTCCTGGTGATTCCATGCATTTCATAGTTCCCTGTATAGCCAGTAAGGTTGTCTTCTATGGGACCAGACCTGTCTGGTTTTTGGCCCACCCAGGACCTATGTGTCTGAGGTCTCACATTATAAGTGGAAAATAAAACACAGTATAATAAGCACTGAAGAACTGCACACCATAATATTAACAATGAGAGTTTAATAGTTAGCAAAGTAAATACAATGAATACTTGACAAGAATCATGAGAGCAAGATAAAGAGATGTCTTTTTAGGAAGGGGACAGGGAAGCTCTAAATCCAGACTGGCCTCCAAGTTGCCTTCAGACAGTAATTCTACTTCAGAGTCTTCAGAAGGGTCTCCTTCCTCATGAGAAACAGAATGTCCTTCCTGAGTTAAGAGGGGGATGGATTCTGGTTTGTTGAATGGAGATTGAGTCTCTTTTAGTGAGATTGATGGGTCTGGATATTCTGTGAGGATGAATTCATTTTCCTCCAATGAATCCAGTATTGAGAGTACACTTGCTGCTTCCCATGGGGACATTTTCCATGAGCCCAGCGTGTGCCCCTTCAGCTTGCACAATAAGTGGAGTGTTACTCTGACTCAGATGGACTGACTCTGGGTGGAGTGTGAAAGGAAACGGAAGGAAATCTGGCTGCTCTTTTTCTTCCTCCATTGTATCTGCAGGTTCAACTCTGTCACACATGGGGTTCAGAGCAAAAGGTATATCCACAGGACTCTAAACCTGTTTGGTAATTTCTACAGAAGGCCCATGCTTTCTGGAGTGCAGTGATGATTCTCAGTCTCCATCAGTCACCAGCTCCATTGGTGGGTTTTTCATCCGGAGTTCAGGATAAGCTCTTCCACGATGACCCAAACCTAAGAATGGAAATAGGTACAGAGTGGACAGAGTGGACTCTGCAAGTTAAACTGTCACTCAACTTCCATGAGGATCTAATGGAGGAACCTGTAGAACTGGAGTTTGGACTGAAAACTGAGGAGGTGTAGGGTCTTTCTAATGAGTGCTTATTCCCGAGTCCTTTCAGAGGACAGACATTACCTGGCTGACACCACCCATAAAGGGCATTTTGCCAAGCTCTGTAGAAGTAAGGGCCAACCAATATCTAGACCACATGGGCTTCCTACTCACAGGCTCTGAGGCACCCACACCAGGACTTCTACTTTTTCTTGGTCTTACTGGTCGCACATTCCTCCAGCTGGTTAAAAAGTATGTGTTTAGAAGAGCAGGTCCAAAGCCGGCATGTGGAGCCTCATATAGAGCTTGAGTTGTGTCATGGTGTGTCAGTTCTTGAACTCGTAGGAATCATTGGGGTAGAAGTCCATTCACATCGTATAGATGGAACACATGATGTTGTGGGCACATTCGGTACAAGGAAAGTGAGAGCCTTCTCTCTCCATCCTGAGCCTTCTACAAAAGCCCCTTTCTTGCAGGACTCTAATGCTGTGGCTGTCCTGCAGAGATGTGCACTTATGTGCTGGTAGGGGGGTAAAAGACACTCGAGAACAGGATGACTTTTACACCCCACTTCCAGAAGCTTCTGAGAGAGGCCTCTATGCATCTGTCCAAAGTAAACACACCTTAAATTAACTAAGTAAATGCTCTAAATAAATCAATAAGTGAATGCTCTAAATAAAGAACTAAATGCTCATTCCTCTAATCTTAGCCACCCAGCAGGCTGAGCTCTGAAGATCACAGTGGAAAGCCAGTCTAGTCAGTAAAAGTCTAACGGCACTTCTCTTCAATTAGGCAGCAAAGAGCCAGAACTTGACCTATAACTCAAATGGTACAGTGCTAATTTTTGAACACCAAAGGAATGGCATTTAGACCTGGGTTCAGGTTCAAGTGGCAGCACTGGACCATACACCAAAATGTAAATGCTTTCAGGTTCTAACAGGCAAAGCTATCACAATCCCTCCCTGATGGCTCAAAAGTGATTCACCCCCAGCTTTTCCTCTGACTCCAGTATTTCACAGGCCTCCGCCATTAGTACTGACACCTCATTTCTTACTGGGAAATGGGATTTCCTAGGATGTCACCTAGGTGAGGGCTGCAGTTGGGAGCCACTTACTCATGCCTGAAATCCAACTTCTCAGTAAGCACACTGTTGAGACTCCAGTAGCTTGTGAGGGAAATGAAATGGCATGGTGTCCCAGTCATAATAAAGTGGTTTGTGCACTTGTATCATGCTTAGCTCCCCTGTGAACACCGCAGTGAACCAAACAGGCTCAGAGAGGAGCAAAGTATTCCAAGACTTGGCCAGGAGGGGTGAGCAAACCTGGGTTTGGAGGGGGAACACTCACTTTTTCAAGAGAATTTCCAGCAACTACTACATTGTCCCCCACTATTTGAAATTGTGCAGGAAGTTTCCCACATAAAAGAGATCACCTTTCTGGTAGGCAGGGATCAGCTTTGTCAGCAGCATCTCCAACAGGCCTTCCTCCATGATCCATAGGTTACAAGGCTCATTCAGAGTCTGAGCTGACTTACCATCACACTATGTTGGCAAAACAGTGGATATTTCAAACGTAGGAATGGGACCACACTTTACACTGAGGAATTGGAATAGAGTAGATTGGAAATGACACACTCTAATCTCAGTAGAGTCACTTGAAAGCACACAAGAATGTTGTAGTGTGTGGGCAGGATGATGGGTTCAAATAGGTTTCCTCTCAATATACCTCATCTGAGTTGCCCTGGAGTTTCCCGGCTTTCTTCCTAGAGAAATGCCTGATATACTGGAATTTTGGCTTGGCACTGATCCAGCATCTACTTCTTCAAGTGAGACATCCATATCTCTCATGCCTGAGATCCGAGCCTCCTGACCTTTGGCAACAGCACAGCAACATCTTTCTGGTTCCTGAGCCACAGGCCAAGGGAGTTGGCTTGAGCTGGTTGTCACATACAGTGGCTTGGTTACCAGGGTTCCATATTCTGTTCCATTGTGAGGGAGGTAGTGTCACATTTCAAGGCCCAATGACCAAAGCTCTTGCTCACAGAAGACCTCCCCAAAGACATACTGGAGGCTGAATCTCCCTTCCCACCTCACATATGGATGTAGTAAACAGCACACCTTTTTGTTCAAATCCCAAGTCATTAACTAGGCGTAAGTGCTAGCCTGGTCTCAGACTGAAGGAGCCTTTCTTAGGTAAGATCCAAACTTAACTGTCACTATTCCCCTTACCCTTCACAAGACATTTTGCTTCACAGTGCCTACTCAGCTTGCATTTTGCCTCTTGCACATTTTTTTTGCTAGGCCTGGGACTTGACCTCAGAGCCTGACCATTGTTCTTAGGCTTTCTTTAGGCTGTAGCTGTCCCACCAAGCCAGAGCACCACTTCCAGCGTTTTCTATGTATATGGTACTGCAGAATCAAACCGGAGTCTTTTTGTGTGGTAGCCCAGCACTCTACAAATAGATGAAACACCCAGGCCATCTTGCACATATTTTTCACCTCAATCTACTAGGACGTTGTTAGGTTTTTGTATCCTAATCTATTTTTCTTCCTGATGAATATCTGTGCTGTCATCTGTAAAAATGCAAGTGGGAAAATCACAGAAGCATTGGTGACATAAAAAAAAGTCTTACAGACATAGATAAGTGTTCATTCTTTGTAGGAGAAAGGATATTTTGATATGATGATGATGACTATTTATAAATACTTTATCGGGGTTTAGAGTTTGGCCCAATGGTAGAGTGCTTGCCTAGCATCCATGAAGATCTAGGTTTGAGTCCTTAATATCACACAGATATAAAAATCCATATGGCAATGTGGCTCAAGTGGCAGAGGGCTAGACTTGGGAAAAGCCAAGAGCAGTGTTCAGGCCCTGAGTTCAAGCCCCAGGAATGGCGGAAAAAACAAAAGAAAAGAAAAGAAAAGAAAAGAAATGTGCTTTTTACAAGTTATTCACTCACAGCATTTGCCTCTGAATTCTTCGCTTCTGCATCTTGTGACTTATCCCTTTCCCTCAATGTAGACAAGAAAAACAGATTTTATTACTTGCTATCCTGTTGTCCAATCTTTGGATATTAATTCAAAATACAATATTGCCTGAGATATTGTGTGTGTGCATGTGTGTGTATCTGCCAATGTGTGCATGCACGCATGGGTACAGGGTTTAGGGCTTACTCATAGGGCCTGTGTGATAACCCTCAGCATCTTTTCCTCAAAGGTATTGGTCTTTCACTTATAGCTTATTATAGCTAATTGTAATTGAGAGATTCACTCAATTTCTTGCCCTGTGCATTGCAACCCAGTGCTGGGTTCTCATATTGTTAATTGTAGCTATAGAGAAGGCTGAGGTCTGGGGATCCTCGTTAGAATCCAGCCCCTGAAAGAAAGTCACTGATAGAAATCTTTATCTTCAGTTAAGCACGAATAAATAAGGCAAAAGTGGAACTGTGGCTCAGTTCCTCTTGTACCAGCCATGAGAAAATTAGTAATTGGCAGCACCTGGTCCCTGAGAGAAATCCTTAGCACTAGTTCAAAAAAAGAAAGAAAATAATGAAAAAAATTAAAACTTGCTGAGGAATCCATAAGGATAAACGTGCCTGTGAATAATCTTGTCATTTCAGATTCCCTCAAGAGCTTAGGTCTCTCTATATTTTATCAAGTTATTTTAAAGATATTTACATATTTTCTATCTTTCTTAAACAGAGATAGCCATCCACAAAACACAAAAATAAACTCTCACACAGTACACCACCCACCCATAAGTGTCTGGCTATGTATATATGTATAGTCATATGTATTGATCTGTCTCTCTATACTAATATATAAATGCATAAACATATGTATTTAGACAAACAGGAAACATACATAGATAGGTCTCAGGCATTTCCAGATTTTGTGCAAGTCTTCTGAGTGCAACTTACCATTGTATTGTTTGTCAAGATAGAGTCCCTCTAACTGTTGGCCAGCTTCTTGTCCTTTGATACTTTTTTCTGCCAGTCCTGGGTTTTGAACGCTAGGCCTGGATGCTGTCACTGAGCTTGAGCTTCTTGCATTCAGTAGTTTATTGCAGATAAGAGTCTCATGGAGTTTCTGTCCTGGGCTGGCTTTGAATTTTGATCCTCAGATCTCAAACTCCTGAGTAGGTAGGATGACAGTCTTGAGCTACCAGTACCTGGTTCCTTTGCCTCTTTTACCTTCTTTTTGGCCCCACCACAGCCATGGTATCTACCTTCCTCTGCTCTCTCCACCTGCCCCCAGACAGGGGTCTGGCAGATGCTTTCCACCCACTTATTCATGTCCTCCTCTGTATTGGCTGACAGCTAAGACATGCACTCACTTGTCTGGATGCCAAACACAAAGCCATGTGATTGTTTCTCAGTCTGGAACATCCTATCAGATTTATAGCACCACAGAGGGTCAGGTTGATGCTCCTCCAGGGCTTCTTAAATTGTTCTCATATTAATCCCCAAAACGTTTGTCATCACTTGTCCAGCTAATTCATGGACTAAAGCAGCATTCCCTACAAACTTAGATCCCAATACCATGAGGACACTCAAGGGTGCATTAGGAGTGTGACCTGCAGGTGGATGTGAGCCTGTCTAAGTTGGAGGGGATTTCTCCACCACAGGAAATGGAATACAAATTTAGAATCTGCTTTCATGAGGTGACAATCTCTGGCAGATGTTCTTATCAAATGTGGCACTGCCTACTTCCAGCTGAAAACATGGGTTGATGACCCAGCATAACAGAGAATGTATTCACCCCGGCCCAACATATAGGCTGGGACCCTGAACTTTCAGGTAGCATTTGGCTTTGAAGATCATGAGATCTTAGTCTACAAATGATGAGCCCCCTCCCGTGAGGCATAGCAAACGGAGCCAAAGTGCAACCCAGTTAAGCACCAGACCAAGCTTCCCTTCTTCAGTAGGGTATGGTTTGAAAACTGTGCATAGCTTCTGTTTGAAGCCAGTCCAGAACGGAAAGTCCATGAAACTCTCATTTCCAGTTAACTGCCAAGAAAAAGCCAAAGATAGAGATGAAGCTCAAGAGAGCTAGAGAGCCATCTGAAAAGAATGGTTACACCCTGCAACATCCTCATTATCTGATCTTGAAAACATCTCTGCGTGCATCCCAGCATGCAGCCAGCATCTGGGGGTGACAGTGACCCCTGCGCCCATTGGCAATCTGCACTGTCTCCGACATCTGTAATGTGAACCTCATTCAGTTGGGTTTGTGAAGTGGTGTCAACCCTGCAGAAGGAACCAACTGTGCCCTAACTCCCTCTGTCCCCTGGGGCCCCTAGCATTCCCCCATCTGCACCCCTCCTGTGGCTTCTGATCCTAGGGAGCCCTCCTGCCCTGTACAACACTCATATTTCTTCCCCTGGGGCAACTTCTCCACAGAGAGTACATGACATGCCCACTCTCCAGGCACGGGGAGATCCTGCCCAAGGACATAAAGTGATGAATAGAATTTTAGATCCTGATGGTAGACAGTCTGCAAAATCCAAGGGAGAATGGAATTGGAGGGGACCAGGGATCAGGATGTGGGCATGGAGCTTCCCTGCCAAGGGGGTGGGGGAAGTCACAGGCTGGGGGATGCACAGGATGATCCATGGGCCCTGTGCAGCTACTGGGTCACCCCCTTCTGCATCTCAGCCTTTGGCTTTGAGCTCTGTGATCGTCAAGATGTGCACAGTCTGTACTCTGGCTGGAAGAAGAAAGGACCCTGGGAAGACAATTGTAGACCCTTTGTGAGTGTAGGAAGGGGTAGGCTGGACACCCAGTCCAAGAGGAGCTAAAACTGGAGTCGAGGGGTGTGCAAGGAGTGGGTGTGAGGGTTGTGGGCAGTCACAGTCATGGCAGAGGTGGCTCTGTCTGTGGGGTGAGTGCCTCCCTGCAGGCACAGCACTGGACATATCAGAGATCCACATGAAAAGGAAAAGCTGGAAATGGCACTATGGTTCAAATGGTAGAGCATCAACCTTGAGCAAAAGAGCTCAGGGACAGTACCCAGGACCTGAGTTCAAGCCTCATGACTGTAAAAGAAAAAGAACCAGGACTATGAGAGGGAACCTGGTACTCTCTTGGTCTAATCAGACACAAGAAGAGGCCAGGATAGGCTGTGGAAAAACACAGAGAACATCTTCCCCCAGCTCATCCTGTCCAGCATGCAGGGACAGCCATGTAACTAGGGATATGGTGAGATCATCTTCACCCCTGTGCTGCCATCTGAATTGTAGGCCTCTGTCCTGGCATGGGGTGTCCTGATGGCTGAGCAGGTGCCCTAACCCTAGATGGAGAGCAGCCACTGACTGTGGTAGCTAAGGAGAGATCTGTTCCATAGCTATCAGGCCACCCAGCATGGGAGCCATAACCACCCCTCACCCAGGTAGAGGCCAATGGTTCTCCAGGTGCTACTAACATTGCCCCACCCCTAGCTCTGGGTACACGTGACATTCCCTCCACAAGGAGCAGGACTAAGTGAAGGATCAGGAAGCTGCCTATGGGCTTCAGATGATGGCCAGGCTGGCACTACAGATGGCCTCACTCTGTCACCACCTTCCCCTGCCTCCATCATTCCTCCATCATGCCTCTCTACCTCCCACCCATTAACCTTGGAAACCAATGAACTGGGCTCTCATCATTCCTCTCATCTCTTCACCCACCTTGCCATGCGTCCATCCCTCTGTCACTTCCACCCCACACACATCCCAACACCAGCCATCCTGTAGCTTATGATGATCCCAGAGGAAGCTCTTGGTGAAGGGCTTGTGACCACAAAACAGTTACTATCACCCGCTCCAGCCTGATCCACCACAGAATAAGAACAGCCAAGCAGGCACACACCGTAGCAGAGTTGCTCTGCTGCCACCCTGATTTCTTCATGGCCAGGACTTGGCTCTCCTCAGCCTCTCAGCTCAGTAACCAGAACATTGTGCTTTCACAGAGCCATGGCTTCCAGTCCCCATGGACACAGTGACATCAAGGTGATGCCAACTTCCCCATCTCTATATACTTCTAACTATGGGATGGGAGCTGAGGTTCTCTTCTGTGACTCCATCCGCTAAGAGGCTCATGCAGATTTCTATCCTTTGCTCATCATGGTGACTCTTTGGTTAACAAGTCACTGCTGGGCTTCCAGTTCACCACATATAGAACCCAAACTCCAACACTTTTCTTAGAAGGACTGATGACTTTTAAATATTCTCTAGTTTTAAATTTCTAGTTCCTTCTCTCTTTCATTTATATATTTCCCTTCCTCACATAGTTCCCTTTTTTTACCTTCTTTCTTTCATTCCTGGCCTTGAACTCAAGACCTGGAGCTTTTTCTTAGCTTTTCTTTGCTCAAGGTAGCACTCTAGCTCTCGAGCCACATCTCTACTTCAATCTTAGTTCTTGCTCTAAACTGGGAGTATGAGTCTCATGCATTTTTCCCTTTGCTGGGTTGGTTTTAAACCACAATACTAAGATCAGGATCCTGAATATGCCTCGGATTACAGGTATTATCTAATCAAAACAAATTCCTGATTTCTATTTTAGACATAATTAGTTCTTTCAGGTGAGCCACCAGCCACTCATGCAAGAGCATTGCAGGATCCCAGCATTCAACTTGTCTCCAGTCTTATTCCATCCATCTCACAATGGTCATCTAAAACACCCTGCTGCATGCCTGAAGTCGCAAGGAAGGTTCTCAACGCCATGAGAGGCCCCCTTAAGCTCTGCCTCAGACATGCCCAGCCCCCATCCCACTTCCACATGAGCATTTGTTTAGGAGAAATTTCCTGAGTACATCATCATCTTTTCCTCACCATTCAAATTTCATCTTTGGAGTCATTTCTCCCAGACAAAGAGGAACATGATCCATGGTTTGATAGCAGCTCCAGCTTCATAGTCCCAGCCACCAACACCCCCCCATTATCCTGCCAGACACCTGAATTCAAGAACAATGTTTTCACAACCCCTGACTCATCAAATGTTTTAACTTATACAGTGCATTAAAATAATTTTACTAAATGGAATAAACACATGGCATCAAGCTTCAGAATCTTTGCAACTGAACTTTTAGTGAATCACAGACACACCAGCATTTCTGTGGCCAACAGAAATCTTAGCTTCGATATTTCAGCATTCCTGGTATCCAAGTTTGGATGTGCTAACACTGCCCTTAATGGGGCACTTCAATCACACAATCCCACAACAATCAATGTCATTTGGCATTCACTGGTAGGTGGTGCTAGGAAAAAGACTGATGTGCCAACACCATGCTGGCTTGACCTATGCCATCTTCAAACCTGGAGCAAGTGGGGCTCCTCTCTCCATGACACCTTTTGTGTACTACCCCAGGAGGACCTTTACCTTGAGACAAAATTATGAAGACTATCTCTACCAGCAAAGATTCCAGTGAGATGTGCCTACATGGATAAAGCTAAAATCTCACTAAAGTGAGGTTGTTGGCAGTGCTGGAGCCTGAACTCGGGACCTGGGCACTAAGCATTTGTACTCAAGACTAGCCCTTTACCACTTGAGCCCAAACTCCATTCCCAGCTGTTTTTATTTTTGGTAGTAAGAATCTATCAGACTTTCCTGTTCTAGATGACTTGGAACTTCCATACTCAGATCTCAGCCTCCTGACCAGCCTGGATTAAAAGTGTGCATCAGCCATGCGCCACACCTGAGGACTTCTGCCAGCATATTTTTTCCCAAAAATTGGAAGAGGAAGATGAGGGAGGGTTGGGCTCATCCTGCCCTGCATATGAAGGAGAGCATCAGCGCCTGAACTTCATTCCCTGTTGTAGGCTGCTGGAGGAAAAGGAAGCAAATAGGCACAGGCTGGCAGCAGATGCCACAGAACAACTTGTGACCAAGACTCCCAGAGCAGACCTCAGAATCGATGTCAGAGTTGGATCTACTCAGTAACAGAGGCAGTGGTGACACCTGAAACTGCGCGTTTGAGCCTTTGCTGCTAGTAAACAGGGCCACCTATGTCTCAATGAGAAAGGTGAGATTTTGGTGGAGAAGGTGAGATTAAACATTATGTATCATGCAAGAAGACAGACTATAAGGGGTCTTTTATTATTCCAAGTGAAATTTTGGATTTCCTCTTCTGTTTCTTTAAAGAATGACATTGGGATCTTGATGAATCTTGCACTGAATTTGTAGATAGTCATTATCAAGATTGCCATTTTTACAATATTACTTCTTCCAAACCAGGAGCATAGGTTTTTGCATTTCCTCAGTTCTGCGTTAATTTCTTTCTCCAGGGTTTATAGTTCCATCAAAAAGGTGCTTTACATTCTAAGTTAATTCCTAGGTATTTATTTTCTTTGATAGCAAAATGAGTTGCTATCCTGATTCTTGTCTCATTCCTCTCATTTGTTGGCATATAGGAAGGCAGTTGACATTGAGGGTTAATTTTATACCCTGCTACCTTACCAAAGTTTTATATCAGCTCAAGCAGCTTCGGAGTAGAGTCTATAGGGTTCTTTAAATACAGAATCATGTCATCTGTAAGGAGAGAAAATTTCAGTTCCTCTTTCCCTTTTCCTCCTCACTCCAGTTAGAATGGCCAAGATCCAGAAATCTAATAACGTATGCTGGAGGGGATGTGTCCAGGAGGGATCACTACTACACTGCTGGTGGGATTGCAAACTCCTTCAACCACTATGGAAAGCACTATGGCAGTATCCCAAAAAGACTAAACATAGAGCTCCCCTGAGATCCAGCAATTTCACTACTTGCCAATCGTCCAGATAGGACATACTAAATTCACTAGAACAATAACATTTATCACAGCACTATTTACTATAGCAAAGGTATGGAACCAACCCAGATGCCCGTCAGTTGATGAGTAGATCAAATACGGTATTTTTACACAATGGAATTCTGTGCTTCTGTCAGAAAGAATGACATAGACGAATTTGTAAGGAAATAGAAAGACTGTAAAGTTTAGAAATTAGTTTCTGTCTCCTTCTCTCTCTCCTTCTCTACCTCTGTAAAATTTAGAAGTTCCTGTTTCTCTCTTTCTCTCTCTTTTCTCTCTTTCTCTCTCTCTCTCTCTCTGTCTCTCTCTCTCTGTCTCTCTCTCTCTCTCTCTCTCTCTCTCTCTCTCTCTCTCTCTCTCTCTCTCTCTCTCTCTCTCCAATCCTTAGGCTTGAACTCAGGGCCTGAGCTACTTTTGCTCAAGGTTAACACTCTACCATTTGAACCACAGTGCTGCTTCTGGCTTGCTCTTTTCACGTAGTATTGAGGAATCTAACCCAGGCCTTCATCCTTGATAGGTTAGCACTCTACCACTAAGCCACACAGTCAGCTTTTAGAGGTTTCTGACAAAGGTTTTCCTACATGCTATTATTTCTTCTGTGAGTGCTCTTAATGCTTGCTGAAGGTTGACTTTGTTTAGAAGACTTACCCTAATGCTCCCATATACAGAGATTCTATATATAGCTAAATGTTTTTCATTACTCAGAATTTCTCTATTGTGTATGTTCTGAAATGTACTGAAGACTGACTTCTGATTAAAAGTCATTGCACATTTGTTCTATTCATTAGTTTTCTTTTCTTCTATGGGAATCAGGTTTGTGATGAACACAGAAGTATGCCTTCCAGGTCAAACACTTTCCACATTTGTAATATTCATAAGGTTTTTCTCTCCTATGTGCATTTTATACTTAGTCATGCGTTCATGATGGATTTTTCATATTCTTATATTCATACGATTTTTATCCTGTGTCTGTGTGGTATCATGCAAACTCAACTATGAGTTCTTCAAAAAAATTTCCCTTTCATTTATTCATAGGATTCTATCCTGTGGGTGTTTAGTGATAAATCTTGACTTGTGCCTTCTGGGGAAAAGACTGAACATTTGCTACATTCATTAAGGGTTTTATCTTGTGTTGGTTCTGTGACACAACCTGAGTTTCCTTCCACAGACTAAAAAATCATTCCTATTTATTATATTGCTAAGGCTTCTCATATGTGTGATGAATAGAATTTTAGATCCTGATGGTAGACAGTCTGCAAAATCCAAGGGAGAATGGAATTGGAGGGGACCAGGGATCAGGATGTGGGCATGGAGCTTCCCTGCCAAGGGGGTGGGGGAAGTCACAGGCTGGGGGATGCACAGGATGATCCATGGGCCCTGTGCAGCTACTGGGTCACCCCCTTCTGCATCTCAGCCTTTGGCTTTGAGCTCTGTGATCGTTAAGATGTGCACAGTCTGTACTCTGGCTGGAAGAAGAAAGGACCCTGGGAAGACAATTGTAGACCCTTTGTGAGTGTAGGAAGGGGTAGGCTGGACACCCAGTCCAAGAGGAGCTAAAACTGGAGTCGAGGGGTGTGCAAGGAGTGGGTGTGAGGTTTGTGGGCAGTCACAGTCATGGCAGAGGTGGCTCTGTCTGTGGGGTGAGTGCCTCCCTGCAGGCACAGCACTGGACATATCAGAGATCCACATGAAAAGGAAAAGCTGGAAATGGCACTATGGTTCAAATGGTAGAGCATCAACCTTGAGCAAAAGAGCCCAGGGACAGTACCCAGGACCTGAGTTCAAGCCTCATGACTGTAAAAGAAAAAAACCAGGACTATGAGAGGGAACCTGGTACTCTCTTAGTCTAATCAGACACAAGAAGAGGCCGGGATAGGCTGTGGAAAAACACAGAGAACATCTTCCCCCAGCTCATCCTGTCCTGCATGCAGGGACAGCAATGTAACTAGGGATATGGTGAGATCATCTTCACCCCTGTGCTGCCATCTGAATTGTAGGCCTCTGTCCTGGCATGGGGTGTCCTGATGGCTGAGCAGGTGCCCTAACCCTAGATGGAGAGCAGCCACTGACTGTGGTAGCTAAGGAGAGATCTGTTCCATAGCTATCAGGCCACCCAGCATGGGAGCCATAACCACCCCTCACCCAGGTATAGGCCAATGGTTCTCCAGGTGCTACTAACATTGCCCCACCCCTAGCTCTGGGTACACGTGACATTCCCTCCACAAGGAGCAGGACTAAGTGAAGGATCAGGAAGCTGCCTATGGGCTTCAGATGATGGCCAGGCTGGCACTACAGATGGCCTCACTCTGTCACCACCTTCCCCTGCCTCCATCATTCCTCCATCATGCCTCTCTACCTCCCACCCATTAACCTTGGAAACCAATGAACTGGGCTCTCATCATTCCTCTCATCTCTTCACCCACCTTGCCATGCGTCCATCCCTCTGTCACTTCCACCCCACACACATCCCAACACCAGCCATCCTGTAGCTTATGATGATCCCAGAGGAAGCTCTTGGTGAAGGGCTTGTGACCACAAAACAGTTACTATCACCCGCTCCAGCCTGATCCACCACAGAATAAGAACAGCCAAGCAGGCACACACCGCAGCAGAGTTGCTCTGCTGCCGCCCTGATTTCTTCATGGCCAGGACTTGGCTCTCCTCAGCCTCCCAGCTCAGTAACCAGAACATTGTGCTTTCACAGAGCCATGGCTTCCAGTCCCCATGGACACAATGACATCAAGGTGATGCCAACTTCCCCATCTCTAATGCTTGCTGAAGGTTGACTTTGTTTAGAAGACTTACCCTAATGCTCCCATATACAGAGATTCTATATATAGCTAAATGTTTTTCATTACTCAGAATTTCTCTATTGTGTATGTTCTGAAATGTACTGAAGACTGACTTCTGATTAAAAGTCATTGCACATTTGTTCTATTCATTAGTTTTCTTTTCTTCTATGGGAATCAGGTTTGTGATGAACACAGAAGTATGCCTTCCTGGTCAAACACTTTCCACATTTGTAATATTCATAAGGTTTTTCTCTCCTATGTGCATTTTATACTTAGTCATGCGTTCATGATGGATTTTTCATATTCTTATATTCATACGATTTTTATCCTGTGTCTGTGTGGTATCATGCAAACTCAACTATGAGTTCTTCAAAAAAATTTCCCTTTCATTTTATTCATAGGATTCTATCCTGTGGGTGTTTAGTGATAAATCTTGACTTGTGCCTTCTGAGGAAAAGACTGAACATTTGCTACATTCATTAAGGGTTTTATCTTGTGTTGGTTCTGTGACACAAGCTGAGTTTTCTTCCACAGAATAAAAAGTCTTTCCTATTTATTACATTGCTAAGGCTTCTCATATGTGTGAACTCTCTTACGCTTCCTGAAGGGTGAATACTGCATGAAAGACTTTCAACTTTGGTTATATTCCTAAGGTTTCTAATATGTGTGAATTCTGTTATGCCTCCTGTAATGTGACTTCCATCTGAAGGTCTTACCACATTTGATGCACTCGTACAGTTTCTCTCCTGCGTGTGTTCTCTGATGCAATTTGAGGGAAGACTTCCATTTGAAAGACATTCCACATCGGTTACATTCATAAGGTTTTTCTCCTGTTTGAATTGTCTTATGCATGTTGAGGTTTGGCTTCTGTGTGAAGGACTTTCCACATATGTTACACTCATAAGGTGTTTCTCCTGAGTATATTCTCTGATGAACATGGAGTTTTACCTTCCATTTGAAAGACTTTCCGCATTCACTACATGCATAAGTTTTCTCTCCTGTGTGTGTTCTATTATGCCCATCAAGATATGACTTCCACTTGAAGGTCTTTCCACATTTGTTGCACACATAAGGTTTCTCTCCTGTGTGTGTTCTTTGATGCAATTTGAGGGAAGATTTCTGTCTGAAAGACTTTACACATTGGCTACATTCATAAGGTTTCACTCCTGTGTGTATTCTCTGATGAACACGAAGTTTTCCCTTCCCTTGGAAAGACTTTCCACATTCATTACACTTATAAGATTTCTCTCCTGTGTGTGTTATTTGATGAACTCGAAGGTGTATCTTCTGGGTGAAAGACTTTTCACATTTGTTACATTCATAAGGTTTCTCTTCTGTGTGTCTTCTCTGGTGCAAAGTGAGGTATGATTTCAGTCTAAAAGTCTTCCCACATTTATCCCATTCATAAGATTTCTCTTCTGTGTGAGATCTTTGATGTGTGCTGAGAGCTGAATTCTGGGCAGAAATTTTATTACGTTCCTCATATTCATAAGGTTTGTCTTCTCTTGGAGATCGAGGTTGGAGCGTCAGGTCTGACTTCTCAGAAATTAATTTTCACACTTGATGTACGCATCACATATCTCAGGATATTTGCTCTGAGGTATTGTAAGGCGTATTTCATTACGGAAAGATTTCTCACATTCACTACATGTATGAGGAGTCTCTCCTGTGTACATTTTCGGATGTGTACTGATGGTCGGTGTTAAGTACAATAGTTTTCATCACACAGTACATTTAGCAGTTTTCCTCCCTCCCTGAAGAATTTCTTGGGCAGGGAGAACAGAATTATGATACTGCAGATCTTTTGGACTGTCACAATCATGAATAAAATGCTCTGAATAGCCGATGGATTTTTTAAGAACAGGAGACATACGAGATCTATATGCAGCATGCATCTCATCAGGCTTAGGAGACAGAAGCATGTTCTGACACTTAATGAACTCCTCAGTCCTCACCCCTACGTTGTTACCGTTATTACTAATCAGCTCTGGATTATGTGTAGAGCTCAAATTTAAAGTTGTTGCTAATCTCACGTTTTCCTCCACTTCGATACTACTTGCAACTGCTACTTCACAAAGACATTCATGTGGACTTTCCTGGCAGGTCTTGAACACATTTTCCATTACCTGGACATCTAAAATGAGTCATAGAAAAAAAGACACAAACATACATGAGATACAAATATTCCTTACTGTAAAGGTAATGACTTTACTTTCTCCCTAACATATTAAGAAAATGATATTTTACAATCACCAATAATGTTTTTCTGTGTTTTAGTTCTCTTTTTATATCACAGGAAATATTTATTGAAATTACCCAACTATGTATTGCTACAGTTTTAAGCTGAGTACTACCTATACTATACCTGCAGATGTTTTTTTTCAAATACTGTTTTGTTTATACATTGAGGAATAGCTGCCTTTCTTTTATTTTTGAGAAATAATCTAAATATTGTGCTGTTTTGCATCTTTTTAAAACTTTCTTTTCTTTTCTTTTCTTTTTTTTTTTTGTAGTTCATAGGCTTCGGCCCTGTCCCTGAACAATTCAGCAGAAGACTATAACCCCTATCCTTGAGCTACAGACCCACTTCCTGTTTTCTAGAGTTAACTACAGATAAGAGTCTCAGGTCCTGAGTAGCAGATAGGATTACCTTACCCAGTTTCAATGCTGTTTGCTTATTAACCATTAAATGAGGAACACGAATTTTTTCTAGATTCAGCGGCCACAAGGTTGGTTTATATGTCTGTTTGCCTTTGATCCAAGCAAGAACGATTCTTGAGAGTAAGGACTTACACCTATATCCCTTCAGTTACAATTTCTCACTAAAGTCTCAATTTAGGTATTTGTGGGAATTTTGAAATTTGTTTCTTTCCATTTGAAGTCTTATAAAAATTCCTTTTCTAACACTCCTGTCCCTCAGTACCATGGAAGACCAGAAAATCCCCAGCTCATTGTCTAGTTAATTTTCTTATGTTGATTGAAACTTTGTTGTTTTTTTTCCCTTCCATTCCTGGGTTTGAACTTAGGACCTAACCACTGTCCTTGGGTTTTCTCAAGACTAGAACCCTACCAATGAAGTCATTACTTCTGGCTTTTTCTATGTATGTGGTAATAAGGAATCAAACCTGTGTCTTTGTGCATGCTAGGCAAGCACTCTACCACTAGGCTCAATTTCTGGTGGAAAGGTCTGGTTCTGAATACCAGTCTCTTCCTACCAGCATAAAGATATTATCCTTATCAGAGAATAATGCCCTGACTTATTCCTTGTTTGCTCAATCACTTATAGTCTTAGTTTTAAAGAAATGAAATATCATTCATTCATTCATTCATTCATTCTTTCTTTCTTTCTTCCTTTCCTTCCTTCCCTCTTTCTTCCCTCTTTCTTCTTTCTTTCTTTCTTTCTTTCTTTCTTTCTTTCTTTCTTTCTTTCTTTCTTTCTTTCTTTCTTTCTTTCTTTCTTTCTTGTTTTGCGGTCATGGGACTTGAATTCTAGACCTGGCTGTTCTTCCTGAGCTCTTCAGCTCAAGGCTACTGCCCTATGTCTTTAGCCTCAACCCCACTTCTCATTTTCTATTGGTTCATTGGAAAGAAGAGTCTAAGGTGTTTTGTGATAGGTCAGTCTTTGAACCTTGATCCTCAGATCTCAGCCTCCTAAGTAGCTAGGATTACAGGCATGAGACACGGGCTCATGGCTTTCTCATTTTATTTTGTTTCACAGTGATTTCTACAGAGAAATCTAACTTTAACTCTACTGCCACATAGAATTCGTCATATCACTCTATGATTCTTGGTGCCGGGGGTTTGGGCTAGCATGCACAAAGACCTGGTTCAGTTCCTTGGTACTACATACAAAGAAAAAGCCAGAAGTGGTGCTATGACTCAAGAAGTAGAGAGCTAGCCATGAGAAATCCGAAGGACCATGCTCAGGCCCTGAGACCAGGCATAGGGTTGGGAAAAGAAAATGATTCTTGATTCATTCACAAAGAATTCCATAGGTTCCACACAGGATTTAGGGTAACTAAGAATATTATTGCTCAGTACATCACAACATGAACTTACCAATGGGGCTCAGGCTCCAACATCAATATGAAGATGCATTCACTCACCTGTGATATTCTTGTCAGAGGAATTTCCCATCCAGAGTTCTGCACAGTGCTCTAGCTTGTCAATTAATACAGGTTTGGGAACACAGGGCCCTGTAAATTAGAAACAGTAGAGAATTATTGCTTATGCTGTGTCATCATTGCTTTAAGTTCGCAGACATCCTACTCACAAGTTATCTATTAAATCTTTTTTCTCATTTCTCACTGGCTCCATGGTTGACTTTTCCCCAGCTCTGGATTCATTTTGTATGGCATAAACTTAGCTGTCTTGCTCAAGGCTAGAAAAATACCAGTTTGAGTCCCAGCTCCACTTACATGCATAGGTCTTCATGCATGCTAAGAAAGCACTCAACCACAAAGTCAAACTTTTGACACTCCACTAACATTTTTGAGGGGTTACTTGGAGTTATAGAGTTTCATGGCAATTTTTATGCCATTGCTGGCTTCAAATTAGAATTCTTAGATTTCTTCCTCCTGAATATTTTAAGATTACAGGCATGAAACATTGCACCTAGTGCCAGGTTTCCATTATAAACTCACTGTTTAGTGATTTGTAGATCCTTTTTCCAATAATGATATATATTCTATTCTGGATTGTTTATCCACTTACAATTCCTGTGTAAGTTTGGAATGTCGTCTCCATTAGAGGAAACATAATTTAGAACTGTTTTCAAAGTATCCTGAAGGTATCCTGAAGAATGAGTACAAAATTACCTTAGGTTTTCTTTAGAAAGTAATGATACTTCTCAGGGCCTGGAATCTTTCATTTAAATAGTATTGAAAGTTTGATAAACATTCACGTATCTGCAAAATAACAAGGCACTTGGCCTTGCAAGTGAATTTGACTTTTGCTCACCTAAGGACACCAGGTTGCTGTAGGTCTCCAGCATTACATCTCTGTACAGGGTCCTCTGAGCATTGTCCAGATGCTGCCACTCCTCCCAGCTGAAATCCACAGCTACATCATCAAATGACACCAGCTTCTGGAATGGCACATTTTCATCAAGTAATTAGCACTGAGTTATAAACACACCATGTCTGGAATTTTATTCTTTTTTTTGTTGGAATTGTATTCCTTTTCTTAAATGTTTAGACTTACATGAAATATTGACCTGAAAAGCTTGGGGATGGTGCCTAGGCCCAGAGTTCAAGTCCCAAGACCCCAAAAAAATAAAAAGGCAAGCCAGGTCTTGGTGGCTCACGCCAGTCATCCTAGCTACTCAGGAGACTGAGATCTGAGGACCATGGTTCAAAGCCAGCCTGGCATTTAATTCTATGAGACTCCTTTCCAATTACCCACCATAAAATGTTTAATGGCTTGTGGCATATCATGGTAGAGCAATTGTGGTATAGACAAAAATAAGTCGGGGGAGTAGATTTAGGTTATAAATGGAATTATTCCATTGAAAAGGAACTACATTATATGATGACATATGCTGGTACTGTGAGAATATTGCCAAATCTTAGGGTATCAAGTAATAATACTGTGAAGTACACCCAGAATGTTAATGTTCTATGTCTGGCATAATAATCACTTGGGGAAGAAACTTTTTTTCTTTTTTTTGGCTGGGGGATTTGTAAGGCTTGAACTCTGGGCCTGGGCACTGTTCCTGAGCTCTTCAACTCCAGGCTATCACCCTACCTATGAAGCCACAGTGCCATTTCCCATATTCTAGTGGTTAACTGTAGATGAGAGTCTCATAAACTTTCTAATGCCCAGGCTGGCTTTGAACCAAATCTTTAGATATCAGCCTGATATCTGAGTAGCTAGGATTACAGGTAGAAGTCACTGCACCTGGCAAGAAATTTATTTCTTGCTGTTTTGTACTACAAATTTACTGTATGTTTTACTTTTTCAAAAAGACTGAGGATGACCTTTGTTCTGTATATAATGGGAAGAGGGGTAGGGAGCTGTGAGCAGAAGAACTGAGGGGCAATACTCAGGGTAGGACAATAGCCTTAAACTAAAGAGCTCACGGCCCAAGGTCCAAGCCCTATGACTTTCCCCACTACCCCACAAAAAAAAGGGAAAAAAATTGGAGATTGGAGAGGATTTTCTAAAAAGAATATATAGAAATAGTAGTTCAAAATGTAGAAAGAAGTTCAATATTAAGAGTCATGAGAAAAATTAAAATTACAATGAAATCATTGCTTTAAATATGTTAATATAAATATAGTTTTAAACAAAAAGATCCACATACACACACACAAACACACACACACACACACACGCATACAAAAAAATAGCTTTCAAAGTCTAACTATTACTGGGAAGGTAGTGAGAAGAAGTAGAACTTTGGAATAGTTCTTCAAGGAATATAAAACAATCAAAAATTGCGTGGAGAGTGCTAAAAAAGTACTAAATATAGAATTACATAGAAATATGATCCAACACTTCTATTTCTAGATTTGTACCTAACGGAAGAGAAAGCAGAGACTAGAACAAATATGTGGAGAATCCATTCACAACTATTAATAATAATCCAAAGATAGAAATATGCAAAACAATGCATTGAAAAGGAAGAACATTTTACTATATTTTACAGATGAATCTTCATTACAGTAAACTAAAAATACAGCAGTCATAAAGGAAGAGCTAGGGTATGTTTTCCCTTCCAGAGCTTCCAAGGATCAACAAACCCTTAGAGCGAAAAAGCACGATGGTTCCAGAGAATGGAGTAGAGAGGAACAGGAGCTGAATGTTTAATGATTATACATGGAAGATGAAAATTGCTCTAGATGGGTAGAATGAAGAGAGAACTGTACCGTAAACAATGGTTATGTAGCCACACAGGATGGGACACACCTATACTCCCTGATCTTGGGAAACTCAAGAAGGATTTCTTGCCAACCTGGATGCATGGAAAGATCTATCATAAAAACTAATGTGGAGGGGCTGGGAGTTTGGCATAGTTGTAGAGTGCTTGTATGAAGACGAAGGTTCAATTCCGCAGTACCACATACACAGAAAAAACCAGAAGTGGCTCAAGTAGAAGATCACTAGGCTTGAGGAAAGCTGAAGGACAGTGCTCAGACCGAGTTCCAGCAAAAGGGCTTGTTTTAAAAAAACCAGAAGGCTGAGCATGATGGGGTGGTGGCTCACTTCTATAATCCTAGTTACTCAGGATGCTGAGATCTGAGGATCAAGGTTTAAAGCCATCCTGGCACAAAAAGACCTGAGACTATTATCTCCAATTTACTTTTAGAAAATGGGAAGTGGGGCTTGGCTCCAGGGTAAGGTGGTGCCCTGGAGCTGAAGAGCTCAGGGATAGTGCCCAGGCGAGTTCAAGATCTATGACCCACCAAAAAAAAAAAAACCAAAAAACAAAAAATAATATGGAAAAATTTGGATTCTGTGAATTTTATCAGGCATATAAATGTCTTTTTTTGCTGTTGAAATAACAAATTGTTTGGAAACATTTTAAAACTTTTTACCTAGAAATGTACACTACAAATGGAAATAATAACAAACACAAAAAAAGCAAAAGATACAAATTATCACAATATGGGTATCCTGCTTCTGTATCTTTTCACTGACTCCTGTTCAAATGAGTCACATATTCTGAATCATTTCTCCCAGTCGATATATGCCACACATGTTGGCTTGTACTGAACTCTTGGGAAATCAAAAGCAAATACTAAGCAAATGTGTGTTAGATTTTGTCAACAGAGATATTTCAAATATAAATCCCTGCTCATTGAATTATTTAATATCAATGCCGGAATCTAATTACACTGGCAGAATCTTCAATCTTTTGAGAATCTTCAAAAGGGTGTGTAAACATTTAGGATCGTTATGTCTTCCTGGAGGAAAGATCCCTTTAGTAGTATGTAGTAACCTTCTTTGTCTTTTCTTACTAATTTTAGTTTGAAGTCTATTTTATCTGATATGATGATGGCAACTCCAGCCTGTTTATGGGGGCAGTTAGCTTGATAGAGTTTATTCCAACCTCTCACTTTCAAAAGATGAATGTTTTGGGGTAAGATGTGTCTCTTGAAGACAGCAGAACAATGGCTCTTGCTTTTTGATCCTACTAGACAGCCTATGCCGTTTAATTGGAGAGTTAAGTCCATTGATATTGAGAGTTAGGATTGAGAGATATTTATTAGTTCCTACCATTTTTAAAAGCTTTTAGTAGGGCCCGTGTCTTGACAGTTCTTGTGGTCCTTAGATGGTATGCTGTTTAGGTGCCATTTCTTTCCCTATGTTGCATTTATTTTGGTTTTCTATGTATAGAGCATCTTTGAGAATTCTCTGTAGTGTTGGTTTTGTTTCAACATATTGTTGCAGCTTTTCCCTGGAATGGAACGTTTTTATTGTTCCCTCAGTTATGAATAAGAGCTTAGCTGGCTACAGTATTCTTTGTTGGTTGTTATTTGATTTAAGGGCATGACATATATGCTTCCAGTCACTTCGTGCTAGCATGGTCTCTGCTGAAAAATCTTTGGTTATTCTGATTGGTTTTCCTTTATAGGTTACTGATCCCTTTTCCCTGGCTGCCTTTAGGATCTTTTCTTTCGTTTCTATTGATCCAGTTCGGATCACAATTTGGTGGTGGGATGTTCTTTTCTGGTCAGGTTTGTTTGGGGTTCTAAAAGCTTCTCGTATCTGGATGGGCCTGCCCTTCTGGATATTTGGGAAATTCTCTGAGATGATTCCCTGAAGTATATTTCCAATACCATTGACCTCTTTCTCCACACCCTCCTCAATACCAACTAGCCTTAAATTAGGCTTCCTAATTGCATTTTGGACCTCTTGAAGCGCTCTCTCATATTTCCTAGATTTGGATTGGCTCATTTTCTGTTCTTTCTATATAATAACTAAATTATCTTCAGCCCCGGAAATTATCTCCTCTGCATTGTCTATCTTGCTATCAAAACTATCCACATTATTTTTCATCTCCCTTGCTTCTAATTGCTCATTTTTGATGCCTTGCATCTCCTGTTTTAGATCATGTATGGATTTCTTTATCTCCTTGATTTCCTTTTGAGTGGTTAGCTTTATTTTCTTTGGACATTTGTTGGAGTTTGGTAACGTTTTTATTTGTGGATTCTATGAATTCAGCCATCTTTCTTTGAAAAACCTTTATTAAGGCCTCCTTTATGGCTTCTTCTTTTTCACTTATCACCTTGTTTATGCTTTCCTCTTGTTCAGCTATGGCTTCCTCCATTATCTCTTTCTTTATATTTTCACATTTTCCATTAATGATGTTTATCAATTGCATTTGTGTAGCACTTGGAAGTCTCTACTCTAGGTTTGCCAGTGACTGTTTCATTGTCTGTTTACATTGGGTGGGGGATGTTGTTTCTTGATTTGACATTTTTCTTGAGTTTCTTGTTCTGCCCATTTGAAAATGGGAGCAAGATTACTACTAAATACGATTACAGTTTTTCAGATAAAACCAACCTAGACCTCTGTAGCTGGCAGACACTAGATATTCACAAGTTTTGATTGGTATTATCACTCTTTATTTTGTGCACTTACAGATCAGTCTAATACAACCAATGATAAGCGATTTATACCCAAAACAATAAGCCTCTCAATCCAATCTCTATTTTCTTTATGTCCCTCTGAGCCTAGAGAATAATTAACCACCTGCATATACAATATTGCTCAACAGCCATCAAGTGTAGATCCGTGCAATATAAGGGTTGAAAGACGAGCAGAGGTCCAGAGATAGAAAAAAAATAATGAGAGAGTTCAGGGGAGGTTCAAGAGGATTAACGCAGGAGTGTAAGAATATTGTAGTAATGAAGAAAAGGTATGCATAAGGATAACTGACCTAAGTTGGTAAGTAAGTAGCATATTTGAGTACAAAGTTTGGAAAGTATTAGAATAAAACTTATGTATTGCTGCACGACTAGCTCTTAGCCCAACCAGTGGCCTCACAGTGAACCATGGGATGGATCTCTTTTTCTTGTCTACGTTGAGGGAAAGGGGTATTTCACAAGATGCAGAAGCTAAGATTTCAGAAGCAAATGCTGTGAGTGAATTAGCTCATAAAAAGCATTTTTATTTTCTTTTATCTTTCTGCCAGTCTTGGGGCTTGAATTCAGGGCCTGAGCACTGTCCTCGGGTTTTCTCAAGTCTAGCCCTCTGCCACTTGGGCCACAGTGCCACATGTAGATTTTCTATCTATGTGATACTGAGCAATCAAACCCAGATCTTCATGGATGCTAGGCAAGCACTCTACCACTATGCAAACTCTCAACCCTGACATAGTAATTATAAAGTCATCATCATCATATCAAAATATCCTCTCTCCTACAAAGAATGAACACTTATCTATGTGTGTAATGCTTTCTTTTTAATTTCACTAATTCTTCTGTGTTCTTCCCTCTGCATTTTTTACACATGACAGCAAAGCTAATCATCAGGAAAAAATTGATTAGGATACAGAACCCTAATAATATCCTAGTATATCCTAGTAGATTGACGTCAAAAATATGTGCAAGATGCCCTGTGTGTTTGACCTAGTGGTAGAGTCCTTGGCTACCACGCAAAAAGACTCTGGTTTGATTCCTCATTACCACATACATAGAAAACGCTCCAAGTGGTGCTGTGGCTCGGTGGGACAGCTAAAGCCTAAAGAAAGCCCAAGAACAATGTTCACACTCTGAGGTCAAGTCCCAAGACTAGCAAAAACAAAAAAAATTCGACAAGGGGCAAAATGAAGGCAGAGAAGGCACTGTGAAGCAAATGTTTTGTAAAGGATGAGGGCAATATTGACCCTTAAGTTTGGATCTTACCTAAGAAAGGCTCCTTGAGCCTGAGACCAGACTGGTAGTTGGGCCTAGTGGAAGACATTGGGATTGGACAAATAAGCTGTGCTGTTTACTACATCCACATGTATATTGTGAGACTGGAGGAGAGATTCAGCCTCCAGTATGTCTTTGGTGAGGTCTTCTGTGAGCAAGGATCTTTGGTCATTGGGCCCTGGAAGGTGACCCTGCCTCCCTCACAATGGAACAGATTATGGAACCCTGGTAACCAAGCCACTGTAACTAACAACCAACGCAAGCCAGCTCACTTGGCCTGTGGCTCAGGAGGAAGAAAGATGTTGCTGTGCTGTTGCCAAAGGTCAGGAAACTCGAGTCTCAGGCATGGAAATTGTGGCTGTCTTACTCGAAGATGTACATGCTAGATCATTGCCCAGCCACAAATCCAGTATAACAGGCCTTTCTCTAAGAAGAAGGCCAGGAAAATCCAGGGCAACCAGATGAGGTATATTTCTAAGAAGAAATGTATTTGACCCCATCATCCTCCCCACACACTACAACTTTCTTTTTTTTAAATTCTTTTTATTGTAATTAGTAAAAGGGTTACATGATATTTGCCAGATAGAAGGTGCATTAATTCACATACATTGATACCCTTTCACATGTCTTGGTACCCATTTCCCTCCAACCCCACACCCCCCACCCGTCTTGGTTTTCCCCCCTTCCCTTTCAAATTTCAAATATACAAATACAAATAAATTCAATATATCAGATAACAAAGTGAGATACCATACCAATATCGGATAACCGAGGGACAGCAAAGGAGGTGAGAGACAACATAGTACATTAAAGACAACAATCATTTATTATGTGGCTTTTGTTTCAATATCCTGGAGGTCCTTTCAATTAACTTCACATTATATGGCCTTATATATGGCCTTTTGCTCTATTGCAAATCTCTGCTAGTAGAGCCCAAGGTTTCTACTGATTATGACGAATGAGGGAAACCACTGAGAATAAGTTCCTTTGAGTCTGGCTTACTTCACATAATATGATTTGTTCTAAGTCTTTCCATTTCCTAACAAATGGGGCGATGTCATTCTTTCTGACAGCAGCATAGAATTCCATTGTATACAAACACCACAACTTGTAGATCCACTCATCAACTGAGGGACATCTGGGTTTGTTCCATATCTTTGCTATGGTGAATAGTGCTGCAAGGAACATTGTTGTGCTAGTGGGATTAGTATGCCCTTGCTTCTGGATTGTTGGGTAAATGCCAAGTAGTGGAATTGGTGGGTTATAGGGGAGTTCTATATTTAGCCTTTTGAGGCACTGCCACACTGCTTTCCACAGTGGTTGAACGAGTTTGCACTCCCACCAACAGTGTAGTAATGATCCCTCCTGGCCACATCCCCTCCAGCATCTGTTGTCATTCGTTTTCCTGATCCTGGCCATTCTAACTGGAGTGAGGTGGAATCTTAGAGCTGTTTTGATTGGCATTTCTTTTATGACCAGAGATGTGGAGCATTTCTTCATGTGTCTATAGGCCATTTCTGTTTCTTCTTCAGAGAAGACTCTCTTTTATTCTTTGGCCCATTTTTAATGGGATGGGTGTTACTTTGGAGGTTAGTTTTGGAGTGATTCAATTTTTTGAGTTGTTGATATATTTTAGATATGAGGCCTTTGTCCGTTGTTTGGTTGGTGAAGATCTTCTCCCACTCTGTAGGCTTCCTGGTTAGTTTACTAGCTATATCCGTTGCCATACAAAAGCTCTGCAGTTTAATGCAGTCCCACTTATCCAGTCTTTCTCTGATTTGTTGTGACTCTTGGTCCTTATTAAGAAAGATTCGACCTGTGCCAAGGAGGCCTAGTGTATCTCCTATTCTTTCCTGTAAACTTTTCAGTGTGTCAGCTTTTACCTCCAGGTCTTTGATCCATTTGGTGTTAATTCTAGTGCAAGGTGACAAAGAAGGACCCAACTTTAGTTTTCTGCAGGTGCTTAACCAGTTCTGCCATCACAACTTTTTGAAGAGGCTATCTTTCTTCCATTCTATTTTTTTGGCTCCCTTGTCAAAGATTAGGTGGCCATAGGTCTGTGGTTTAATATCTGGGTCCGCAGTTCTATTCCATTGGACTTCAGGCCTGTTCTTGTGCCAGTACCAAGCTGTTTTGAGAATTATAGCTCTGTAATAGAGTCTAAAGTTTGGAATTGAAATTCCTCCAGCGCTGTTCTTTCTGCTAAGAAGTGTTTTTGCTATACGGGTCTTTTATTATTCCATATGAAATTTTGAATTGCCTCTTCTATTTCTTTAAAGAATGACATTGGGATGTTGATGGGTATTGCACTGAATTGGTAGATAGCCCTTGGCAAGATTGTCATTTTCACAAGGTTGATTCTTCCAATCCAGGAGTATGGGAGGTATTTCCATTTCCTTAGTTCTGCTTTAATTTCCTTTTTTAGGGTTTTAACTTTTCATCTAAACAGTCCTTTACATTCTTAGTTAAGCTAATTCCTAGGTACTTTATTTTCTTTGAGGCTATTATGAAAGGAGTTTCTTTCCTGATTATTGCCTCGTTCCTCTCACTGTTGGCGTAAAGGAAGGCAGTTGATTTGTGAGGGTTGATTTTATGGCCTGCTACCCTTCCAAAGCTTTGAATCAGCTCAAGAAGCTTGGGAGTAGAGTCTATACGATTCTTTAAATACAGAATCATATCATCTGCAAAGGGGGATAGTTTTATTTCCTCTTTCCCTATTTGGATCCCCTTTATGCTTGCTTCTTGCCTTATTGCACTGCCTAGGAATTCTAGTACTATGTTAAAAAGGAGTGGAGAGAGTGGGCATCGTTGTCTCGTTCCTGATATTAGAGGGAATGGCTTTAGGTTTTCACCATTAAGTATAATTCTAGCAGTGGGTTTCTCATACACAGCCTTTATTACATTGAGAAATGTTCCATGTATTCCTAGTTTCTCCATATCTTTTAACATAAAGGGGTTTTGGATCTTGTCAAATGCCTTTTCCGCATGTATTGAGAAAATCATGTGATTTTTGTCATTGTTCCTGTTGATGTGTCGAATTATATTAATTGATTTGTGTATGTTGAACCAGCTTTGCCTCCCTGTGATGAATCCAGTTTGATCATAGTGTATAATTTTTTTGATGAGTTGTTGTAGACGGTTGGCCAGTATTTTGTTGAGAAGTTTTGCATCGATGTTCATCAAAGAAATGGGTCTATATTTCCCTTTCTTTGATGAATCTCTGTCTGGTTTGGGGATGAGGGATACACTGGCTTCACAGAATGAGTTTGGTAAAGAACCTTCATTTTCAATTTCATTGAAGAGCTTGAGGAGTATTGGTGTGAGCTCTGCTTTGAAGACCTTATACAATTCAGCTGTGAATCCATCTGGCCCTGGACTCTTTTTAGGTGGAAGTTGTCTAATTTCCATTTCTATTTCAGAGCGTAAAATAATCCTGTTGAGTTGGGTTAGCTCTTCTGGGTTCACTGTGTGTATGTTAATATTGTCTAGGAATTCATCCATTTCTTCTTGATTCTCAAATTTGTTGGCGTAAAGGTTTGAGAAGTATTCGTCATGATATTGTGGATCTTGGTAATTTCTTTCGTGATATTTCCATTTTCATCTGCGATTTTATTTATTTCGATATGCTCTCTTCTTTTTTTAGTAAGATTTGCTAAGGGGTTGTCAATTTTGTTAATTCTTTCAAAGAACCAACTCCTTGTTTGGTTGATTCTTTCTATAGTTTTTTTTATTCCAAATCATTTAATTCTGCTTTGATTTTAATAATTTGCTTTCTCCTAATGGGTTTAGGGTTTGTTTGTTGCTCTATTTCGAGGAGGTTAAGGTGAGACATTAACTAGTTGGTTTGCCATTTTTCCAACTTGCTGTTGTAGGCACTCAGCGCTATAAATTTTCCTCTGAGTACTGCCTTTGTTGTGTCCCTAAGGAGTTGATATTTGTGTGTTCCTTGTTGTTAAATTTCATAAACATTCACACACCTCCATTCTATGAGTTCACACACCTCCAATTTTACTTCACACACCTCCATTCTATGACTTCACACACCTTCATTCTTACTTCAAAAACATCCATTCTCTGACTTCACACACCTCCATTCTATGACTTCACAAACCTCCATTCTGTGACTTCACACACCTCAATTCTATGACTTCACACACTTCCATTCTATGACTTCACACACCTCCATTCTGTGACTTCGCACACCTACATTCTGCCTTCACACACCTCCATTCTATGACTTCACACACATCCATTCTATGACTTCACACACCTCCATTCTGTGGCTTCACACACCTCCATTCTAAGTTCACACACCTCCATTCTGTGACTTCACACACCTCCATTCTGTGCCTTCACACACCTCGATCCTAGGACTTCACACACCACCATTCTATGAATTCACACACCTCCATTCTGTGATTTCACACAACTCCATTCTGTGACTTCACACAACTCCATTCTGTGACTTCACACACCTCCATTCTGAGTTCACACACCTCCATTCTATGACTTCACAAACCCCCATTCTGAGTTCACAAACCTCCATTCTATGACTTCACACACTTCCATTCTATGACTTCACACACCTCCATTCTATGACTTCACACACCTCCATTCTGTGACTTCACAAACCCCCATTCTGAGTTCACAGACCTCCATTCTATGATTTCACACACTTCCATTCTGTGACTTCACACACCTCCATTCTATGACTTCACACACCTCCATTCGTTCACATCAAAAACCACCATTCTATGACTTCACACAGCTCCATTGTGACTTCACACACCTCCATTCTATGAGTTCACACACCTCCATTTTACGACGTCACACACCTCCATTCTATGACTTCACAAACCCCCATTCTGAGTTCACAGACCTCCATTCTATGATTTCACACACTTCCATTCTATGACTTCACACACCTCCATTCTATGACTTCACACACCTCATTTCTGAGTTGACACACCTCCACTCTGTCATTTCACGCACCTCCAATCTGACTTCACACACCTCCATTCTATGACTTCACACACCTCCATTCGTTCACATCAAAAACCACCATTCTATGACTTCACACAACTCCATTGTGACTTCACACACCTCCATTCTATGAGTTCACACACCTCCATTTTACGACGTCACACACCTCCATTCTATGACTTCACACACCTCCATTCTGTGCCTTCACACACCTCCATTCCATGACTTCATACACCACCATTCTATGAGTTCACACACCACCATTCTATGAGTTCACACACCTCCATTTTGACTTCACACACGTCCATTCTATGACTTCACACACTTTAATTCTTACTTTAGAAACATCCATTCTATGACTTCACACACTTCCATTGTGACGTCACACAATTCCATTCTATGAGTTCACACATCACCATTCTATGATTTCACACACCTCCATTCTGACTTCACACATCTCCATTCTATGACATCACAGACCTCGAATCTGTGACTTCACTCACCTCCACTCTATGACTTGACACTCCTCCATTCTATGACTTCCCTCACCTCCTTACTATGACTTCACCCACCTCAGTCTATGACTTCACACACCTCCATTCTGACTTCACACACCTCCATTCTGTGACTTCACACACCTCCATTCTATGACTTCACACACCTCAATTCTATGACTTCACACAGCTCCATTCTATGAATTCACACACCTCCATTCTGTGACTTCACACACCACCTTTTTGACTTCACACTCCTCCATTCTGTGACCTCACACACCTCCATTCTGTGACTTCACACACCTCCTTTTTGACTTCACACACTTCCAATCTGTGACTTCACACACCTCCATTCTGTGACTTCACACACCTCTATTGTTTCACTTCACACACCTCCATTCTTTGACTTCACACACCTCATTTCCATGATTTCACAAACCTCCATACTATGAGTTCACACACCTCCATTCTATGAGTTCACACACCTCCAATTTGACTTCACACACCTCCATTCTATGATTTCACACACCTTCATTCTTACTTCAGAAACATCCATTCTCTGACTTCACACACCTCCATTCTATGACTTCACAAACCTCCATTCTGTGACTTCACACACCTCCATTCTGAGTTCACACACCTCCTTTCTATGACTTCACACACTTCCATTCTATGACTTCACACACCTCCATTCTGTGACTTCACACACGTTCATTCTGACTTCACACACCTCTATTCTGTGACTTCACACACCTCAATTCTGTGACTTCACACACCTCCATTCTGACTTCACACACCTCCATTCTATGACTTCACACACCTCCATTCTGTGATTTCACACACCTCCATTTTGTGACTTCACACACCTCTATTCTATGACTTCACACACCTCCATTGTGACTTCACACACCTCCATTCTATGAGGTCACACACCTCCATTCTGACTTCACACACCTCCATTCTATGACTTCACACACCTCCGTCTGACTTCACACAGATTCATTCTGTGACTTCACAAAACTTCATTCTGTGATTTCACACACCTCCATACTATGACTTCACACACCTCCATCTATGACTTCACACACCTCCATTTTGAGTTCACACACCTCCATTCTGTGACTTCACACACCTCCATTCTGACTTCACACACCTTCATTTTATGACTTCACCAACCTCCATTCTGTTACTTCTGACACCTCCATTCCATGACTTCACACACTTCCATTGTGACTTCACACAACTCCATTCTATGAGTTCACGCATCTCCATTCTATGATTTCACACACCACCATTCTGACTTCACACACCACCATTCTATGACATCACAGACCTCAAATCTGTGACTTCACTCACCTCCACTCTATGACTTCACACTCCTCCATTCTATGATTTCCCACACCTCCTTTCTATGACTTCACCCACTTCAGTCTATGAGTTCACACACCTCCATTCTGACTTCACACACCTCCATTCTGTGACTCCACACACCTCAATTCTATGACTTCACACACCTCAATTCTATGACTTCACACACTTCCATTCTATGACTTCACACACCTCATTTCTGTGACTTCACACACCTCCATTCGTTGACATCAAAAACCACCATTCTATGACTTCACACAAGTCCATTTTGACTTCACACACCTCCATTCTATGAGTTCACACACCTCCATTTTATGACTTCACACACCTCCATTCTATGACTTCACACACCTCAATTCTACAACTTCACACACCTCCATTCTAGGACTTCACACACCTCCATTGTATGACTACACACACCTCCATTCGTTGACATCAAAAACCACCATTCTATGACTTCACACAACTCCATTTTGACTTCACACACCTCCATTCTATGAGTTCACACACCTCCGTTTTATGACTTCACACACCTCCATTCTATGACTTCACACACCTCCATTCTATGACTTCACACACCTCCATTCTGTGACTTCACACACCTCCACTCTATGACTTCAAACACCTTCATTCTTCACAAACATCCATTCTGTGACTTCACACACCTCCATTCTGTGACTTCTCACACCTTCGTTCTGACTTCACACACATCCATTCTGTGACTTCACACACGTCAAATCTGTGACTATACACACCTCCATTCTGACTTCACACACCTCCATTCTATGACTTCACACACCTCCATTCTATGACTTCACACACCTCCATTTTGTGACTTCACACACCTAAATTCTATGACTTCACACACCACCATTGTGACTTCACACACCTCCATTCTATGAGTTCACACACCTCCATTCTGACTTCACACACCTCCATTCTATGACTTCACACAACTCCGTTATGACTTCACACAGCTCCATTCTGTGACTTCACAAAACTCCATTCTGTGATTTCACACACCTCCATACTATGACCTCACACACCTCCATCTATGACTTCACACACCTCAATTCTGAGTTCACACACCTCCATTCTGTGACTTCACACACCTCCATTCTGACTTCACGCACCTTCATTTTATGACTTCACAAACATCCATTCTGTGACTTCACACACCTCCTTTCTGTGACTTCACACACCTTCATTCTGTCTTCACACACCTCCATTGTCTGAATTCACACACCTCAATTCTGTTACTTGACACACCTCCATTCTGAATTCACACACCTCCATTCTGTGACTTCACACACCTCCGTTTTGACTTCACACACTTCCGATCTGTGACTTCACACACCTCCATTCTGTGACTTCACACACCTCTATTGTTTCACTTCACACACCTCCATTCTTTGACTTCACACACCGCCATTCCATGACTTCACAAACCCCCATACTGAGTTCACAGACCTCCATTCTATGATTTCACAAACTTCCATTCTATGACTTCACACACCTACATTCTATGACTTCACAGACCTCATTTCTGAGTTGACACACCTCCACTCTCTGATTTCACACACCTCCAATCTGACTTCACACCCCTCCATTCTATGACTTCACACCTCCATTCGTTGACATCAAAAACCACCATTCTATTACTACACACAAGTCCATTTTCACTTCACACACCTCCATTCTATGAGTTCACACACCTCCATTTTATGACTTCACACACCTCCATTCTATGACTTCACACACCTCAATTCTATGACTTCACACACCTCCATTCTAGGACTTCACTCACCTCCATTCTATGACTTCACACACCTCCATTCGTTGACATCAAAAACCACCATTCTATGACTTCACACAACTCCATTTTGACTTCACAAACCTCCATTCTATGAGGTCACACACGTCCATTTTATGACTACACACAACGCCATTCTATGACTTCACACACCTCCATTCTATGACTTCACACAACTCCATTCTGTGACTTCACACACCTCCACTCTATGACTTCAAACACCTTCATTCTTACTTCACAAACATCCATTCTGTGACTTCACACACCTCCATTCTGTGACTTCACACACCTTCAGTCTGACTTCACACACATCCATTCTGTGACTTCACACACCTCAATTCTGTGACTATACACACCTCCGTTATGACTTCACACAGCTCCATTCTGTGACTTCACAAAACTCCATTCTGTGATTTCACACACCTCCATACTATGACTTCACACACCTCCATCTATGATTTCACACACCTCCATTCTGTGACTTCACACACCTCCATTCTGACTTCACACACCTTCACTTTATGACTTCACAAACATCCATTCTGTGACTTCACACACATCCTTTCTGTGACTTCACACACCTTCATTCTTTCTTCACACACCTCCATTCTCTGAATTCACACACCTAAATTCTGTGACTTGACACAGCTCCATTCTATGACTTCACACACCTCAATTCTGTGACTTCACACACCACCTTTTTGACTTCACACACGTCCATTCTGTGACGTCACACACCTCCATTCTGTGACTTCACACACCTCCGTTTTGACTTCACACACTTCCAATCTGTGACTTCACACACCTCCATTCTGTGACTTCACACACCTCTATTGTTTCACTTCACACACCTCCATTCTTTGACTTCACACACCGCCATTCCATGACTTCACAAACCTCCATTCTATGAGTTCACACACCTCCATTCTATGACTTCACACACCTCCAATTTGACTTCACACACCTCCATTCTATGACTTCACACACTTTCATTCTTACTTCAGAAACATCCATTCTCTGACTTCACACACCTCCATTCTATACTTCACAAACCTCCATTCTGTGACTTCACACACCTCCATTCTGAGTTCACACACCTCCTTTCTATGACTTCACACACTTCCATTCTATGACTTCGCACACCTCCATTCTGTGGCTTAACACACCTACATTCTGAGTTCACACACCTGCATTCTGTGACTTCACACACCTCCATTCTGTGACTTCACACACCTCGATCCTATGACTTCACACACCTCCATTCTATGAATTAACACACCTCCATTCTGTGATTTCACAAACCTCCATTCTATGACTTCACACACCTCCATTCTGTGACTTCACAAACCTCCATACTGAGTTCACAAACCTCCATTCTATGACTTCACAAACCTCCATTCTGAGTTCACAGACCTCCATTCTATGACTTCACACACCTCCATTCTATGACTTCACTCACCTCCATTCTGGCTTCACACACCTCCATTCTGACTTCACACACCTCAATTCTGTTACTTCACACACCTCTATTCTATGATTTCACACACTTCCATTCTATGACTTCACACACCTCCATTCTATGACTTCACACACCTCATTTCTGAGTTGACACACCTCCATTCTGTGATTTCACACACCTCCAATCTGACTTCACACACCTCCATTCTATGACTTCACACACCTCCATTCGTTGACATCAAAAACCACCATTCTATGACTTCACACAACTCCATTTTTACTTTACACACCTCCATTCTATGACTTCACACACCTCCATTTTATGACTTCACACACCTCCATTCTATGACTTCACACACCTCAATTCTATGACTGCACACACCTCCATTCTATGACTTCACACACCTCCATTCTGTGACTTCACACACCTCCACTCTATGACTTCAAACACCTTCATTCTTACTTCACAAACATCCATTCTGTGACTTCACACACCTCCATTCTGTGACTTCACACACCTTCATTCTGATTTCACACACCTCCATTCTACGAGTTCACACACCTCCATTTTATGACTTCACACACCTCCATTCTATGACTTCACACACCTCAATTCTATGACTTCACACACCTCAATTCTGTGACTTCACACACCTCCATTCTGACTTCACAAACCTCCATTCTATGATTTCACCTACCTCCAATCTATGCCTTCACACACCTCTATTCTGTGACTTCACACACCACCTTTTTGACTACACACACTTCCATTCTGTGATTTCACACACCTCCATTCTGTGACTTCACACACCTCCATTCTGAGTTCACACACCTCCTTTCTATGACTTCACACACTTCCATTCTATGACTTCACACACCTCCATTCTGTGGCTCAACACACCTACATTCTGAGTTCACACACCTCCATTCTGTGACTTCACACACCTCCATTCTGTGACTTCACACACCTCGATCCTATGACTTCACACACCTCAATTCTATTAATTAACACACCTCCATTCTGTGATTTCACAAACCTCCATTCTATGACTTCACACACCTCCATTCTGTGACTTCACAAACCTCCATACTGAGTTCACACACCTCCATTCTATGACTTCACAAACCTCCATTCTGAGTTCACAGACCTCCATTCTACGACTTCACACACCTCCATTCTATGACTTCACACACCTCCATTCTGTGACTTCACACACCTCCATTCTATGACTTCACAAACCTCCATTCTGAGTTCACAGTCCTCCATTCTATGACTTCACACACCTCCATTCTATGACTTCACACACCTCCATTCTGTGACTTCACACACCCCCATTCTGTGACTTCACACACCTCCATTCTATGACTTCACACACCTCCATTCTGTGACTTCACACACCTCCATTCTATGACTTCACAAACCTTCAGTTCTATGACTTCACACACCTGCAATTTTACTTCACACACCTTCATTCCATGAGTTCACACACCTGCACTGTGGCTTCCCACACCTCCATTCTATGATTTCATACACCTCCATTCTGACTTCACACACCTCCATTCTGACTTCACACACCTCAATTCTGTGTCTTCACAGACCCCCATTCTGTGACTTCACACACCTCCATTTTGACTTCACACTCTTCAATTCTGTGACTTCACACACCTCCTGTTGTGAGCCAGAGTGGAATCAATCTGTACCTTGGCTTGCATCAGACGATGGCTTTATTGTCTTATTGCTTTCTGGCCCTATTCTATGTAAATGACCTGAGAATTACCATATGAATGTAACACCTGGAGGTTCCTGGGTCAGGAGGAGGGAAGAAGGGGGAGTGGAAAATAAACAGGAGTCTCGGCAGTCTTTACCTGGACTGCGGACATCCCGGACCCGCTGTGTCTGTCTCTCTTCTCTTTCTTGATAGTCCTTGCCCCCGATTTCAGGAACCCCAATCTGCGAACCCTGGTTTGCCGCCGATTGGCCCCGGCAACCTCCATTCTGTGAGTTCACACACCTCCATTCTTTGACTTCACACACCTCCATTGTTGGACTTCACACACCTCCATTCCATGACTTCACACACCTCAATTCTATGAGTTCACACACCTCCATTCTATGAGTTCACACACCTCCAATTTGACTTCACACACCTCCATTCTATGACTTCACACACTTTCATTGTTACTTTAGAAACATCCATTCTATGACTTCACACACCTCCATTGTATGACTTCACAAACCTCCATTCTGTGACTTCACACACCTCCATTCAGGGTTCACAAACCTCAATTCTGTGACTTCACACATGTCCATTCTGACTTCACACACCTCCATTCTATAACTTCACACACTTCCATTCTATGACTTCACACACCTCCATTCTGTGACTTCAAACACGTCCATTTTGAGTACACAAACCTCCATTCTGTGACTTCACACACCTCCATTCTAAGAATTCACACACCTCCATTCTATGACTTCACACACCTCCATTGTATGACTTCACACACCTCCATTCTGTGACTTCACACACTTCCATTCTAACTTCACACCCCCCCATTCTGACTTCACACACCTCCATTCTGTCTTCACACAGCTCCATTCTATGAATTCATACACCTCCATTCTGTGACTTCACACACCAGCTTTTTGACTTCACACACCTCCATTCTGTGACTTCACACACCTCCGTTTTGACTTCACACACTTCCAATCTGTGACTTCACACACCTCCATTCTGTGACTTCACACACCTCTATTGTTTCACTTCACACACCTCCATTCTTTGCCTTCACACACCTCCATTCCATGATTTCACAAACCTCCATTCTATGAGTTCACACACCTCCATTCTATGAGTTCACACACCTCCAATTTGACTTCACACACCTCCATTCTATGACTTCACACACCTTCATTCTTACTTCATAAACATCCATTCTCTGACTTCACACACCTCCATTCTGTGACTTCACACACCTCCGTTTTGACTTCACACACTTCCAATCTGTGACTTCACACACCTCCATTCTGTGACTTCACACACCTCTATTGTTTCACTTCACACACCTCCATTCTTTGACTTCACACACCTCCATTCCATGATTTCACAAACCTCCATTCTATGAGTTCACACACCTCCATTCTATGAGTTCACACACCTCCAATTTGACTTCACACACCTCCATTCTATGACTTCACACACCTCCATTCGTTGACATCAAAAACCACCATTCTTTGACTTCACACAACTCCATTTTGACTTCACACACCTCCATTCTATGAGTTCACACACCTCCGTTTTATGACTTCACACACCTCCATTCTATGACTTCATACACCTCCATTCTATGACTTCACACACCTCCATTCTGTGACTTCACACACCTCCACTCTATGACTTCAAACACCTTCATTCTTACTTCACAAACATCCATTCTGTGACTTCACACATCTCCATTCTGTGACTTCTCACACCTTCATTCTGACTTCACACACATCCATTCTGTGACTTCACACACCTCAATTCTGTGACTATACACACCTCCATTCTGACTTCACACACCTCCATTCTATGACTTCACACACCTCCATTCTATGACTTCACACACCTCCATTTTGTGACTTCACACACCTAAATTCTATGACTTCACACACCTCCATTGTGACTTCACACACCTCCATTCTATGAGTTCACACACATCCATTCTGACTTCACTCACCTCCATTCTATGACTTCACACACCTCCGTTATGACTTCACACAGCTCCATTCTGTGACTTCACAAAACTCCATTCTGTGATTTCACACACCTCCATACTATGACCTCACACACCTCCATCTATGACTTCACACACCTCCATTCTATGATTTCACACACCTCCATTCTATGACTTCACACACCTCCATTCTGACTTCACACACCTTCATTTTTTGACTTCACAAACATCCATTCTGTGACTTCACACACCTCAATTCTGTTACTTGACACACCTCCATTCTGAATTCACACACCTCCATTCTATGATTTCACACACCTCCATTCTATGACTTCACAAACCTCCATTCTGTGACTTCACACACCACCTTTTTGACTTCACACACATCCATTCTGTGACTTCACACACATCCATTCTGTGACTTCACACACCTCCGTTTTGACTTCACACACTTCCAATCTGTGACTTCACACACCTCCATTCTGTGACTTCACACACCTCTATTGTTTCACTTCACACACCTCCATTCTTTGACTTCACACACCGCCATTCCATGACTTCACAAACCCCCATACTGAGTTCACAGACCTCCATTCTATGATTTAACAAACTTCCATTCTATGACTTCACACACCTACATTCTATGACTTCACACACCTCATTTCTGAGTTGACACACCTCCACTCTGTGATTTCACACACCTCCAATCTGACTTCACACACCTCCATTCTATGACTTCACACCTCCATTCGTTGACATCAAAAACCACCATTCTATGACTTCACACAGCTCCATTGTGACTTCACACACCTCCATTCCATGACTTCATACACCACCATTCTATGAGTTCACACACCACCATTCTATGAGTTCACACACCTCCATTTTGACTTCACACACCTCCATTCTAAGACTTCACACACCTTAATTCTTACTTTAGAAACATCCATTCTATGACTTCACACACCCCCATTGTATGACTTCACAAACCTCCATTCTGTGACTTCACACACCTCCATTCTGGGTTCACACACCTCAATTCTGTGACTTCACACATGTCCATTCTCACTTCACACACCTCCATTCTATGACTTCACACACTTCCATTCTATGACTTCACACACCTCCATTCTGTGACTTCACAGACCTCGATTTTGAGTTCACACACCTCCATTCTGTGACTTCACACACCTCCATTCTATGACTTCACACACCTCCATTCTATGACTTCACACACCTCCATTTTGTGACTTCACCCACCTCCATTCTATGACTTCACACACCTCCATTGTGACTTCACACACCTCCATTCTATGAGTTCACAAACCTCCATTCTGACTTCATACACCTCCATTCTATGACTTCACACACCTCCGTACTGACTTCACACAGCTCCATTCTGTGACTTCACAAAACTCCATTCTGTGATTTCACACACCTCCATACTATGACTTCACACACCTCCATCTATGACTTCACACACCTCCATTCTGAGTTCACACACCTCCATTCTGTGACTTGACACACCTCCATTCTGACTTCACACAACTTCATTTTATGACTTCACACACCTCTATTCTGTGACTTCTCACACCTCCATTCTATGACTTCACACACTTCCATTGTGACGTCACACAACTCCATTCTATGAGTTCACACATCTCCATTCTATGATTTCACAAACCTCCATTCTGACATCACACATCTCCATTCTATGACATCACAGACCTCGAATCTGTGACGTCACTCACCTCCACTCTATGACTTCACACTCCTCCATTCTATGACTTCCCACACCTCCTTTCTATGACTTCACCCACCTCAGTCTATGACTTCACACACCTTCATTCTGACTTCACACACCTCCATTCTGTGACTTCACACACCTCCATTCTATGACTTCACACACCTCAATTCTATGACTTGACACACCTCCATTCTATGACTTCAAACACCTCCATTCTGTGACTTCACACACCTCCATTCTATGACTTCAAACACCTTCATTCTTACTTCACAAACATCCATTCTGTGACTTCACACACCTCCTTTCTGTGACTTCACACACCTTCATTCTGACTTCACACACCTCCATTCTTTGACTTCACACACCTCCATTCCATGATTTCACAAACCTCCATTCTATGACTTCACACACCTCCATTCCATGACTTCACACACCTCAATTCTATGAGTTCACACACCTCCATTCTATGAGTTCACACACCTCCAATTTGACTTCACACACCTCCATTCTATGACTTCACACACTTTCATTGTTACTTTAGAAACATCCATTCTATGACTTCACACACCTCCATTGTATGACTTCACAAACCTCCATTCTGTGACTTCACACACCTCCATTCAGGGTTCACAAACCTCAATTCTGTGACTTCACACATGTCCATTCTGACTTCACACACCTCCATTCTATAACTTCACACACTTCCATTCTATGACTTCACACACCTCCATTCTGTGACTTCAAACACGTCCATTTTGAGTACACAAACCTCCATTCTGTGACTTCACACACCTCCATTCTAAGAATTCACACACCTCCATTCTATGACTTCACACACCTCCATTGTATGACTTCACACACCTCCATTCTGTGACTTCACACACTTCCATTCTAACTTCACACCCCCCCATTCTGACTTCACACACCTCCATTCTGTCTTCACACAGCTCCATTCTATGAATTCATACACCTCCATTCTGTGACTTCACACACCAGCTTTTTGACTTCACACACCTCCATTCTGTGACTTCACACACCTCCGTTTTGACTTCACACACTTCCAATCTGTGACTTCACACACCTCCATTCTGTGACTTCACACACCTCTATTGTTTCACTTCACACACCTCCATTCTTTGCCTTCACACACCTCCATTCCATGATTTCACAAACCTCCATTCTATGAGTTCACACACCTCCATTCTATGAGTTCACACACCTCCAATTTGACTTCACACACCTCCATTCTATGACTTCACACACCTTCATTCTTACTTCATAAACATCCATTCTCTGACTTCACACACCTCCATTCTGTGACTTCACACACCTCCGTTTTGACTTCACACACTTCCAATCTGTGACTTCACACACCTCCATTCTGTGACTTCACACACCTCTATTGTTTCACTTCACACACCTCCATTCTTTGACTTCACACACCTCCATTCCATGATTTCACAAACCTCCATTCTATGAGTTCACACACCTCCATTCTATGAGTTCACACACCTCCAATTTGACTTCACACACCTCCATTCTATGACTTCACACACCTCCATTCGTTGACATCAAAAACCACCATTCTTTGACTTCACACAACTCCATTTTGACTTCACACACCTCCATTCTATGAGTTCACACACCTCCGTTTTATGACTTCACACACCTCCATTCTATGACTTCATACACCTCCATTCTATGACTTCACACACCTCCATTCTGTGACTTCACACACCTCCACTCTATGACTTCAAACACCTTCATTCTTACTTCACAAACATCCATTCTGTGACTTCACACATCTCCATTCTGTGACTTCTCACACCTTCATTCTGACTTCACACACATCCATTCTGTGACTTCACACACCTCAATTCTGTGACTATACACACCTCCATTCTGACTTCACACACCTCCATTCTATGACTTCACACACCTCCATTCTATGACTTCACACACCTCCATTTTGTGACTTCACACACCTAAATTCTATGACTTCACACACCTCCATTGTGACTTCACACACCTCCATTCTATGAGTTCACACACATCCATTCTGACTTCACTCACCTCCATTCTATGACTTCACACACCTCCGTTATGACTTCACACAGCTCCATTCTGTGACTTCACAAAACTCCATTCTGTGATTTCACACACCTCCATACTATGACCTCACACACCTCCATCTATGACTTCACACACCTCCATTCTATGATTTCACACACCTCCATTCTATGACTTCACACACCTCCATTCTGACTTCACACACCTTCATTTTTTGACTTCACAAACATCCATTCTGTGACTTCACACACCTCAATTCTGTTACTTGACACACCTCCATTCTGAATTCACACACCTCCATTCTATGATTTCACACACCTCCATTCTATGACTTCACAAACCTCCATTCTGTGACTTCACACACCACCTTTTTGACTTCACACACATCCATTCTGTGACTTCACACACATCCATTCTGTGACTTCACACACCTCCGTTTTGACTTCACACACTTCCAATCTGTGACTTCACACACCTCCATTCTGTGACTTCACACACCTCTATTGTTTCACTTCACACACCTCCATTCTTTGACTTCACACACCGCCATTCCATGACTTCACAAACCCCCATACTGAGTTCACAGACCTCCATTCTATGATTTAACAAACTTCCATTCTATGACTTCACACACCTACATTCTATGACTTCACACACCTCATTTCTGAGTTGACACACCTCCACTCTGTGATTTCACACACCTCCAATCTGACTTCACACACCTCCATTCTATGACTTCACACCTCCATTCGTTGACATCAAAAACCACCATTCTATGACTTCACACAGCTCCATTGTGACTTCACACACCTCCATTCCATGACTTCATACACCACCATTCTATGAGTTCACACACCACCATTCTATGAGTTCACACACCTCCATTTTGACTTCACACACCTCCATTCTAAGACTTCACACACCTTAATTCTTACTTTAGAAACATCCATTCTATGACTTCACACACCCCCATTGTATGACTTCACAAACCTCCATTCTGTGACTTCACACACCTCCATTCTGGGTTCACACACCTCAATTCTGTGACTTCACACATGTCCATTCTCACTTCACACACCTCCATTCTATGACTTCACACACTTCCATTCTATGACTTCACACACCTCCATTCTGTGACTTCACAGACCTCGATTTTGAGTTCACACACCTCCATTCTGTGACTTCACACACCTCCATTCTATGACTTCACACACCTCCATTCTATGACTTCACACACCTCCATTTTGTGACTTCACCCACCTCCATTCTATGACTTCACACACCTCCATTGTGACTTCACACACCTCCATTCTATGAGTTCACAAACCTCCATTCTGACTTCATACACCTCCATTCTATGACTTCACACACCTCCGTACTGACTTCACACAGCTCCATTCTGTGACTTCACAAAACTCCATTCTGTGATTTCACACACCTCCATACTATGACTTCACACACCTCCATCTATGACTTCACACACCTCCATTCTGAGTTCACACACCTCCATTCTGTGACTTGACACACCTCCATTCTGACTTCACACAACTTCATTTTATGACTTCACACACCTCTATTCTGTGACTTCTCACACCTCCATTCTATGACTTCACACACTTCCATTGTGACGTCACACAACTCCATTCTATGAGTTCACACATCTCCATTCTATGATTTCACAAACCTCCATTCTGACATCACACATCTCCATTCTATGACATCACAGACCTCGAATCTGTGACGTCACTCACCTCCACTCTATGACTTCACACTCCTCCATTCTATGACTTCCCACACCTCCTTTCTATGACTTCACCCACCTCAGTCTATGACTTCACACACCTTCATTCTGACTTCACACACCTCCATTCTGTGACTTCACACACCTCCATTCTATGACTTCACACACCTCAATTCTATGACTTGACACACCTCCATTCTATGACTTCAAACACCTCCATTCTGTGACTTCACACACCTCCATTCTATGACTTCAAACACCTTCATTCTTACTTCACAAACATCCATTCTGTGACTTCACACACCTCCTTTCTGTGACTTCACACACCTTCATTCTGACTTCACACACCTCCATTCTTTGACTTCACACACCTCCATTCCATGATTTCACAAACCTCCATTCTATGACTTCACACACCTCCATTCTATGACTTCACACACCTCCAATTTGACTTCACACACCTCCATTCTATGACTTCACACACCTTCATTCTTACTTCATAAACATACATTCTCTGACTTCACACACCTCCATTCTATGACTTCACAAACCTCCATTCTGTGACTTCACACACCTCCATTTTGAGTTCACACACCTCCTTTCTATGACTTCACACACTTCCATTCTATGACTTCACACAGCTCCATTCTGTGACTTCACACACCTTCATTCTGACTTCACACACCTCCATTCTGTGACTTCACACACCTCAATTCTGTGACTTCACACACCTCCATTCTGACTTCACACACCTCCATTCTATGACTTCACACACCTCCATTGTGACTTCACACACCTCCATTCTATGACTTCACACACCACCATTCTATGAGTTCACACACCTCCATTTTGACTTCACACACCTACATTCTAAGACTTCACACACCTTAATTCTTACTTTAGAAACATCCATTCTATGACTTCACACACCCCCATTGTATGACTTCACAAACCTCCATTCTGTGACTTCATACACCTCCATTCTGGGTTCACACACCTCAATTCTGTGACTTCACACATGTCCATTCTCACTTCACACACCTCCATTCTATGACTTCACACACTTCCATTCTATGACTTCACACACCTCCATTCTGTGACTTCACACACCTCGATTTTGAGTTCACACACCTCAATTCTGTGACTTCACACACCTCCATTCTATGACTTCACACACCTCCATTCTATGACTTCACACACCTCCATTTTGTGACTTCACCCACCTCCATTCTATGACTTCACACACCTCCATTGTGACTTCACACACCTCCATTCTGACTTCACACACCTCCATTCTGTGACTTCACACACCTCCATTCTGACTTCACACACCTTCATTTTATGACTTCACACACCTCCATTCTATGACTTCTCACACCTCCATTCTATGACTTCACACACTTCCATTGTGACGTCAAACAACTCCATTCTATGAGTTCACACATCTCCATTCTATGATTTCACAAACCTCCATTCTGACATCACACATCTCCATTCTATGACATCACAGACCTCGAATCTGTGACGTCACTCACCTCCACTCTGTGACTTCAAACTCCTCCATTCTATGACTTCCCACACCTCCTTTCTATGACTTCACCCACCTCAGTCTATGACTTCACACACCTCCATTCTGACTTCACACACCTCCATTCTGTGACTTCACACACCTCCATTCTATGACTTCACACACCTCAATTCTATGACTTCACACACCTCCATTCTATGACTTCAAACACCTCCATTCTGTGACTTCACACACCTCCATTCTATGACTTCAAACACCTTCATTCTTACTTCACAAACATCCATTCTGTGACTTCACACACCTCCTTTCTGTGACTTCACACACCTTCATTCTGACTTCACACACCTCCATTCTCAGACTTCACACACCTCAATTCTGTGACTTGACACACCTCCATTCTGCCTTCACACACCTCCACTCTATGATTTCACACACCTCCATTCTATGACTTCACACACCTCCATTCTGTGACTTCACACACTTCCATTCTAACTTCACACCCCCCCATTCTGACTTCACACACCTCCATTCAGTCTTCACACAGCTTCATTCTATGAATTAACACACCTCCATTCTGTGACTTCACACACCAGCTTTTTGACTTCACACACCTCCATTCTGTGACTTCACACACCTCCATTCTGTGACTTCACACACCTCCGTTTTGACTTCACACACTTCCAATCTGTGACTTCACACAACTCCATTCTGTGACTTCACACACCTCTATTGTTTCACTTCACACACCTCCATTCTTTGACTTCACACACCTCCATTCCATGATTTCACAAACCTCCATTCTATGAGTTCACACACCTCCATTCTATGAGTTCACACACCTCCAATTTGACTTCACACACCTCCATTCTATGACTTCGCACACCTTCATTCTTACTTCATAAACATACATTCTCTGACTTCACACACCTCCATTCTATGACTTCATAAACCTCCAATCTGTGACTTCACACACCTCCATTCTGAGTTCACACACCTCCTTTCTATGACTTCACACACTTCCATTCTATGACTTCACACACCTCCATTCTGTGACTTCACACACCTTCATTCTGACTTCACACACCTCCATTCTGTGACTTCACACACCTCAATTCTGTGACTTCACACACCTCCATTCTGACTTCACACACCTCCATTCTATGACTTCACACACCTCCATTCTGTGATTTCACACACCTCCATTTTGTGACTTCACACACCTCCATTCTATGACTTCACACACCTCCATTGTGACTTTACACACCTCCATTCTATGAGTTCACACACCACCATTCTATGAGTTCACACATCTCCATTTTGACTTCACACACCTACATTCTAAGACTTCACACACCTTAATTCTTACTTTAGAAACATCCATTCTATGACTTCACACACCCCCATTGTATGACTTCACAAACCTCCATTCTGTGAGTTCACACAACTCCATTCTGGGTTCACACACCTCAATTCTGTGACTTCACACATGTCCATTCTCACTTCACACACCTCCATTCATGACTTCACACACTTCCATTCTATGACTTCACACACCTCCATTCTGTGACTTCACACACCTCGATTTTGAGTTCACACACCTCCATTCTGTGACTTCACACACCTCCATTCTATGACTTCACACACCTCCATTCTATGACTTCACACACCTCCATTTTGTGACTTCACCCACCTCCATTCTATGACTTCACACACCTCCATTCTATGACTTCACACACCTCCATTCGTTCACATCAAAAACCACCATTCTATGACTTCACACAGCTCCATTGTGACTTCACACACCTCCATTCTATGAGTTCACACACCTCCATTTTACGACGTCACACACCTCCATTCTATGACTTCACAAACCCCCATTCTGAGTTCACAGACCTCCATTCTATGATTTCACACACTTCCATTCTATGACTTCACACACCTCCATTCTATGACTTCACACACCTCATTTCTGAGTTGACACACCTCCACTCTGTCATTTCACGCACCTCCAATCTGACTTCACACACCTCCATTCTATGACTTCACACACCTCCATTCGTTCACATCAAAAACCACCATTCTATGACTTCACACAACTCCATTGTGACTTCACACACCTCCATTCTATGAGTTCACACACCTCCATTTTACGACGTCACACACCTCCATTCTATGACTTCACACACCTCCATTCTGTGCCTTCACACACCTCCATTCCATGACTTCATACACCACCATTCTATGAGTTCACACACCACCATTCTATGAGTTCACACACCTCCATTTTGACTTCACACACGTCCATTCTATGACTTCACACACTTTAATTCTTACTTTAGAAACATCCATTCTATGACTTCACACACTTCCATTGTGACGTCACACAATTCCATTCTATGAGTTCACACATCACCATTCTATGATTTCACAAACCTCCATTCTGACTTCACACATCTCCATTCTATGACATCACAGACCTCGAATCTGTGACTTCACTCACCTCCACTCTATGACTTGACACTCCTCCATTCTATGACTTCCCTCACCTCCTTACTATGACTTCACCCACCTCAGTCTATGACTTCACACACCTCCATTCTGACTTCACACACCTCCATTCTGTGACTTCACACACCTCCATTCTATGACTTCACACACCTCAATTCTATGACTTCACACAGCTCCATTCTATGAATTCACACACCTCCATTCTGTGACTTCACACACCACCTTTTTGACTTCACACTCCTCCATTCTGTGACCTCACACACCTCCATTCTGTGACTTCACACACCTCCTTTTTGACTTCACACACTTCCAATCTGTGACTTCACACACCTCCATTCTGTGACTTCACACACCTCTATTGTTTCACTTCACACACCTCCATTCTTTGACTTCACACACCTCATTTCCATGATTTCACAAACCTCCATACTATGAGTTCACACACCTCCATTCTATGAGTTCACACACCTCCAATTTGACTTCACACACCTCCATTCTATGATTTCACACACCTTCATTCTTACTTCAGAAACATCCATTCTCTGACTTCACACACCTCCATTCTATGACTTCACAAACCTCCATTCTGTGACTTCACACACCTCCATTCTGAGTTCACACACCTCCTTTCTATGACTTCACACACTTCCATTCTATGACTTCACACACCTCCATTCTGTGACTTCACACACGTTCATTCTGACTTCACACACCTCTATTCTGTGACTTCACACACCTCAATTCTGTGACTTCACACACCTCCATTCTGACTTCACACACCTCCATTCTATGACTTCACACACCTCCATTCTGTGATTTCACACACCTCCATTTTGTGACTTCACACACCTCTATTCTATGACTTCACACACCTCCATTGTGACTTCACACACCTCCATTCTATGAGGTCACACACCTCCATTCTGACTTCACACACCTCCATTCTATGACTTCACACACCTCCGTCTGACTTCACACAGATTCATTCTGTGACTTCACAAAACTCCATTCTGTGATTTCACACACCTCCATACTATGACTTCACACACCTCCATCTATGACTTCACACACCTCCATTTTGAGTTCACACACCTCCATTCTGTGACTTCACACACCTCCATTCTGACTTCACACACCTTCATTTTATGACTTCACCAACCTCCATTCTGTTACTTCTGACACCTCCATTCCATGACTTCACACACTTCCATTGTGACGTCACACAACTCCATTCTATGAGTTCACGCATCTCCATTCTATGATTTCACACACCACCATTCTGACTTCACACACCACCATTCTATGACATCACAGACCTCAAATCTGTGACTTCACTCACCTCCACTCTATGACTTCACACTCCTCCATTCTATGATTTCCCACACCTCCTTTCTATGACTTCACCCACCTCAGTCTATGAGTTCACACACCTCCATTCTGACTTCACACACCTCCATTCTGTGACTCCACACACCTCAATTCTATGACTTCACACACCTCAATTCTATGACTTCACACACTTCCATTCTATGACTTCACACACCTCCATTCTGTGACTTCACACACCTCCATTCGTTGACATCAAAAACCACCATTCTATGACTTCACACAAGTCCATTTTGACTTCACACACCTCCATTCTATGAGTTCACACACCTCCATTTTATGACTTCACACACCTCCATTCTATGACTTCACACACCTCAATTCTACAACTTCACACACCTCCATTCTAGGACTTCACACACCTCCATTGTATGACTACACACACCTCCATTCGTTGACATCAAAAACCACCATTCTATGACTTCACACAACTCCATTTAGACTTCACACACCTCCATTCTATGAGTTCACACACCTCCGTTTTATGACTTCACACACCTCCATTCTATGACTTCACACACCTCCATTCTATGACTTCACACACCTCCATTCTGTGACTTCACACACCTCCACTCTATGACTTCAAACACCTTCATTCTTCACAAACATCCATTCTGTGACTTCACACACCTCCATTCTGTGACTTCTCACACCTTCGTTCTGACTTCACACACATCCATTCTGTGACTTCACACACGTCAAATCTGTGACTATACACACCTCCATTCTGACTTCACACACCTCCATTCTATGACTTCACACACTTCCATTCTATGACTTCACACAGCTCCATTCTGTGACTTCACACACCTTCATTCTGACTTCACACACCTCCATTCTGTGACTTCACACACCTCAATTCTGTGACTTCACACACCTCCATTCTGACTTCACACACCTCCATTCTATGACTTCACACACCTCCATTGTGACTTCACACACCTCCATTCTATGACTTCACACACCACCATTCTATGAGTTCACACACCTCCATTTTGACTTCACACACCTACATTCTAAGACTTCACACACCTTAATTCTTACTTTAGAAACATCCATTCTATGACTTCACACACCCCCATTGTATGACTTCACAAACCTCCATTCTGTGACTTCATACACCTCCATTCTGGGTTCACACACCTCAATTCTGTGACTTCACACATGTCCATTCTCACTTCACACACCTCCATTCTATGACTTCACACACTTCCATTCTATGACTTCACACACCTCCATTCTGTGACTTCACACACCTCGATTTTGAGTTCACACACCTCAATTCTGTGACTTCACACACCTCCATTCTATGACTTCACACACCTCCATTCTATGACTTCACACACCTCCATTTTGTGACTTCACCCACCTCCATTCTATGACTTCACACACCTCCATTGTGACTTCACACACCTCCATTCTGACTTCACACACCTCCATTCTGTGACTTCACACACCTCCATTCTGACTTCACACACCTTCATTTTATGACTTCACACACCTCCATTCTATGACTTCTCACACCTCCATTCTATGACTTCACACACTTCCATTGTGACGTCACACAACTCCATTCTATGAGTTCACACATCTCCATTCTATGATTTCACAAACCTCCATTCTGACATCACACATCTCCATTCTATGACATCACAGACCTCGAATCTGTGACGTCACTCACCTCCACTCTGTGACTTCAAACTCCTCCATTCTATGACTTCCCACACCTCCTTTCTATGACTTCACCCACCTCAGTCTATGACTTCACACACCTCCATTCTGACTTCACACACCTCCATTCTGTGACTTCACACACCTCCATTCTATGACTTCACACACCTCAATTCTATGACTTCACACACCTCCATTCTATGACTTCAAACACCTCCATTCTGTGACTTCACACACCTCCATTCTATGACTTCAAACACCTTCATTCTTACTTCACAAACATCCATTCTGTGACTTCACACACCTCCTTTCTGTGACTTCACACACCTTCATTCTGACTTCACACACCTCCATTCTCAGACTTCACACACCTCAATTCTGTGACTTGACACACCTCCATTCTGCCTTCACACACCTCCATTCTATGATTTCACACACCTCCATTCTATGACTTCACACACCTCCATTCTGTGACTTCACACACTTCCATTCTAACTTCACACCCCCCCATTCTGACTTCACACACCTCCATTCAGTCTTCACACAGCTTCATTCTATGAATTCACACACCTCCATTCTGTGACTTCACACACCAGCTTTTTGACTTCACACACCTCCATTCTGTGACTTCACACACCTCCATTCTGTGACTTCACACACCTCCGTTTTGACTTCACACACTTCCAATCTGTGACTTCACACAACTCCATTCTGTGACTTCACACACCTCTATTGTTTCACTTCACACACCTCCATTCTTTGACTTCACACACCTCCATTCCATGATTTCACAAACCTCCATTCTATGAGTTCACACACCTCCATTCTATGAGTTCACACACCTCCAATTTGACTTCACACACCTCCATTCTATGACTTCACACACCTCCATTCTGTGCCTTCACACACCTCCATTCCATGACTTCATACACCACCATTCTATGAGTTCACACACCACCATTCTATGAGTTCACACACCTCCATTTTGACTTCACACACGTCCATTCTATGACTTCACACACTTTAATTCTTACTTTAGAAACATCCATTCTATGACTTCACACACTTCCATTGTGACGTCACACAATTCCATTCTATGAGTTCACACATCACCATTCTATGATTTCACACACCTCCATTCTGACTTCACACATCTCCATTCTATGACATCACAGACCTCGAATCTGTGACTTCACTCACCTCCACTCTATGACTTGACACTCCTCCATTCTATGACTTCCCTCACCTCCTTACTATGACTTCACCCACCTCAGTCTATGACTTCACACACCTCCATTCTGACTTCACACACCTCCATTCTGTGACTTCACACACCTCCATTCTATGACTTCACACACCTCAATTCTATGACTTCACACAGCTCCATTCTATGAATTCACACACCTCCATTCTGTGACTTCACACACCACCTTTTTGACTTCACACTCCTCCATTCTGTGACCTCACACACCTCCATTCTGTGACTTCACACACCTCCTTTTTGACTTCACACACTTCCAATCTGTGACTTCACACACCTCCATTCTGTGACTTCACACACCTCTATTGTTTCACTTCACACACCTCCATTCTTTGACTTCACACACCTCATTTCCATGATTTCACAAACCTCCATACTATGAGTTCACACACCTCCATTCTATGAGTTCACACACCTCCAATTTGACTTCACACACCTCCATTCTATGATTTCACACACCTTCATTCTTACTTCAGAAACATCCATTCTCTGACTTCACACACCTCCATTCTATGACTTCACAAACCTCCATTCTGTGACTTCACACACCTCCATTCTGAGTTCACACACCTCCTTTCTATGACTTCACACACTTCCATTCTATGACTTCACACACCTCCATTCTGTGACTTCACACACGTTCATTCTGACTTCACACACCTCTATTCTGTGACTTCACACACCTCAATTCTGTGACTTCACACACCTCCATTCTGACTTCACACACCTCCATTCTATGACTTCACACACCTCCATTCTGTGATTTCACACACCTCCATTTTGTGACTTCACACACCTCTATTCTATGACTTCACACACCTCCATTGTGACTTCACACACCTCCATTCTATGAGGTCACACACCTCCATTCTGACTTCACACACCTCCATTCTATGACTTCACACACCTCCGTCTGACTTCACACAGATTCATTCTGTGACTTCACAAAACTCCATTCTGTGATTTCACACACCTCCATACTATGACTTCACACACCTCCATCTATGACTTCACACACCTCCATTTTGAGTTCACACACCTCCATTCTGTGACTTCACACACCTCCATTCTGACTTCACACACCTTCATTTTATGACTTCACCAACCTCCATTCTGTTACTTCTGACACCTCCATTCCATGACTTCACACACTTCCATTGTGACGTCACACAACTCCATTCTATGAGTTCACGCATCTCCATTCTATGATTTCACACACCACCATTCTGACTTCACACACCACCATTCTATGACATCACAGACCTCAAATCTGTGACTTCACTCACCTCCACTCTATGACTTCACACTCCTCCATTCTATGATTTCCCACACCTCCTTTCTATGACTTCACCCACCTCAGTCTATGAGTTCACACACCTCCATTCTGACTTCACACACCTCCATTCTGTGACTCCACACACCTCAATTCTATGACTTCACACACCTCAATTCTATGACTTCACACACTTCCATTCTATGACTTCACACACCTCCATTCTGTGACTTCACACACCTCCATTCGTTGACATCAAAAACCACCATTCTATGACTTCACACAAGTCCATTTTGACTTCACACACCTCCATTCTATGAGTTCACACACCTCCGTTTTATGACTTCACACACCTCCATTCTATGACTTCACACACCTCCATTCTATGACTTCACACACCTCCATTCTGTGACTTCACACACCTCCACTCTATGACTTCAAACACCTTCATTCTTCACAAACATCCATTCTGTGACTTCACACACCTCCATTCTGTGACTTCTCACACCTTCGTTCTGACTTCACACACATCCATTCTGTGACTTCACACACGTCAAATCTGTGACTATACACACCTCCATTCTGACTTCACACACCTCCATTCTATGACTTCACACACTTCCATTCTATGACTTCACACAGCTCCATTCTGTGACTTCACACACCTTCATTCTGACTTCACACACCTCCATTCTGTGACTTCACACACCTCAATTCTGTGACTTCACACACCTCCATTCTGACTTCACACACCTCCATTCTATGACTTCACACACCTCCATTGTGACTTCACACACCTCCATTCTATGACTTCACACACCACCATTCTATGAGTTCACACACCTCCATTTTGACTTCACACACCTACATTCTAAGACTTCACACACCTTAATTCTTACTTTAGAAACATCCATTCTATGACTTCACACACCCCCATTGTATGACTTCACAAACCTCCATTCTGTGACTTCATACACCTCCATTCTGGGTTCACACACCTCAATTCTGTGACTTCACACATGTCCATTCTCACTTCACACACCTCCATTCTATGACTTCACACACTTCCATTCTATGACTTCACACACCTCCATTCTGTGACTTCACACACCTCGATTTTGAGTTCACACACCTCAATTCTGTGACTTCACACACCTCCATTCTATGACTTCACACACCTCCATTCTATGACTTCACACACCTCCATTTTGTGACTTCACCCACCTCCATTCTATGACTTCACACACCTCCATTGTGACTTCACACACCTCCATTCTGACTTCACACACCTCCATTCTGTGACTTCACACACCTCCATTCTGACTTCACACACCTTCATTTTATGACTTCACACACCTCCATTCTATGACTTCTCACACCTCCATTCTATGACTTCACACACTTCCATTGTGACGTCACACAACTCCATTCTATGAGTTCACACATCTCCATTCTATGATTTCACAAACCTCCATTCTGACATCACACATCTCCATTCTATGACATCACAGACCTCGAATCTGTGACGTCACTCACCTCCACTCTGTGACTTCAAACTCCTCCATTCTATGACTTCCCACACCTCCTTTCTATGACTTCACCCACCTCAGTCTATGACTTCACACACCTCCATTCTGACTTCACACACCTCCATTCTGTGACTTCACACACCTCCATTCTATGACTTCACACACCTCAATTCTATGACTTCACACACCTCCATTCTATGACTTCAAACACCTCCATTCTGTGACTTCACACACCTCCATTCTATGACTTCAAACACCTTCATTCTTACTTCACAAACATCCATTCTGTGACTTCACACACCTCCTTTCTGTGACTTCACACACCTTCATTCTGACTTCACACACCTCCATTCTCAGACTTCACACACCTCAATTCTGTGACTTGACACACCTCCATTCTGCCTTCACACACCTCCATTCTATGATTTCACACACCTCCATTCTATGACTTCACACACCTCCATTCTGTGACTTCACACACTTCCATTCTAACTTCACACCCCCCCATTCTGACTTCACACACCTCCATTCAGTCTTCACACAGCTTCATTCTATGAATTCACACACCTCCATTCTGTGACTTCACACACCAGCTTTTTGACTTCACACACCTCCATTCTGTGACTTCACACACCTCCATTCTGTGACTTCACACACCTCCGTTTTGACTTCACACACTTCCAATCTGTGACTTCACACAACTCCATTCTGTGACTTCACACACCTCTATTGTTTCACTTCACACACCTCCATTCTTTGACTTCACACACCTCCATTCCATGATTTCACAAACCTCCATTCTATGAGTTCACACACCTCCATTCTATGAGTTCACACACCTCCAATTTGACTTCACACACCTCCATTCTATGACTTCGCACACCTTCATTCTTACTTCATAAACATACATTCTCTGACTTCACACACCTCCATTCTATGACTTCATAAACCTCCAATCTGTGACTTCACACACCTCCATTCTGAGTTCACACACCTCCTTTCTATGACTTCACACACTTCCATTCTATGACTTCACACACCTCCATTCTGTGACTTCACACACCTTCATTCTGACTTCACACACCTCCATTCTGTGACTTCACACACCTCAATTCTGTGACTTCACACACCTCCATTCTGACTTCACACACCTCCATTCTATGACTTCACACACCTCCATTCTGTGATTTCACACACCTCCATTTTGTGACTTCACACACCTCCATTCTATGACTTCACACACCTCCATTGTGACTTTACACACCTCCATTCTATGAGTTCACACACCACCATTCTATGAGTTCACACATCTCCATTTTGACTTCACACACCTACATTCTAAGACTTCACACACCTTAATTCTTACTTTAGAAACATCCATTCTATGACTTCACACACCCCCATTGTATGACTTCACAAACCTCCATTCTGTGAGTTCACACAACTCCATTCTGGGTTCACACACCTCAATTCTGTGACTTCACACATGTCCATTCTCACTTCACACACCTCCATTCATGACTTCACACACTTCCATTCTATGACTTCACACACCTCCATTCTGTGACTTCACACACCTCGATTTTGAGTTCACACACCTCCATTCTGTGACTTCACACACCTCCATTCTATGACTTCACACACCTCCATTCTATGACTTCACACACCTCCATTTTGTGACTTCACCCACCTCCATTCTATGACTTCACACACCTCCATTCTATGACTTCACACACCTCCATTCGTTCACATCAAAAACCACCATTCTATGACTTCACACAGCTCCATTGTGACTTCACACACCTCCATTCTATGAGTTCACACACCTCCATTTTACGACGTCACACACCTCCATTCTATGACTTCACAAACCCCCATTCTGAGTTCACAGACCTCCATTCTATGATTTCACACACTTCCATTCTATGACTTCACACACCTCCATTCTATGACTTCACACACCTCATTTCTGAGTTGACACACCTCCACTCTGTCATTTCACGCACCTCCAATCTGACTTCACACACCTCCATTCTATGACTTCACACACCTCCATTCGTTCACATCAAAAACCACCATTCTATGACTTCACACAACTCCATTGTGACTTCACACACCTCCATTCTATGAGTTCACACACCTCCATTTTACGACGTCACACACCTCCATTCTATGACTTCACACACCTCCATTCTGTGCCTTCACACACCTCCATTCCATGACTTCATACACCACCATTCTATGAGTTCACACACCACCATTCTATGAGTTCACACACCTCCATTTTGACTTCACACACGTCCATTCTATGACTTCACACACTTTAATTCTTACTTTAGAAACATCCATTCTATGACTTCACACACTTCCATTGTGACGTCACACAATTCCATTCTATGAGTTCACACATCACCATTCTATGATTTCACACACCTCCATTCTGACTTCACACATCTCCATTCTATGACATCACAGACCTCGAATCTGTGACTTCACTCACCTCCACTCTATGACTTGACACTCCTCCATTCTATGACTTCCCTCACCTCCTTACTATGACTTCACCCACCTCAGTCTATGACTTCACACACCTCCATTCTGACTTCACACACCTCCATTCTGTGACTTCACACACCTCCATTCTATGACTTCACACACCTCAATTCTATGACTTCACACAGCTCCATTCTATGAATTCACACACCTCCATTCTGTGACTTCACACACCACCTTTTTGACTTCACACTCCTCCATTCTGTGACCTCACACACCTCCATTCTGTGACTTCACACACCTCCTTTTTGACTTCACACACTTCCAATCTGTGACTTCACACACCTCCATTCTGTGACTTCACACACCTCTATTGTTTCACTTCACACACCTCCATTCTTTGACTTCACACACCTCATTTCCATGATTTCACAAACCTCCATACTATGAGTTCACACACCTCCATTCTATGAGTTCACACACCTCCAATTTGACTTCACACACCTCCATTCTATGATTTCACACACCTTCATTCTTACTTCAGAAACATCCATTCTCTGACTTCACACACCTCCATTCTATGACTTCACAAACCTCCATTCTGTGACTTCACACACCTCCATTCTGAGTTCACACACCTCCTTTCTATGACTTCACACACTTCCATTCTATGACTTCACACACCTCCATTCTGTGACTTCACACACGTTCATTCTGACTTCACACACCTCTATTCTGTGACTTCACACACCTCAATTCTGTGACTTCACACACCTCCATTCTGACTTCACACACCTCCATTCTATGACTTCACACACCTCCATTCTGTGATTTCACACACCTCCATTTTGTGACTTCACACACCTCTATTCTATGACTTCACACACCTCCATTGTGACTTCACACACCTCCATTCTATGAGGTCACACACCTCCATTCTGACTTCACACACCTCCATTCTATGACTTCACACACCTCCGTCTGACTTCACACAGATTCATTCTGTGACTTCACAAAACTCCATTCTGTGATTTCACACACCTCCATACTATGACTTCACACACCTCCATCTATGACTTCACACACCTCCATTTTGAGTTCACACACCTCCATTCTGTGACTTCACACACCTCCATTCTGACTTCACACACCTTCATTTTATGACTTCACCAACCTCCATTCTGTTACTTCTGACACCTCCATTACATGACTTCACACACTTCCATTGTGACGTCACACAACTCCATTCTATGAGTTCACGCATCTCCATTCTATGATTTCACACACCACCATTCTGACTTCACACACCACCATTCTATGACATCACAGACCTCAAATCTGTGACTTCACTCACCTCCACTCTATGACTTCACACTCCTCCATTCTATGATTTCCCACACCTCCTTTCTATGACTTCACCCACCTCAGTCTATGAGTTCACACACCTCCATTCTGACTTCACACACCTCCATTCTGTGACTCCACACACCTCAATTCTATGACTTCACACACCTCAATTCTATGACTTCACACACTTCCATTCTATGACTTCACACACCTCCATTCTGTGACTTCACACACCTCCATTCGTTGACATCAAAAACCACCATTCTATGACTTCACACAAGTCCATTTTGACTTCACACACCTCCATTCTATGAGTTCACACACCTCCATTTTATGACTTCACACACCTCCATTCTATGACTTCACACACCTCAATTCTACAACTTCACACACCTCCATTCTAGGAATTCACACACCTCCATTGTATGACTACACACACCTCCATTCGTTGACATCAAAAACCACCATTCTATGACTTCACACAACTCCATTTAGACTTCACACACCTCCATTCTATGAGTTCACACACCTCCGTTTTATGACTTCACACACCTCCATTCTATGACTTCACACACCTCCATTCTATGACTTCACACACCTCCATTCTGTGACTTCACACACCTCCACTCTATGACTTCAAACACCTTCATTCTTCACAAACATCCATTCTGTGACTTCACACACCTCCATTCTGTGACTTCTCACACCTTCGTTCTGACTTCACACACATCCATTCTGTGACTTCACACACGTCAAATCTGTGACTATACACACCTCCATTCTGACTTCACACACCTCCATTCTATGACTTCACACACCTCCATTCTATGACTTCACACACCTCCATTTTGTGACTTCACACACCTAAATTCTATGACTTCACACACCACCATTGTGACTTCACACACCTCCATTCTATGAGGTCACACACCTCCATTCTGACTTCACACACCTCCATTCTATGACTTCACACAACTCCGTTATGACTTCACACAGCTCCATTCTGTGACTTTACAAAACTCCATTCTGTGATTTCACACACCTCCATACTATGACCTCACACACCTCCATCTATGACTTCACACACCTCAATTCTGAGTTCACACACCTCCATTCTGTGACTTCACACACCTCCATTCTGACTTCACGCACCTTCATTTTATGACTTCACAAACATCCATTCTGTGACTTCACACACCTCCTTTCTGTGACTTCACACACCTTCATTCTGTCTTCACACACCTCCATTGTCTGAATTCACACACCTCAATTCTGTTACTTGACACACCTCCATTCTGAATTCACACACCTCCCTTCTATGATTTCACACACCTCCATTCTATGACTTCACACACCTCCATTCTGTGACTTCACACACCACCTTTTTGACTTCACACACATCCATTCTGTGACTTCACACACCTCCATTCTGTGACTTCACACACCTCCGTTTTGACTTCACACACTTCCGATCTGTGACTTCACACACCTCCATTCTGTGACTTCACACACCTCTATTGTTTCACTTCGCACACCTCCATTCTTTGACTTCACACACCGCCATTCCATGACTTCACAAACCCCCATACTGAGTTCACAGACCTCCATTCTATGATTTCACAAACTTCCATTCTATGACTTCACACACCTACATTCTATGACTTCACAGACCTCATTTCTGAGTTGACACACCTCCACTCTCTGATTTCACACACCTCCAATCTGACTTCACACCCCTCCATTCTATGACTTCACACCTCCATTCGTTGACAACAAAAACCACCATTCTATTACTACACACAAGTCCATTTTCAGTTCACACACCTCCATTCTATGAGTTCACACACCTCCATTTTATGACTTCACACACCTCCATTCTATGACTTCACACACCTCAATTCTATGACTTCACACACCTCCATTCTAGGACTTCACTCACCTCCATTCTATGACTTCACACACCTCCATTCGTTGACATCAAAAACCACCATTCTATGACTTCACACAACTCCATTTTGACTTCACAAACCTCCATTCTATGAGGTCACACACGTCCATTTTATGACTACACACAACGCCATTCTATGACTTCACACACCTCCATTCTATGACTTCACACAACTCCATTCTGTGACTTCACACACCTCCACTCTATGACTTCAAACACCTTCATTCTTACTTCACAAACATCCATTCTGTGACTTCACACACCTCCATTCTGTGACTTCACACACCTTCAGTCTGACTTCACACACATCCATTCTGTGACTTCACACACCTCAATTCTGTGACTATACACACCTCCGTTATGACTTCACACAGCTCCATTCTGTGACTTCACAAAACTCCATTCTGTGATTTCACACACCTCCATACTATGACTTCACACACCTCCATCTATGATTTCACACACCTCCATTCTGTGACTTCACACACCTCCATTCTGACTTCACACACCTTCACTTTATGACTTCACAAACATCCATTCTGTGACTTCACACACATCCCTTCTGTGACTTCACACACCTTCATTCTTTCTTCACACACCTCCATTCTCTGAATTCACACACCTAAATTCTGTGACTTGACACACCTCCATTCTATGACTTCACACACCTCAATTCTGTGACTTCACACACCACCTTTTTGACTTCACACACGTCCATTCTGTGACGTCACACACCTCCATTCTGTGACTTCACACACCTCCGTTTTGACTTCACACACTTCCAATCTGTGACTTCACACACCTCCATTCTGTGACTTCACACACCTCTATTGTTTCACTTCACACACCTCCATTCTTTGACTTCACACACCGCCATTCCATGACTTCACAAACCTCCATTCTATGAGTTCACACACCTCCATTCTATGACTTCACACACCTCCAATTTGACTTCACACACCTCCATTCTATGACTTCACACACTTTCATTCTTAATTCAGAAACATCCATTCTCTGACTTCACACACCTCCATTCTATACTTCACAAACCTCCATTCTGTGACTTCACACACCTCCATTCTGAGTTCACACACCTCCTTTCTATGACTTCACACACTTCCATTCTATGACTTCACACACCTCCATTCTGTGGCTTAACACACCTACATTCTGAGTTCACACACCTGCATTCTGTGACTTCACACACCTCCATTCTGTGACTTCACACACCTCGATCCTATGACTTCACACACCTCCATTCTATGAATTAACACACCTCCATTCTGTGATTTCACAAACCTCCATTCTATGACTTCACACACCTCCATTCTGTGACTTCACAAACCTCCATACTGAGTTCACAAACCTCCATTCTATGACTTCACAAACCTCCATTCTGAGTTCACAGTCCTCCATTCTATGACTTCACACACCTCCATTCTATGACTTCACTCACCTCCATTCTGACTTCACACACCTCCATTCTGACTTCACACACCTCAATTCTGTGACTTCACACACCTCTATTCTATGATTTCACACACTTCCATTCTATGACTTCACACACCTCCATTCTATGACTTTACACACCTCATTTCTGAGTTGACACACCTCCATTCTGTGATTTCACACACCTCCAATCTGACTTCACACACCTCCATTCTATGACTTCACACACCTCCATTCGTTGACATCAAAAACCACCAGTCTATGACTTCACACAACTCCATTTTGACTTTACACACCTCCATTCTATGACTTCACACACCTCCACTTTATGACTTCACACACCTCCATTCTATGACTTCACACACCTCAATTCTATGACTTCACACACCACCATTCTATGACTTCACACACCTCCATTGTGACTTCACACACCTCCATTCTATGAGTTCACACACCTCCATTCTGACTTCACACACCTCCATTCTATGACTTCACACACCTCCGTTATGACTTCACACAGATCTATTCTGTGACTTCACAAAACTCCATTCTGTGATTTCACACACCTCCATACTATGACTTCACACACCTCCATCTATCACTTCACACACCTCCATTCTGATTTCACACACCTCCATTCTGTGACTTCACACACCTCCATTCTGACTTCACACACCTTCATTTTATGACTTCACAAACCTCCATTCTGTGATTTCTGACACCTCCATTCTATGACTTCACACACTTCCATTGTGACGTCACACAACTCCATTCTATGAGTTCACACACCTCCATTCTATGACTTCACACACCTCCGTTACGACTTCACACAGATCCATTCTGTGACTTCACAAAACTCCATTCTGTGATTTCACACACCTCCATACTATGACTTCACACACATCCATCTATCACTTCACACACCTCCATTCTGATTTCACACACCTCCATTCTGTGACTTCAAACACCTCCATTCTGACTTCACACACCTTCATTTTATGACTTCACAAACCTCCATTCTGTGATTTCTGACACCTGCATTCTATGACTTCACACACTTCCATTGTGACGTCACACAACTCCATTCTATGAGTTCACACATCTCCATTCTATGACTTCAAACACCTCCATTCTGTCACTTCACAAACCTCCATTCTATGACTTCAAACACCTTCATTCTTACTTCACAAACATCCATTCTGTGACTTCACACACCTCCTTTCTGTGACTTCACACACCTTCATTCTGACTTCACACACCTCCATTCTCTGACTTCACACACCTCAATTCTGTGACTTGACACACCTCCATTCTGCCTTCACACACCTCCATTCTATGATTTCACACACCTCCATTCTATGACTTCACACACCTCCATTCTGTCTTCACACAGCTCCATTCTATGAATTCACACACCTCCATTCTGTGACTTCACACACCAGCTTTTTGACTTCACACACCTCCATTCTGTGACTTCACACACCTCCATTCTGTGACTTCACACACCTCCGTTTTGACTTCACACACTTCCAATCTGTGACTTCACACACCTCCATTCTGTGACTTCGCACACCTCTATTGTTTCACTTCACACACCTCCATTCTTTGACTTCACACACCTCCATTCCATGATTTCACAAACCTCCAATCTATGAGTTCACACACCTCCATTCTATGAGTTCACACACCTCCAATTTGACTTCACACACCCCCATTCTATGACTTCACTCACCTTCATTCTTACTTCATAAACATCCATTCTCTGACTTCACACACCTCCATTCTATGACTTCACAAACCTCCATTCTGTGACTTCACACACCTTCATTCTGACTTCACACACCTCCATTCTGTGACTTCACACACCTCAATTCTGTGACTTCACACACCTCCATTCTGACTTCACACACCTCCATTCTATGACTTCACACACCTCCATTCTGTGATTTCACACACCTCCATTTTGTGACTTCACACACCTCCATTCTATGACTTCACACACCTCCATTTTGACTTCACACACCTCCATTCTATGAGTTCACACACCTCCATTCTGACTTCACACACCTCCATTCTATGACTTCACACACCTCCGTTATGACTTCACACAGATCCATTCTGTGACTTCACAAAACTCCATTCTGTGATTTCACACACCTCCATACTATGACTTCACACACCTCCATCTATCACTTCACACACCTCCATTCTGATTTCACACACCTCCATTCTGTGACTTCACACACCTCCATTCTGACTTCACACAGCTTCATTTTATGACTTCACAAACCTCCATTCTGTGATTTCTGACACCTACATTCTATGACTTCACACACTTCCATTGTGACGTCACACAACTCCATTCTATGAGTTCACACATCTCCATTCTATGATTTCACACACCACCATTCTAACTTCACACACCTCCATTCTATGACATTACAGACCTCGAATCTGTGACTTCACTCACCTCCACTCTATGACTTCACACTCCTCCATTCTATGATTTCCCACACCTCCTTTCTATGACTTCACCCACCTCAGTCTATGAGTTCACACACCTCCATTCTGACTTCACACACCTCCATTCTGTGACTCCACACACCTCCATTCTATGACTTCACACACCTCAATTCTATGACTTCACACATCTCCATTCTATGACTTCACACACCTCCATTCTGTGACTTCACACACCTCCATTCGTTGACATCAAAAACCACCATTCTATGACTACACACAAGTCCATTTTGACTTCACACACCTCCATTCTATGAGTTCACACACCTCCATTTTATGACTTCTCACACCTCCATTCTATGACTTCACACACCTCAATTCTATGACTTCACACACCTCCATTCTAGGACTTCACTCACCTCCATTCTATGACTTCACACACCTCCATTCGTTGACATCAAAAACCACCATTCTATGACTTCACACAACTCCATTTTGACTTCACAAACCTCCATTCTATGAGTTCACACACCTCCATTTTATGACTACACACAACTCCATTCTATGACTTCACAAACCTCCATTCTATGACTTCACACACCTCCATTCTGTGACTTCACACACCTCCACTCTGTGATTGAAACACCTTCATTCTTACTTCACAACCATCCATTCTGTGACTTCACACACCTCCATTCTGTGACTTCACACACCTTCATTCTGACTTCACACACATCCATTCTGTGACTTCACACACCTCAATTCTGTGACTATACACACCTCCATTCTGACTTCACACACCTCCATTCTATGACTTCACACACCTCCATTCTATGACTTCACACACCTCCATTGTGACTTCACACACATCCATTCTATGAGTTCACACACCTCCATTCTGACTTCACACACCTCCATTCTATGACTTCACACACCTCCGTTATGACTTCACACAGCTCCATTCTGTGACTTCACAAAACTCCATTCTGTGATTTCACACACCTCCATACTATGACTTCACACACCTCCATCTATGATTTCACGCACCTTCATTCTGTGACTTCACACACCTGCATTCTGACTTCACACACCTTCACTTTATGACTTCACAAACATCCATTCTGTGACTTCACACACATCCTTTCTGTGACTTCACACACCTTCATTCTGTCTTCACACACCTCCATTCTCTGAATTCACACACCTCAATTCTGTGACTTGACACACCTCCATTCTGACTTCACAAACCTCCATTCTATGATTTCACACACCTCCATTCTATGACTTCACACACCTCAATTCTGTTACTTCACACACCACCTTTTTGACTTCACACACGTCCATTCTGTGACTTCACACTCCTCCATTCTGTGAGTTCACACACCTCCGTTTTGACTTCACACACTTCCAATCTGTGACTTCACACACCTCCATTCTGTGACTTCACACACCTCTATTGTTTCACTTCACACACCTCCATTCTTTGACTTCACTCACCGCCATTCCATGACTTCACAAACCTCCATTCTATGAGTTCACACACCTCCATTCTATGAGTTCACTCACCTCCAATTTGACTTCACACACCTCCATTCTATGACTTCACACACTTCCATTCTATGACTTCACACACCTCCATTCTGTGGCTTAACACACCTACATTCTGAGTTCACACACCTGCATTCTGTGACTTCACACACCTACATTCTGTGACTTCACAGACCTCGATCCTATGACTTCACAAACCTCCATTCTATGAATTAACACACCTCCATTCTGTGATTTCACAAACCTCCATTCTATGACTTCACAGAACTCCATTCTGTGACTTCACAAACCTCCATACTGAGTTCACAAACCTCCATTCTATGACTTCACAACCCTCCATTCTGAGTTCACAGACCTCCATTCTATGACTTCACACACCTCCATTCTATGACTTCACTCACCTCCATTCTGGCTTCACACACCTCCATTCTGACTTCACACACCTCAATTCTGTGACTTCACACACCTCTATTCTATGATTTCACACACTTCCATTCTATGACTTCACACACCTCCATTCTATGACTTCACACACCTCATTTCTGAGTTGACACACCTCCATTCTGTGATTTCACACACCTCCAATCTGACTTCACACACCTCCATTCTATGACTTCACACACCTCCATTCGTTGACATCAAAAACCACCATTCTATGACTTCACACAACTCCATTTTTACTTTACACACCTCCATTCTATGACTTCACACACCTCCATTTTATGACTTCACACACCTCCATTCTATGACTTCACACACCTCAATTCTATGACTGCACACACCTCCATTCTATGACTTCACACACCTCCATTCTGTGACTTCACACACCTCCACTCTATGACTTCAAACACCTTCATTCTTACTTCACAAACATCCATTCTGTGACTTCACACACCTCCATTCTGTGACTTCACACACCTTCATTCTGATTTCACACACCTCCATTCTACGAGTTCACACACCTCCATTTTATGACTTCACACACCTCCATTCTATGACTTCACACACCTCAATTCTATGACTTCACACACCTCAATTCTGTGACTTCACACACCTCCATTCTGACTTCACAAACCTCCATTCTATGATTTCACCTACCTCCAATCTATGCCTTCACACACCTCTATTCTGTGACTTCACACACCACCTTTTTGACTACACACACTTCCATTCTGTGATTTCACACACCTCCATTCTGTGACTTCACACACCTCCATTCTGAGTTCACACACCTCCTTTCTATGACTTCACACACTTCCATTCTATGACTTCACACACCTCCATTCTGTGGCTCAACACACCTACATTCTGAGTTCACACACCTCCATTCTGTGACTTCACACACCTCCATTCTGTGACTTCACACACCTCGATCCTATGACTTCACACACCTCAATTCTATTAATTAACACACCTCCATTCTGTGATTTCACAAACCTCCATTCTAAGACTTCACACACCTCCATTCTGTGACTTCACAAACCTCCATACTGAGTTCACACACCTCCATTCTATGACTTCACAAACCTCCATTCTGAGTTCACAGACCTCCATTCTACGACTTCACACACCTCCATTCTATGACTTCACACACCTCCATTCTGTGACTTCACACACCTCCATTCTATGACTTCACAAACCTCCATTCTGAGTTCACAGTCCTCCATTCTATGACTTCACACACCTCCATTCTATGACTTCACACACCTCCATTCTGTGACTTCACACACCCCCATTCTGTGACTTCACACACCTCCATTCTATGACTTCACACACCTCCATTCTGTGACTTCACACACCTCCATTCTATGACTTCACACACCTTCAGTTCTATGACTTCACACACCTGCAATTTTACTTCACACACCTTCATTCCATGAGTTCACACACCTGCACTGTGGCTTCCCACACCTCCATTCTATGATTTCATACACCTCCATTCTGACTTCACACACCTCCATTCTGACTTCACACACCTCAATTCTGTGTCTTCACAGACCCCCATTCTGTGACTTCACACACCTCCATTTTGACTTCACACTCTTCAATTCTGTGACTTCACACACCTCCTGTTGTGAGCCAGAGTGGAATCAATCTGTACCTTGGCTTGCATCAGACGATGGCTTTATTGTCTTATTGCTTTCTGGCCCTATTCTATGTAAATGACCTGAGAATTACCATATGAATGTAACACCTGGAGGTTCCTGGGTCAGGAGGAGGGAAGAAGGGGGAGTGGAAAATAAACAGGAGTCTCGGCAGTCTTTACCTGGACTGCGGACATCCCGGACCCGCTGTGTCTGTCTCTCTTCTCTTTCTTGCTAGTCCTTGCCCCCGATTTCAGGAACCCCAATCTGCGAACCCTGGTTTGCCGCCGATTGGCCCCGGCAACCTCCATTCTGTGAGTTCACACACCTCCATTCTTTGACTTCACACACCTCCATTGTTGGACTTCACACACCTCCATTCCATGACTTCACACACCTCAATTCTATGAGTTCACACACCTCCATTCTATGAGTTCACACACCTCCAATTTGACTTCACACACCTCCATTCTATGACTTCACACACTTTCATTGTTACTTTAGAAACATCCATTCTATGACTTCACACACCTCCATTGTATGACTTCACAAACCTCCATTCTGTGACTTCACACACCTCCATTCAGGGTTCACAAACCTCAATTCTGTGACTTCACACATGTCCATTCTGACTTCACACACCTCCATTCTATAACTTCACACACTTCCATTCTATGACTTCACACACCTCCATTCTGTGACTTCAAACACGTCCATTTTGAGTACACAAACCTCCATTCTGTGACTTCACACACCTCCATTCTAAGAATTCACACACCTCCATTCTATGACTTCACACACCTCCATTGTATGACTTCACACACCTCCATTCTGTGACTTCACACACTTCCATTCTAACTTCACACCCCCCCATTCTGACTTCACACACCTCCATTCTGTCTTCACACAGCTCCATTCTATGAATTCATACACCTCCATTCTGTGACTTCACACACCAGCTTTTTGACTTCACACACCTCCATTCTGTGACTTCACACACCTCCGTTTTGACTTCACACACTTCCAATCTGTGACTTCACACACCTCCATTCTGTGACTTCACACACCTCTATTGTTTCACTTCACACACCTCCATTCTTTGCCTTCACACACCTCCATTCCATGATTTCACAAACCTCCATTCTATGAGTTCACACACCTCCATTCTATGAGTTCACACACCTCCAATTTGACTTCACACACCTCCATTCTATGACTTCACACACCTTCATTCTTACTTCATAAACATCCATTCTCTGACTTCACACACCTCCATTCTGTGACTTCACACACCTCCGTTTTGACTTCACACACTTCCAATCTGTGACTTCACACACCTCCATTCTGTGACTTCACACACCTCTATTGTTTCACTTCACACACCTCCATTCTTTGACTTCACACACCTCCATTCCATGATTTCACAAACCTCCATTCTATGAGTTCACACACCTCCATTCTATGAGTTCACACACCTCCAATTTGACTTCACACACCTCCATTCTATGACTTCACACACCTCCATTCGTTGACATCAAAAACCACCATTCTTTGACTTCACACAACTCCATTTTGACTTCACACACCTCCATTCTATGAGTTCACACACCTCCGTTTTATGACTTCACACACCTCCATTCTATGACTTCATACACCTCCATTCTATGACTTCACACACCTCCATTCTGTGACTTCACACACCTCCACTCTATGACTTCAAACACCTTCATTCTTACTTCACAAACATCCATTCTGTGACTTCACACATCTCCATTCTGTGACTTCTCACACCTTCATTCTGACTTCACACACATCCATTCTGTGACTTCACACACCTCAATTCTGTGACTATACACACCTCCATTCTCACTTCACACACCTCCATTCTATGACTTCACACACCTCCATTCTATGACTTCACACACCTCCATTTTGTGACTTCACACACCTAAATTCTATGACTTCACACACCTCCATTGTGACTTCACACACCTCCATTCTATGAGTTCACACACATCCATTCTGACTTCACTCACCTCCATTCTATGACTTCACACACCTCCGTTATGACTTCACACAGCTCCATTCTGTGACTTCACAAAACTCCATTCTGTGATTTCACACACCTCCATACTATGACCTCACACACCTCCATCTATGACTTCACACACCTCCATTCTATGATTTCACACACCTCCATTCTATGACTTCACACACCTCCATTCTGACTTCACACACCTTCATTTTTTGACTTCACAAACATCCATTCTGTGACTTCACACACCTCCTTTCTGTGACTTCACACACCTTCATTCTGTCTTCACACACCTCCATTCTCTGAATTCACACACCTCAATTCTGTTACTTGACACACCTCCATTCTGAATTCACACACCTCCATTCTATGATTTCACACACCTCCATTCTATGACTTCACAAACCTCCATTCTGTGACTTCACACACCACCTTTTTGACTTCACACACATCCATTCTGTGACTTCACACACATCCATTCTGTGACTTCACACACCTCCGTTTTGACTTCACACACTTCCAATCTGTGACTTCACACACCTCCATTCTGTGACTTCACACACCTCTATTGTTTCACTTCACACACCTCCATTCTTTGACTTCACACACCGCCATTCCATGACTTCACAAACCCCCATACTGAGTTCACAGACCTCCATTCTATGATTTAACAAACTTCCATTCTATGACTTCACACACCTACATTCTATGACTTCACACACCTCATTTCTGAGTTGACACACCTCCACTCTGTGATTTCACACACCTCCAATCTGACTTCACACACCTCCATTCTATGACTTCACACCTCCATTCGTTGACATCAAAAACCACCATTCTATGACTTCACACAGCTCCATTGTGACTTCACACACCTCCATTCCATGACTTCATACACCACCATTCTATGAGTTCACACACCACCATTCTATGAGTTCACACACCTCCATTTTGACTTCACACACCTCCATTCTAAGACTTCACACACCTTAATTCTTACTTTAGAAACATCCATTCTATGACTTCACACACCCCCATTGTATGACTTCACAAACCTCCATTCTGTGACTTCACACACCTCCATTCTGGGTTCACACACCTCAATTCTGTGACTTCACACATGTCCATTCTCACTTCACACACCTCCATTCTATGACTTCACACACTTCCATTCTATGACTTCACACACCTCCATTCTTTGACTTCACACACCTCCATTGTTGGACTTCACACACCTCCATTCCATGACTTCACACACCTCAATTCTATGAGTTCACACACCTCCATTCTATGAGTTCACACACCTCCAATTTGACTTCACACACCTCCATTCTATGACTTCACACACTTTCATTGTTACTTTAGAAACATCCATTCTATGACTTCACACACCTCCATTGTATGACTTCACAAACCTCCATTCTGTGACTTCACACACCTCCATTCAGGGTTCACAAACCTCAATTCTGTGACTTCACACATGTCCATTCTGACTTCACACACCTCCATTCTATAACTTCACACACTTCCATTCTATGACTTCACACACCTCCATTCTGTGACTTCAAACACGTCCATTTTGAGTACACAAACCTCCATTCTGTGACTTCACACACCTCCATTCTAAGAATTCACACACCTCCATTCTATGACTTCACACACCTCCATTGTATGACTTCACACACCTCCATTCTGTGACTTCACACACTTCCATTCTAACTTCACACCCCCCCATTCTGACTTCACACACCTCCATTCTGTCTTCACACAGCTCCATTCTATGAATTCATACACCTCCATTCTGTGACTTCACACACCAGCTTTTTGACTTCACACACCTCCATTCTGTGACTTCACACACCTCCGTTTTGACTTCACACACTTCCAATCTGTGACTTCACACACCTCCATTCTGTGACTTCACACACCTCTATTGTTTCACTTCACACACCTCCATTCTTTGCCTTCACACACCTCCATTCCATGATTTCACAAACCTCCATTCTATGAGTTCACACACCTCCATTCTATGAGTTCACACACCTCCAATTTGACTTCACACACCTCCATTCTATGACTTCACACACCTTCATTCTTACTTCATAAACATCCATTCTCTGACTTCACACACCTCCATTCTGTGACTTCACACACCTCCGTTTTGACTTCACACACTTCCAATCTGTGACTTCACACACCTCCATTCTGTGACTTCACACACCTCTATTGTTTCACTTCACACACCTCCATTCTTTGACTTCACACACCTCCATTCCATGATTTCACAAACCTCCATTCTATGAGTTCACACACCTCCATTCTATGAGTTCACACACCTCCAATTTGACTTCACACACCTCCATTCTATGACTTCACACACCTCCATTCGTTGACATCAAAAACCACCATTCTTTGACTTCACACAACTCCATTTTGACTTCACACACCTCCATTCTAAGACTTCACACACCTTAATTCTTACTTTAGAAACATCCATTCTATGACTTCACACACCCCCATTGTATGACTTCACAAACCTCCATTCTGTGACTTCACACACCTCCATTCTGGGTTCACACACCTCAATTCTGTGACTTCACACATGTCCATTCTCACTTCACACACCTCCATTCTATGACTTCACACACTTCCATTCTATGACTTCACACACCTCCATTCTGTGACTTCACAGACCTCGATTTTGAGTTCACACACCTCCATTCTGTGACTTCACACACCTCCATTCTATGACTTCACACACCTCCATTCTATGACTTCACACACCTCCATTTTGTGACTTCAACCACCTCCATTCTATGACTTCACACACATCCATTGTGACTTCACACACCTCCATTCTATGAGTTCACAAACCTCCATTCTGACTTCATACACCTCCATTCTATGACTTCACACACCTCCGTACTAACTTCACACAGCTCCATTCTGTGACTTCACAAAACTCCATTCTGTGATTTCACACACCTCCATACTATGACTTCATACACCTCCATCTATGACTTCACACACCTCCATTCTGAGTTCACACACCTCCATTCTGTGACTTGACACACCTCCATTCTGACTTCACACAACTTCATTTTATGACTTCACACACCTCTATTCTGTGACTTCTCACACCTCCATTCTATGACTTCACACACTTCCATTGTGACGTCACACAACTCCATTCTATGAGTTCACACATCTCCATTCTATGATTTCACAAACCTCCATTCTGACATCACACATCTCCATTCTATGACATCACAGACCTCGAATCTGTGACGTCACTCACCTCCACTCTATGACTTCACACTCCTCCATTCTATGACTTCCCACACCTCCTTTCTATGACTTCACCCACCTCAGTCTATGACTTCACACACCTTCATTCTGACTTCACACACCTCCATTCTGTGACTTCACACACCTCCATTCTATGACTTCACACACCTCAATTCTATGACTTGACACACCTCCATTCTATGACTTCAAACACCTCCATTCTGTGACTTCACACACCTCCATTCTGTGACTTCACACACCTCCTTTATGTGACTTCACACACCTTCATTCTGACTTCACACACCTCCATTCTTTGACTTCACACACCTCCATTCCATGATTTCACAAACCTCCATTCTATGACTTCACACACCTCCATTCTATGACTTCACACACCTCCAATTTGACTTCACACACCTCCATTCTATGACTTCACACACCTTCATTCTTACTTCATAAACATACATTCTCTGACTTCACACACCTCCATTCTATGACTTCACAAACCTCCATTCTGTGACTTCACACACCTCCATTTTGAGTTCACACACCTCCTTTCTATGACTTCACACACTTCCATTCTATGACTTCACACAGCTCCATTCTGTGACTTCACACACCTTCATTCTGACTTCACACACCTCCATTCTGTGACTTCACACACCTCAATTCTGTGACTTCACACACCTCCATTCTGACTTCACACACCTCCATTCTATGACTTCACACACCTCCATTGTGACTTCACACACCTCCATTCTATGACTTCACACACCACCATTCTATGAGTTCACACACCTCCATTTTGACTTCACACACCTACATTCTAAGACTTCACACACCTTAATTCTTACTTTAGAAACATCCATTCTATGACTTCACACACCCCCATTGTATGACTTCACAAACCTCCATTCTGTGACTTCATACACCTCCATTCTGGGTTCACACACCTCAATTCTGTGACTTCACACATGTCCATTCTCACTTCACACACCTCCATTCTATGACTTCACACACTTCCATTCTATGACTTCACACACCTCCATTCTGTGACTTCACACACCTCGATTTTGAGTTCACACACCTCAATTCTGTGACTTCACACACCTCCATTCTATGACTTCACACACCTCCATTCTATGACTTCACACACCTCCATTTTGTGACTTCACCCACCTCCATTCTATGACTTCACACACCTCCATTGTGACTTCACACACCTCCATTCTGACTTCACACACCTCCATTCTGTGACTTCACACACCTCCATTCTGACTTCACACACCTTCATTTTATGACTTCACACACCTCCATTCTATGACTTCTCACACCTCCATTCTATGACTTCACACACTTCCATTGTGACGTCACACAACTCCATTCTATGAGTTCACACATCTCCATTCTATGATTTCACAAACCTCCATTCTGACATCACACATCTCCATTCTATGACATCACAGACCTCGAATCTGTGACGTCACTCACCTCCACTCTATGACTTCACACTCCTCCATTCTATGACTTCCCACACCTCCTTTCTATGACTTCACCCACCTCAGTCTATGACTTCACACACCTTCATTCTGACTTCACACACCTCCATTCTGTGACTTCACACACCTCCATTCTATGACTTCACACACCTCAATTCTATGACTTGACACACCTCCATTCTATGACTTCAAACACCTCCATTCTGTGACTTCACACACCTCCATTCTGTGACTTCACACACCTCCTTTATGTGACTTCACACACCTTCATTCTGACTTCACACACCTCCATTCTTTGACTTCACACACCTCCATTCCATGATTTCACAAACCTCCATTCTATGACTTCACACACCTCCATTCTATGACTTCACACACCTCCAATTTGACTTCACACACCTCCATTCTATGACTTCACACACCTTCATTCTTACTTCATAAACATACATTCTCTGACTTCACACACCTCCATTCTATGACTTCACAAACCTCCATTCTGTGACTTCACACACCTCCATTTTGAGTTCACACACCTCCTTTCTATGACTTCACACACTTCCATTCTATGACTTCACACAGCTCCATTCTGTGACTTCACACACCTTCATTCTGACTTCACACACCTCCATTCTGTGACTTCACACACCTCAATTCTGTGACTTCACACACCTCCATTCTGACTTCACACACCTCCATTCTATGACTTCACACACCTCCATTGTGACTTCACACACCTCCATTCTATGACTTCACACACCACCATTCTATGAGTTCACACACCTCCATTTTGACTTCACACACCTACATTCTAAGACTTCACACACCTTAATTCTTACTTTAGAAACATCCATTCTATGACTTCACACACCCCCATTGTATGACTTCACAAACCTCCATTCTGTGACTTCATACACCTCCATTCTGGGTTCACACACCTCAATTCTGTGACTTCACACATGTCCATTCTCACTTCACACACCTCCATTCTATGACTTCACACACTTCCATTCTATGACTTCACACACCTCCATTCTGTGACTTCACACACCTCGATTTTGAGTTCACACACCTCAATTCTGTGACTTCACACACCTCCATTCTATGACTTCACACACCTCCATTCTATGACTTCACACACCTCCATTTTGTGACTTCACCCACCTCCATTCTATGACTTCACACACCTCCATTGTGACTTCACACACCTCCATTCTGACTTCACACACCTCCATTCTGTGACTTCACACACCTCCATTCTGACTTCACACACCTTCATTTTATGACTTCACACACCTCCATTCTATGACTTCTCACACCTCCATTCTATGACTTCACACACTTCCATTGTGACGTCACACAACTCCATTCTATGAGTTCACACATTTCCATTCTATGATTTCACAAACCTCCATTCTGACATCACACATCTCCATTCTATGACATCACAGACCTCGAATCTGTGACGTCACTCACCTCCACTCTGTGACTTCAAACTCCTCCATTCTATGACTTCCCACACCTCCTTTCTATGACTTCACCCACCTCAGTCTATGACTTCACACACCTCCATTCTGACTTCACACACCTCCATTCTGTGACTTCACACACCTCCATTCTATGACTTCACACACCTCAATTCTATGACTTCACACACCTCCATTCTATGACTTCAAACACCTCCATTCTGTGACTTCACACACCTCCATTCTATGACTTCAAACACCTTCATTCTTACTTCACAAACATCCATTCTGTGACTTCACACACCTCCTTTCTGTGACTTCACACACCTTCATTCTGACTTCACACACCTCCATTCTCAGACTTCACACACCTCAATTCTGTGACTTGACACACCTCCATTCTGCCTTCACACACCTCCATTCTATGATTTCACACACCTCCATTCTATGACTTCACACACCTCCATTCTGTGACTTCACACACTTCCATTCTAACTTCACACCCCCCCATTCTGACTTCACACACCTCCATTCAGTCTTCACACAGCTTCATTCTATGAATTCACACACCTCCATTCTGTGACTTCACACACCAGCTTTTTGACTTCACACACCTCCATTCTGTGACTTCACACACCTCCATTCTGTGACTTCACACACCTCCGTTTTGACTTCACACACTTCCAATCTGTGACTTCACACAACTCCATTCTGTGACTTCACACACCTCTATTGTTTCACTTCACACACCTCCATTCTTTGACTTCACACACCTCCATTCCATGATTTCACAAACCTCCATTCTATGAGTTCACACACCTCCATTCTATGAGTTCACACACCTCCAATTTGACTTCACACACCTCCATTCTATGACTTCGCACACCTTCATTCTTACTTCATAAACATACATTCTCTGACTTCACACACCTCCATTCTATGACTTCATAAACCTCCAATCTGTGACTTCACACACCTCCATTCTGAGTTCACACACCTCCTTTCTATGACTTCACACACTTCCATTCTATGACTTCACCCACCTCCATTCTGTGACTTCACACACCTTCATTCTGACTTCACACACCTCCATTCTGTGACTTCACACACCTCAATTCTGTGACTTCACACACCTCCATTCTGACTTCACACACCTCCATTCTATGACTTCACACACCTCCATTCTGTGATTTCACACACCTCCATTTTGTGACTTCACACACCTCCATTCTATGACTTCACACACCTCCATTGTGACTTTACACACCTCCATTCTATGAGTTCACACACCACCATTCTATGAGTTCACACATCTCCATTTTGACTTCACACACCTACATTCTAAGACTTCACACACCTTAATTCTTACTTTAGAAACATCCATTCTATGACTTCACACACCCCCATTGTATGACTTCACAAACCTCCATTCTGTGAGTTCACACAACTCCATTCTGGGTTCACACACCTCAATTCTGTGACTTCACACATGTCCATTCTCACTTCACACACCTCCATTCATGACTTCACACACTTCCATTCTATGACTTCACACACCTCCATTCTGTGACTTCACACACCTCGATTTTGAGTTCACACACCTCCATTCTGTGACTTCACACACCTCCATTCTATGACTTCAAACACCTTCATTCTTACTTCACAAACATCCATTCTGTGACTTCACACACCTCCTTTCTGTGACTTCACACACCTTCATTCTGACTTCACACACCTCCATTCTTTGACTTCACACACCTCCATTCCATGATTTCACAAACCTCCATTCTATGACTTCACACACCTCCATTCTATGACTTCACACACCTCCAATTTGACTTCACACACCTCCATTCTATGACTTCACACACCTTCATTCTTACTTCATAAACATACATTCTCTGACTTCACACACCTCCATTCTATGACTTCACAAACCTCCATTCTGTGACTTCACACACCTCCATTTTGAGTTCACACACCTCCTTTCTATGACTTCACACACTTCCATTCTATGACTTCACACAGCTCCATTCTGTGACTTCACACACCTTCATTCTGACTTCACACACCTCCATTCTGTGACTTCACACACCTCAATTCTGTGACTTCACACACCTCCATTCTGACTTCACACACCTCCATTCTATGACTTCACACACCTCCATTGTGACTTCACACACCTCCATTCTATGACTTCACACACCACCATTCTATGAGTTCACACACCTCCATTTTGACTTCACACACCTACATTCTAAGACTTCACACACCTTAATTCTTACTTTAGAAACATCCATTCTATGACTTCACACACCCCCATTGTATGACTTCACAAACCTCCATTCTGTGACTTCATACACCTCCATTCTGGGTTCACACACCTCAATTCTGTGACTTCACACATGTCCATTCTCACTTCACACACCTCCATTCTATGACTTCACACACTTCCATTCTATGACTTCACACACCTCCATTCTGTGACTTCACACACCTCGATTTTGAGTTCACACACCTCAATTCTGTGACTTCACACACCTCCATTCTATGACTTCACACACCTCCATTCTATGACTTCACACACCTCCATTTTGTGACTTCACCCACCTCCATTCTATGACTTCACACACCTCCATTGTGACTTCACACACCTCCATTCTGACTTCACACACCTCCATTCTGTGACTTCACACACCTCCATTCTGACTTCACACACCTTCATTTTATGACTTCACACACCTCCATTCTATGACTTCTCACACCTCCATTCTATGACTTCACACACTTCCATTGTGACGTCACACAACTCCATTCTATGAGTTCACACATCTCCATTCTATGATTTCACAAACCTCCATTCTGACATCACACATCTCCATTCTATGACATCACAGACCTCGAATCTGTGACGTCACTCACCTCCACTCTGTGACTTCAAACTCCTCCATTCTATGACTTCCCACACCTCCTTTCTATGACTTCACCCACCTCAGTCTATGACTTCACACACCTCCATTCTGACTTCACACACCTCCATTCTGTGACTTCACACACCTCCATTCTATGACTTCACACACCTCAATTCTATGACTTCACACACCTCCATTCTATGACTTCAAACACCTCCATTCTGTGACTTCACACACCTCCATTCTATGACTTCAAACACCTTCATTCTTACTTCACAAACATCCATTCTGTGACTTCACACACCTCCTTTCTGTGACTTCACACACCTTCATTCTGACTTCACACACCTCCATTCTCAGACTTCACACACCTCAATTCTGTGACTTGACACACCTCCATTCTGCCTTCACACACCTCCATTCTATGATTTCACACACCTCCATTCTATGACTTCACACACCTCCATTCTGTGACTTCACACACTTCCATTCTAACTTCACACCCCCCCATTCTGACTTCACACACCTCCATTCAGTCTTCACACAGCTTCATTCTATGAATTCACACACCTCCATTCTGTGACTTCACACACCAGCTTTTTGACTTCACACACCTCCATTCTGTGACTTCACACACCTCCATTCTGTGACTTCACACACCTCCGTTTTGACTTCACACACTTCCAATCTGTGACTTCACACAACTCCATTCTGTGACTTCACACACCTCTATTGTTTCACTTCACACACCTCCATTCTTTGACTTCACACACCTCCATTCCATGATTTCACAAACCTCCATTCTATGAGTTCACACACCTCCATTCTATGAGTTCACACACCTCCAATTTGACTTCACACACCTCCATTCTATGACTTCGCACACCTTCATTCTTACTTCATAAACATACATTCTCTGACTTCACACACCTCCATTCTATGACTTCATAAACCTCCAATCTGTGACTTCACACACCTCCATTCTGAGTTCACACACCTCCTTTCTATGACTTCACACACTTCCATTCTATGACTTCACACACCTCCATTCTGTGACTTCACACACCTTCATTCTGACTTCACACACCTCCATTCTGTGACTTCACACACCTCAATTCTGTGACTTCACACACCTCCATTCTGACTTCACACACCTCCATTCTATGACTTCACACACCTCCATTCTGTGATTTCACACACCTCCATTTTGTGACTTCACACACCTCCATTCTATGACTTCACACACCTCCATTGTGACTTTACACACCTCCATTCTATGAGTTCACACACCACCATTCTATGAGTTCACACATCTCCATTTTGACTTCACACACCTACATTCTAAGACTTCACACACCTTAATTCTTACTTTAGAAACATCCATTCTATGACTTCACACACCCCCATTGTATGACTTCACAAACCTCCATTCTGTGAGTTCACACAACTCCATTCTGGGTTCACACACCTCAATTCTGTGACTTCACACATGTCCATTCTCACTTCACACACCTCCATTCATGACTTCACACACTTCCATTCTATGACTTCACACACCTCCATTCTGTGACTTCACACACCTCGATTTTGAGTTCACACACCTCCATTCTGTGACTTCACACACCTCCATTCTATGACTTCACACACCTCCATTCTATGACTTCACACACCTCCATTTTGTGACTTCACCCACCTCCATTCTATGACTTCACACACCTCCATTGTGACTTCACACACCTCCATTCTGAGTTCACACACCTCCATTCTGTGACTTCACACACCTCCATTCTGACTTCACACACCTTCATTTTATGACTTCACACACCTCCATTCTCTGACTTCTCACACCTCAATTCTATGACTTCACACACTTCCATTCTGTGACTTCACACACCTCCATTCTATGACTTCAAACACCTTCATTCTTACTTCACAAACATCCATTCTGTGACTTCACATACCTCCTTTCTGTGACTTCACACACCTTCATTCTGACTTCACACACCTCCATTCTCTGACTTCACACACCTCAATTCTGTGACTTGACACACCTCCATTCTGCCTTCACACACCTCCATTCTATGATTTCACACACCTCCATTCTATGACTTCACACACCTCCATTCTATGACTTCACACACTTCCATTCTACCTTCACACCCCCCCAATCTGACTTCACACACCTCCATTCTGTCTTCACACAGCTCCATTCTATGAATTCACACACCTCCATTCTGTGACTTCACACACCAGCTTTTTTACTTCACACACCTCCATTCTATGACTTCACACACCTCCATTGTGATTTCACACACCTCCATTCTATGAGTTCACACACCTCCATTCTGACTTCACACACCTCCATTCTATGACTTCACACACCTCCGTTATGACTTCACACAGATCCATTCTGTGACTTCACAAAACTCCATTCTGTGATTTCACACACCTCCATACTATGACTTCACACACCTCCATCTATCACTTCACACACCTCCATTCTGAGTTCACACACCTCCATTCTGTGACTTCACACACCTCCATTCTGACTTCACACACCTTCATTTTATGACTTCACAAACCTCCAGTCTGTGATTTGTGACACCTCCATTCTATGACTTCACACACTTCCATTGTGACGTCACACAACTCCATTCTATGAGTTCACACATCTCCATTCTATGATTTCACACACCACCATTCTGACTTCACACACCTCCATTCTATGACATCACAGACCTCGAATCTGTGACTTCACTCACCTCCACTCTATGACTTCACACTCCTCCATTCTATGATTTCCCACACCTCCTTTCTATGACTTCACCCACCTCAGTCTATGAGTTCACACACCTCCATTCTGACTTCACACACCTCCATTCTGTGACTCCACACACCTCCATTCTATGACTTCACACACCTCAATTCTATGACTTCACACACCTCCATTCTATGACTTCACACACCTCCATTCTGTGACTTCACACACCTCCATTCGTTGACATCAAAAACCACCATTCTATGACTACACACAAGTCCATTTTGACTTCACACACCTCCATTCTATGAGTTCACACACCTCCATTTTAAGACTTCACACACCTCCATTCTATGACTTCACACACCTCAATTCTATGACTTCACACACCTCCATTCTAGGACTTCACTCACCTCCATTCTATGACTTCACACACCTCCATTCGTTGACATCAAAAACCACCATTCTATGACTTCACACAACTCCATTTTGACTTCACAAACCTCCATTCTATGAGTTCACACACCTCCATTTTATGACTACAAACAACTCCATTCTATGACTTCACACACCTCCATTCTATGACTTCACACACCTCCATTTTGTGACTTTACACACCTCCACTCTATGACTTCAAACACCTTCATTCTTACTTCACAAACATCCATTCTGTGACTTCACACACCTTCATTCTGACTTCACACACATCCATTCTGTGACTTCACACACCTCAATTCTGTGAATATACACACCCCCATTCTGACTTCACACACCTCCATTCTGTGATTTCACACACCTCCATTTTGTGACTTCACACACCTCCATTCTATGACTTCACACACCTCCATTGTGACTTTACACACCTCCATTCTATGAGTTCACAAACCACCATTCTATGAGTTCACACATCTCCATTTTGACTTCACACACCTACATTCTAAGACTTCACACACCTTAATTCTTACTTTAGAAACATCCATTCTATGACTTCACACACCCCCATTGTATGACTTCACAAACCTCCATTCTGTGACTTCACACACCTCCATTCTGGGTTCACACACCTCAATTCTGTGACTTCACACATGTCCATTCTCACTTCACACACCTCCATTCATGACTTCACACACTTCCATTCTATGACTTCACACACCTCCATTCTGTGACTTCACACACCTCGATTTTGAGTTCACACACCTCCATTCTGGGACTTCACACACCTCCATTCTATGACTTCACACACCTCCATTCTATGACTTCACACACCTCCATTTTGTGACTTCACCCACCTCCATTCTATGACTTCACACACCTCCATTGTGACTTCACACACCTCCATTCTGAGTTCACACACCTCCATTCTGTGACTTCACACACCTCCATTCTGACTTCACACACCTTCATTTTATGACTTCACACACCTCCATTCTCTGACTTCTCACACCTCCATTCTATGACTTCACACACTTCCATTCTGTGACTTCACACACCTCCATTCTATGACTTCAAACACCTTCATTCTTACTTCACAAACATCCATTCTGTGACTTCACATACCTCCTTTCTGTGACTTCACACACCTTCATTCTGACTTCACACACCTCCATTCTCTGACTTCACACACCTCAATTCTGTGACTTGACACACCTCCATTCTGCCTTCACACACCTCCATTCTATGATTTCACACACCTCCATTCTATGACTTCACACACCTCCATTCTGTGACTTCACACACTTCCATTCTACCTTCACACCCCCCCAATCTGACTTCACACACCTCCATTCTGTCTTCACACAGCTCCATTCTATGAATTCACACACCTCCATTCTGTGACTTCACACACCAGCTTTTTTACTTCACACACCTCCATTCTATGACTTCACACACCTCCATTGTGACTTCACACACCTCCATTCTATGAGTTCACACACCTCCATTCTGACTTCACACACCTCCATTCTATGACTTCACACACCTCCGTTATGACTTCACACAGATCCATTCTGTGACTTCACAAAACTCCATTCTGTGATTTCACACACCTCCATACTATGACTTCACACACCTCCATCTATCACTTCACACAACTCCATTCTGAGTTCACACACCTCCATTCTGTGACTTCACACACCTCCATTCTGACTTCACACACCTTCATTTTATGACTTCACAAACCTCCAGTCTGTGATTTGTGACACCTCCATTCTATGACTTCACACACTTCCATTGTGACGTCACACAACTCCATTCTATGAGTTCACACATCTCCATTCTATGATTTCACACACCACCATTCTGACTTCACACACCTCCATTCTATGACATCACAGACCTCGAATCTGTGACTTCACTCACCTCCACTCTATGACTTCACACTCCTCCATTCTATGATTTCCCACACCTCCTTTCTATGACTTCACCCACCTCAGTCTATGAGTTCACACACCTCCATTCTGACTTCACACACCTCCATTCTGTGACTCCACACACCTCCATTCTATGACTTCACACACCTCAATTCTATGACTTCACACACCTCCATTCTATGACTTCACACACCTCCATTCTGTGACTTCACACACCTCCATTCGTTGACATCAAAAACCACCATTCTATGACTACACACAAGTCCATTTTGACTTCACACACCTCCATTCTATGAGTTCACACACCTCCATTTTAAGACTTCACACACCTCCATTCTATGACTTCACACACCTCAATTCTATGACTTCACACACCTCCATTCTAGGACTTCACTCACCTCCATTCTATGACTTCACACACCTCCATTCGTTGACATCAAAAACCACCATTCTATGACTTCACACAACTCCATTTTGACTTCACAAACCTCCATTCTATGAGTTCACACACCTCCATTTTATGACTACACACAACTCCATTCTATGACTTCACACACCTCCATTCTATGATTTCACACACCTCCATTCCATGACTTCACGCACCTCAATTCTGTGACTTCACACACCACCTTTTTGACTTCACACACGTCCATTCTGTGACTTCACACACCTGCATTCTGTGACTTCACACACCTCCGTTTTGACTTCACACACTTCCAATCTGTGACTTCACACACCTCCATTCTGTGACTTCACACACCTCTATTGTTTCACTTCACACACCTCCATTCTTTGACTTCACACACCGCCATTCCATGACTTCACAAACCTCCATTCTATGAGTTCACACAGCTCCATTCTATGAGTTCACACACCTCCAATTTGACTTCACACACCTCCATTCTATGACTTCACACACCTCCATTCTTACTTCAGAAACATCCATTCTCTGACTTCACACACCTCCATTCTATGACTTCACAAACCTCCATTCTGTGACTTCACACACCTCCATTCTGAGTTCACACACCTCCTTTCGATGACTTCACACACTTCCATTCTATGACTTCACACACCTCCATTCTGTGGCTTAACACACCTACATTCTGAGTTCACACACCTGCATTCTGTGACTTCACACACCTCCATTCTGTGACTTCACACACCTCGATCCTATGACTTCACACACCTCCATTCTATGAATTAACACACCTCCATTCTGTGATTTCACAAATCTCCATTCTATGACTTCACACACCTCCATTCTGTGACTTCACAAACCTCCATACTGAGTTCACACACATCCATTCTATGACTTCACAAACCTCCATTCTGAGTTCACAGACCTCCATTCTATGACTTCACACACCTCCATTCTATGACTTCACTCACCTCCATTCTGACTTCACACACCTCCATTCTGACTTCACACACCTCAGTTCTGTGACTTCACACACCTCTATTCTATGATTTCACACACTTCCATTCTCTGACTTCACACACCTCCATTCTATGACTTCACACTCCTCATTTCTGAGTTGACACACCGCCATTCTGTGATTTCACACACCTCCAATCTGACTTCACACACCTCCATTCTATGACTTTACACACCTCCATTCTATGACTTCACACACCTCCATTTTATGACTTCACACACCTCCATTCTATGACTTCACACACCTCAATTCTATGACTTCACACACCTCCATTCTATGACTTCACACACCTCCACTCTGTGACGTCACACACCTCCACTCTATGACTTCAAACACCTTCATTCTTACTTCACAAACTTCATTCTGTGACTTCACACACCTCCATTCTGTGACTTCACACACCTTCATTCTGACTTCACACACCTCCATTCTATGAGTTCACACACCTCCATTTTATGACTTCACACACCTCCATTCTATGACTTCACACACCTCAATTCTATGACTTCACACACCTCAATTCTGTGACTTCACACACCTCCATTCTGACTTCACACACCTCCATTCTATGATTTCACACACCTCCAATCTATGCCTTCACACACCTCTATTCTGTGACTTCACACCCCACCTTTTTGACTACACACACTTCCATTCTGTGATTTCACACACCTCCATTCTGTGACTTCACACACCTCCATTCTGAGTTCACACACCTCCTTTCTATGACTTCACACACTTCCATTCTATGACTTCACACACCTCCATTCTGTGGCTTAACACACCTACATTCTGAGTTCACACACCTACATTCTGTGACTTCACACACCTCCATTCTGTGACTTCACACACCTCGATCCTATGACTTCACACATCTACATTCTATGAATTAACACACCTCCATTCTGTGATTTCACAAACCTCCATTCTATGACTTCACACACCTCCATTCTGTGACTTCACAAACCTCCATACTGAGTTCACACACCTCCATTCTATGACTTCACAAACCTCCATTCTGAGTTCACAGACCTCCATTGTATGACTTCACACACCTCCATTCTATGACTTCACTCACCTCCATTCTGACTTCACGCACCTCAATTCTGTGACTTCACACACCTCTATTCTATGATTTCACACACTTCCATTCTATGACTTCACACACCTCCATTCTATGACTTCACACACCTCATTTCTGAGTTGACACACCTCCATTCTGTGATTTCACACACCTCCAATCTGACTTCACACACCTCCATTCTATGACTTCACACACCTCCATTCGTTGACATCAAAAACCACCATTCTATGACTTCACACAACTCCATTTTGACTTTACACACCTTCATTCTATGACTTCACACACCTCCATTTTATGACTTCACACACCTCCATTCTATGACTTCACACACCTCAATTCTATGACTTCACACACCTCCATTCTATGACTTCACACACCTCCATTCTGTGACTTCACACACCTCCATTCTATGACTTCACACACCTCCATTCGTTGACATCAAAAACCACCATTCTATGACTTCACACAACTCCATTTTGACTTTACACACCTTCATTCTATGACTTCACACACGTCCATTTTATGACTTCACACACCTCCATTCTATGACTTCACACACCTCAATTCTATGACTTCACACACCTCCATTCTATGACTTCACACACCTCCATTCTGTAACTTCACACACCTCCACTCTATGACTTCAAACACCTTCATTCTTACTTCACAAACATCCATTCTGTGACTTCACACACCTCCATTCTGTGACTTCACACACCTTCATTCTGACTTCACACACCTCCATTCTATGAGTTCACACACCTCCATTTTATGACTTCACACACCTCCATTCTATGACTTCACACACCTCAATTCTATGACTTCACACACCTCAATTCTGTGACTTCACACACCTCCATTCTGACTTCACACACATCCATTCTATGATTTCACACACCTCCAATCTATGCCTTCACACACCTCTATTCTGTGACTTCACACACCTCCTTTTTGACTACACACACTTCCATTCTGTGATTTCACACACCTCCATTTTGTGACTTAACACACCGCTATTGTTTCACTTCGCATACCTCCATTCTTTGACTTCACTTACCTCCATTCCATGACTTCACACACCTCCATTCTATGACTTCACACACCTCCATTCTGTGACTTCACACACCTCCATTCTATGACTTCACAAACCTCCATTCTGAGTTCACAGTCCTCCATTCTATGACTTCACACACCTCCATTCTATGACTTCACACACCTCCATTCTATGACTTCACACACCTCCATTCTGTGACTTCACACACCTCCATTCTATGACTTCACACACCTCCATTCTGTGACTTCACACACCTCCATTCTATGACTTCACACACCTCCATTCTATGACTTCACACACCTGCAATTTTACTTCACACACCTTCATTCCATGAGTTCACACACCTGCATTGTGGCTTCACACACCTCCATTCTATGATTTCATACACCTCCATTCTGACTTCACACACCTCCATTCTGAATTCACACACCTCAATTCTGTGTCTTCACAGACCCCCATTCTGTGACTTCACACACCTCCATTTTGACTTCACACACTTCAATTCTGTGACTTCACACACCTCCTGTTGTGAGCCAGAGTGGAATCAATCTGTACCTTTGCTTGCATCAGACGATGGCTTTATTGTCTTATTGCTTTCTGGCCCTATTCTATGTAAATGACCTGAGAATTACCATATGAATGTAACACCTGGAGGTTCCTGGGTCAGGAGGAGGGAAGAAGGGGGAGTGGAAAATAAACTGGAGTCTCGGCAGTCTTTACCTGGACTGCGGACATCCCGGACCCGCTATGTCTTTCTCTCTTCTCTTTCTTGCTAGTCCTTGCCCCCGATTTCAGGAACCCCAATCTGCGAACCCTGGTTTGCCGCCGATTGGCCCCGGCAACCTCCATTCTTGAGTTCACACACCTCCATTCTTTGACTTCACACACCTCCATTCTTGGACTTCACACACCTCCATTCCATGACTTCACACACCTCAATTCTATGAGTTCACACACCTCCATTCTATGAGTTCACACACCTGCATTTTGACTTCACACACCTCCATTCTATGACTTCACACACCTTCATTGTTACTTTAGAAACATCCATTCTATGACTTCACACACCTCCATTGTATGACTTCACAAACCTCCATTCTGTGACTTCACACACCTCCATTCTGGGTTCACAAACCTCAATTCTGTGACTTCACACATGTCCATTCTGACTTAACACACCTCCATTCTATAAATTCACACACTTCCATTCTATGACTTCACACACCTCCATTCTGTGACTTCAAACACGTCCATTTTGAGTACACAAACCTCCATTCTGTGACTTCACACACCTCCATTCTATGAATTCACACACCTCCATTCTATGACTTCACACACCTCCATTCTATGACTTCACACACCTCCATTCTATTAATTCACACACCTCCATTCTGTGACTTCACACACCTACATTCTATGACTTCACACACCTCCATTCTGTGACTTCACCCACCTCCACTCTGATGTCACATACCTCCATTCTGTGATTCACACACCTTCATTCTGTGACTTCACACACCTCCATTCTGACTTCACACAGCTCCATTGTGTGACTTCACAAAACTCCATTCTATGATTTCACACACCTCCATTCTATGACTTCACACACCTCCATTGTGACTTCACACACCTTGATTCTATGATTTCACATACCTCCATTCTGACCTCACACCTCCATTCTATGACTTCACACACCTACATTTTGTGACTTCACCCACCTCCATTCTGAGGTCACATACCTCCATTCTGTGATTCACACACCTTCATTCTGTGACTTCACACACCTCCATTCTGACTTCACACAGCTCCATTGTGTGACTTCACAAAACTCCATTCTATGATTTCACACACCTCCATACTATGACTTCACACACCTCCATCTATGACTTCACACACCTCCATTCTGAGTTGACACACCTCCATTCTGTGACTTCACACACCTCCATTCTGACTTCACTCACCTCCATTGTATGACTTCACAAACCTCCATTCTGTGACTTCACACACCTCCATTCTATGACTTCACACACTTCAATTGTGACGTCACACACCTCCATTCTATGAATTCACAAATCTCCATTCTATGACTTCACACACCTCCATTCTGACTTTACACACCTCCATTCTATGACTTCACAGACCTCGAATCTGTGTCTTCTGTCACCTCCACTGTATGACTTCACACTCCTCCATTCTAAGACTTCCCACACCTCCTTTCTATGACTTCACCCACCTCCATTCTATGACCGCACACCTCCATTCGAGAGTTCACATACCTCCATTGTGTGACTTCACACACCTCCATTCTGTGACTTCACACACCTCCATTCTTTGACTTCACACACCTCTATTCTATGACTTCACACACCTTCATTCTTACTTCACAAACATCCATTCTATGACTTCACACACCTCCATTCTATGATTTCACACAACTCCATTCTGTGATTCACACACCTGCATTCTGTGTTCACACACCTCAATTCTGTGACTTCACACACCTCCATTCTGACTTCACACACCTCCATTCTGTGACTTCACACACCTCCATTCTGAGTTGACACACCTCAATTCTGTGATTTCACACACCTCCATTCTATGACTTCACACACCTCCATTCTGTGACTTCACACACCTCCATTCTATGACTTCACACACCTCCATTCTGTGACTTCACACACCTCCATTCTGAGTTCACACACCTCCATTCTATGACTTCACAAAACTCCATTCTGAGTTCACAGACCTCCATTCTATGACTTCACACATCTCCATTGTATGACTTCACTCACCTCCATTCTGACTTCACACACCTCCATTCTGACTTCAAACACCTCAATTCTGTGACTTCCCACACCTCCATTCTATGATTTCACACACTTCCATTCTATGACTTCACACACCTCCATTCTATGACTTCACACACCTCATTTCTGAGTTGACACACCTCCATTCTGTGATTTCACACACCTCCATACTATGACTTCACACACCTCCATTCTAGGACTTCACACACCTCCATTCGTTGACATCAAAAACCACCATTCTGTGACTTCACACAACTCCATTTTGACTTCACACACCTACATTCTATGAGTTCACACACCTCCATTTTATGACTTCAGACACCTCCATTCTATGACTTCACACACCTCAATTCTATGACTTCACACACCTCCATTCTATGACTTCACACACCTCCATTCTGTGACTTCACACACCTCCATTCGTTGACATCAAAAACCACCATTCTATGACTTCACACAACTCCATTTTGACTTCACACACCTCCATTCTATGAATTCACACACCTCCATTTTATGACTTCAGACACCTCCATTCTACGACTTCACACACCGCAATTCTATGACTTCACACACCTCCATTCTATGACTTCACACACCTCCATTCTGTGACTTCACACACCTCCACTCGATGACTTCAAACACCTTCATTCTTACTTCACAAACATCCATTCTGTGACTTCACACACCTCCATTCTGTGATTTCACACACCTTCATTCTGATTTCACACACCTCCATTCTGTGACTTCACACACCTCAATTCTGTGACTTCACAAACCTTCATTCTGACTTCACACACCTCCATTCTATGACTTCACACACCTCCATTCTATGACTTCACACACCTCCATTTTGTGACTTCACACACCTAAATTCTATGACTTCACACACCTCCATTGTGACTTCACACACCTCCGTTCTATGAGTTCAAACACCTCCATTCCGACTTCACACACCTCCATTCTATGACTTCACACACCTCCGTTCTGACTTCACACAACTCCATTCTGTGTCTTCACACACCTCCATACTATGACTTCACACACATCCATCTATGACTTCACACACCTCCATTCGGAGTTCACACACTTCCATTCTGTGACTTCACACACCTCCATTCTGACTTCACACACCTTCATTTTATGACTTCACACACCTCCATTCTGTGACCTCTCACACCTCCATTCTATGACATCACACACTTCCATTGTGACGTCACACAACTCCATTCTGTGACTTCACACACCTCCATTCTATGACTTCACACACCTCAATTCTATGACTTCACACACCTCCATTCTATGACTTCACACACCTCCATTCTTTGACTTCACACACCTCCATTCTATGACTCCAAACACCTTCATTCTTACTTCACAAACATCCATTCTGTGACTTCACACACCTCCTTTCTGTGACTTCACACACCTTCATTCTGACTTCACACACCTCCATTCTCTGACTTCACACACCTCAATTCTGTGACTTGACACACCTACATTCTGTCTTCACACACCTCCATTCTATCATTTCACACACCTCCATTCTATGACTTCACACACCTCCATTCTGTGACTTCACACACCTCCATTCTGACTTCACACCCCTCCATTCTGACTTCACACACCTCCATTCTGACTTCACACAGCTCCATTCTATGAATTCACACACCTCCATTCTGTGACTTCACACACCAAATTTTTGACCTCACAAACCTCCATTTTGTGACTTCACACACCTCCATTCTGTGACTTCACACACCTCCGTTTTGCCTTCACACACTTACAATCTGTGACTTCACACACCTCCATTCTGTGACTTCACACACCTCTATTGTTTCACTTCACACACCTCCATTCTTTGACTTCACACACCGCCATTCCATGACTTCACAAACCTCCATTCTATGAGTTCACACAGCTCCATTCTATGAGTTCACACACCTCCAATTTGACTTCACACACCTCCATTCTATGACTTCACACACCTTCATTCTTACTTCAGAAACATCCATTCTCTGACTTCACACACCTCCATTCTATGACTTCACAAACCTCCATTCTGTGACTTCACACACCTCCATTATGAGTTCACACACCTCCTTTCTATGACTTCACACACTTCCATTCTATGACTTCACACACCACCATTCTGTGGCTTCACACACCTACATTCTGAGTTCACACACCTCCATTCTGTGACTTCACACACCTCCATTCTGTGACTTCACACACCTCCATTCTGTGACTTCACACACCTCGATCCTATGACTTCACACACCTCCATTTCACACACCTCGATCCTATGACTTCACACACCTCCATTCTATGAATTAACACACCTCCATTCTGTGAGTTCACAAACCTCAATTCTATGACTTCACACACCTCCATTCTGTGACTTCACACACCTCCATTCTGAGTTCACACACCTCCATTCTATGACTTCACACACCTCCATTCTATGACTTCACTCACCTCCATTCTGACTTCACACACCTCCATTCTGACTTCACACACCTCAATTCTGTGACTTCACACACCTCCATTCTATGACTTCACACACTTCCATTCTATGACTTCACACACCTCCATTCTGTGGCTTCACACACCTACATTCTGAGTTTACACACCTCCATTCTGTGACTTCACACACCTCCATTCTGTGATTTCACACACCTCCAATCTGACTTCACACATCTCCATTCTATGACTTCACAAACCTCCATTCGTTGACATAAAAAAACACCATTCTATGACTTCACACAACTCCATTTTGACTATACACCTCCATTTTATGAGTTCACACACCTCCATTTTATGACTTCACACACCTCCATTCTATGACTTCACACACCTCCATTCTGTGACTTCACACACCTCCACTCTATGACTTCAAACACCTTCATTCTGACTTCACAAACATCCATTCTGTGACTTCACACACTTCCATTCTGCGACTTCACACACCTTCATTCTGACTTCATACACCTCCATTCTGTCACTTCACACACCTCAATTCTGTGACTTCACACACCTCCATTCTGACTTCACACACCTCCATTCTATGATTTCACACACCTCCATTCTATGACTTCACACACCTCCATTCTGTGACTTCACACACCACCTTTTTGACTTCACACACCTCCATTCTGTGACTTCACACACCTCCATTCTGTGACTTCACACACCTCCGTTTTGACTTCACACACTTCCATTCTGTGACTTCACACTCCTCCATTCTGTGACTTCACACACCCCTATTGTTTCACTTCACACACCTCCATTGTTTGACTTCACACACCGCCATTCCATGACTTCACACACCTCCATTCTATGAGTTCACACACCTCCATTCTATGAGTTCACACACCTCCAATTTGACTTCACACACCTCCATTCTATGACTTCACACACCTTCATTCTTACTTCAGAAACATCCATTCTCTGACTTCACACACCTCCATTCTATGACTTCACAAACCTCCATTATGTGACTTCACACACCTCCATTCTGAGTTCACACACCTCCATTCTGTGACTTCACACACCTCCATTCGTTGACATCAAAAACCACCATTCTTACTTCACAAACATCCATTCTGTGACTTCACACACCTCCATTCTTTGATTTCACAAACCTTCATTCTGACTTCACACACCTCCATTCTGTGACTTCACACACCTCAATTCTGTGACTTCACACACCTCCATTCTGACTTCACACACCCCGATTCTATGACTTCACTCACCTCCATTCTATGACTTCACACACCTACATTTTGTGACTTCACACACCTAAATTCTATGAGATCACACACCTCCATTGTGACTTCACGCACCTCCATTCTATGAGGTCACACACCTCAATTCTGACTTCACACACCTCCATTCTATGACTTCACACACCTCCGTTCTGACTTCACACAGCTCCATTCTGTGACTTCACAAAACTCCATTCTGTGATTTCACACACCCCCATACTATGACTTCACACACCTCCATCTAAGACTTTACACACCTCCATTCTCAATTCACACACCTCAATTCTGTGACTTCACACACCTCCATTCTGACTTCACACACCTTCATTTTATGACTTCACACACCTCCATTCTGTGACTTCTCACACCTCCATTGTATGACTTCACACTCTTCCATTGTGACGTCACACAACTCCATTCTATGAGTTCACACATCTCCATTCTGTCATTTCACACACCTCCATTCTGACTTCACACACCTCCATTCTATGACATCACAGACCTCGAATCTGTGACTTCACTCACCTCCTCTGTATGACTTCACACTCCTCCATTCTATGACTTCCCACACCTCCTTTCTATTACGTCTCCCACCTCAGTCTATGACTTCACACACCTCCATTCTGACTTCACACACCTCCATTCTATGACTTCAAACACCTTCATTCTGACTTCAAACACCTCCATTCTCTGACTTCACAGACCTCAAATCTGTGACGTGACACACCTCCATTCTGACTTCACACACCTTCATTCTATGATTTCACACACCTCCATTCTATGACTTCACACACCTCCATTCTGTGACTTCACACACCTCCATTCTGACTTTACACACCTCCATTCTGACTTCACACACCTCCATTCTGACTTCACACAGCTCCATTCTATGAATTCACACACCTCCATTCTGTGACTTCACACACCACCTTTTTGACTTCACACACCTCCATTCTGTGACTTCACACACGTCCATTCTGTGATTTCACGCACCTCCGTTTTGATTTCACACACTTCCAATCTGTGACTTCACACACCTCCATTCTCTGACTTCACACACCTCTATTGTTTCACTTCACACCCCTCCATTCTTTGACTTCACACACCGCCATTCCATGACTTCACAAACCTCCATTCTATGAGTTCACACACCTCCAATTTGACTTCACACACCTCCATTCTATGACTTCACACACCTTCATTCTTACTTCAGAAACATCCATTCTCTGACTTCACACACATCCTTTCTATGACTTCACAAACCTCTATTCTGTGACTTCACACACCTCCATTCTGAGTTCACACACCTTCTTTCTATGACTTCACACACTTCCATTCTATGACTTCACACAACTCCATTCTGTGGCTTCACACACCTACATTTTGAGTTCACACACCTCCATTCTTTGACTTCACACACCTTCATTCTTACTTCAGAAACATCCATTCTCTGACTTCACACACCTCCATTCTATGACTTCACAAACCTCCATTATGTAACTTCACACACCTCCATTCTGAGTTCACACACCTCCATTCTGTGACGTCACACACCTCCATTCGTTGACATCAAAAACCACCATTCTGTGACTTCACACAATTCCATTTTAACTTCACACACCTCCATTCTATGACTTCACACACCTCCATTTTATGACTTCACACACCTCCATTCTGTGACTTCACACACCTCTATTGTTTCACTTCACACCCCTCCATTCTTTGACTTCACACACCGCCATTCCATGACTTCACAAACCTCCATTCTATGAGTTCACACACCTCCAATTTGACTTCACACACCTCCATTCTATGACTTCACACACCTTCATTCTTACTTCAGAAACATCCATTCTCTGACTTCACACACATCCTTTCTATGACTTCACAAACCTCTATTCTGTGACTTCACACACCTCCATTCTGAGTTCACACACCTCCTTTCTATGACTTCACACACTTCCATTCTATGACTTCACACAACTCCATTCTGTGGCTTCACACACCTACATTTTGAGTTCACACACCTCCATTCTTTTACTTCACACACCTTCATTGTTACTTCAGAAACATCCATTCTCTGACTTCACACACCTCCATTCTATGACTTCACAAACCTCCATTATGTAACTTCACACACCTCCATTCTGAGTTCACACACTTCCATTCTGTGACGTCACACACCTCCATTCGTTGACATCAAAAACCACCATTCTATGACTTCACACAACTCCATTTTAACTTCACACACCTCCATTCTATGACTTCACACACCTCCATTTTATGACTTCACACACCTCCATTCTATGACTTCACACACCTCAATTCTATGACTTCACACACCTCCATTCTATGACTTCACACACCTCCATTCTGTGACTTCACACACCTCCACTCTATGACTTCAAACACCTTCATTCTTACTTCATAAACATCCATTCTGTGACTTCACACACCTTCATTCTGTCATTTCACAAACCTTAATTCTGACTTCACACACCTCCATTCTGTGACTTCACACACCTCAATTCTGTGACTTCACACACGTCCATTCTGACTTCACACACCTCCATTCTATGACTTCACTCACCTCCATTCTATGACTTCACACACCTACATTTTGTGACTTCACACACCTAAATTCTATGACTTCACACACCTCCATTGTGACTTCACACAAATCCATTCTATGAGGTCACACACCTCCATTCTGACTTCACACACCTCCATTCTATGACTTCACACACCTCCGTTCTGACTTCACACAGCTCCATTCTGTGACTTCACAAAACTCCATTCTGTGATTTCACACACCCCCATACTATGATTTCACACACCTCCATCTATGACTTTACACACCTCCATTCTGAGTTCACACGTCTCCATTCTGTGACTTCACACACCTCCATTCTTACTTCACACACCTTCATTTTATGACTTCTCACACCTCCATTCTGTGACTTCTCACACCTCCATTCTATGACTTCATACTCTTCCATTGTGACGTCACACAACTCGATTCTATGAGTTCACACATCTCCATTCTATGATTTCACACACCTCCATTCTGACTTCACACACCTCCATTCTATGACATCACAGACCTCGAATCTGTGACTTCACTCACCTCCACTCTATGACTTCACACTCCTCCATTCTATGACTTCCCACACCTCCTTTCTATGACTTCACACACCTCCATTCTGACTTCACACACCTCCATTCTATGACTTCAAACCCCTTCATTCTGACTTCAAACACCTCCATTCTCTGACTTCACAGACCTCAATTCTGTGACGTGACACACCTCCATTCTGACTTCACACACCTTCATTCTATGATTTCACACACCTCCATTCTATGACTTCACACACCTCCATTCTGTGACTTCACACACCTCCATTCTGACTTTACACACCTCCATTCTGACTTCACACACCCCCATTCTGACTTCACACAGCTCCATTCTATGAATTCACACACCTCCATTCTGTGACTTCACACACCACCTTTTTGACTTCACACACCTCTATTCTGTGACTTCACACACCTCCATTCTGTGACTTCACACACCTCCGTTTTGATTTCACACACTTCCAATCTGTGACTTCACACACCTCCATTCTGTGACTTCACACACCTCTATTGTTTCACTTCACACCCCTCCATTCTTTGACTTCACACACCGCCATTCCATGACTTCACAAACCTCCATTCTATGAGTTCACACACCTCCATTCCATGAGTTCACACACTTCCAATTTGACTTCACACACCTCCATTCTATGACTTCACACACCTTCATTCTTACTTCAGAAACATCCATTCTCTGACTTCACACACCTCCTTTCTATGACTTCACAAACGTCTATTCTGTGACTTGACACACCTCCATTCTGACTTCACACACCTCCTTTCTATGACTTCACACACTTCCATTCTATGACTTCACACAACTCCATTCTGTGGCTTCACACACCTACATTTTGTGTTCACACACCTCCATTCTATGACTTCACACACCTTCATTCTTACTTCAGAAACATCCATTCTCTGACTTCACACACCTCCATTCTTTGACTTCACAAACCTCCATTATGTGACTTCACACACCTCCATTCTGAGTTCACACACCTCCATTCTGTGACTTCACACACCTCCATTCGTTGACATCAAAAACCACCATTCTATGACTTCACACAACTCCATTTTAACTTCACACACCTCCATTCTATGACTTCACACACCTCCATTTTATGACTTCAGACACCTCCATTCTATGACTTCAAACACCTTCATTCTGACTTCAAACACCTCCATTCTCTGACTTCACAGACCTCAAATCTGTGACGTGACACACCTCCATTCTGACTTCACACACCTTCATTCTATGATTTCACACACCTCCATTCTATGACTTCACACACCTCCATTCTGTGACTTCACACACCTCCATTCTGACTTTACACACCTCCATTCTGACTTCACACACCTCCATTCTGACTTCACACAGCTCCATTCTATGAATTCAAACACCTCCATTCTGTGACTTCACACACCACCTTTTTGACTTCACACACCTCCATTCTGTGACTTCACACACCTCCATTCTGTGACTTCACGCACCTCCGTTTTGATTTCACACACTTCCAATCTGTGACTTCACACACCTCCATTCTGTGACTTCACACACCTCTATTGTTTCACTTCACACCCCTCCATTCTTTGACTTCACACACCGCCATTCCATGACTTCACAAACCTCCATTCTATGAGTTCACACACCTCCAATTTGACTTCACACACCTCCATTCTATGACTTCACACACCTTCATTCTTACTTCAGAAACATCCATTCTCTGACTTCACACACATCCTTTCTATGACTTCACAAACCTCTATTCTGTGACTTCACACACCTCCATTCTGAGTTCACACACCTCCTTTCTATGACTTCACACACTTCCATTCTATGACTTCACACAACTCCATTCTGTGGCTTCACACACCTACATTTTGAGTTCACACACCTCCATTCTTTGACTTCACACACCTTCATTCTTACTTCAGAAACATCCATTCTCTGACTTCACACACCTCCATTCTATGACTTCACAAACCTCCATTATGTAACTTCACACACCTCCATTCTGAGTTCACACACCTCCATTCTGTGACGTCACACACCTCCATTCGTTGACATCAAAAACCACCATTCTATGACTTCACACAACTCCATTTTAACTTCACACACCTCCATTCTATGACTTCACACACCTCCATTTTATGACTTCACACACCTCCATTCTGTGACTTCACACACCTCTATTGTTTCACTTCACACCCCTCCATTCTTTGACTTCACACACCGCCATTCCATGACTTCACAAACCTCCATTCTATGAGTTCACACACCTCCAATTTGACTTCACACACCTCCATTCTATGACTTCACACACCTTCATTCTTACTTCAGAAACATCCATTCTCTGACTTCACACACATCCTTTCTATGACTTCACAAACCTCTATTCTGTGACTTCACACACCTCCATTCTGAGTTCACACACCTCCTTTCTATGACTTCACACACTTCCATTCTATGACTTCACACAACTCCATTCTGTGGCTTCACACACCTACATTTTGAGTTCACACACCTCCATTCTTTGACTTCACACACCTTCATTCTTACTTCAGAAACATCCATTCTCTGACTTCACACACCTCCATTCTATGACTTCACAAACCTCCATTATGTAACTTCACACACCTCCATTCTGAGTTCACACACCTCCATTCTGTGACGTCACACACCTCCATTCGTTGACATCAAAAAACACCATTCTATGACTTCACACAACTCCATTTTAACTTCACACACCTCCATTCTATGACTTCACACACCTCCATTTTATGACTTCAGACACCTCCATTCTATGACTTCACACACCTCAATTCTATGACTTCACACACCTCCATTCTATGACTTCACACACCTCCATTCTGTGACTTCACACACCTCCACTCTATGACTTCAAACACCTTCATTCTTACTTCACAAACATCCATTCTGTGACTTCACACACCTCCATTCTGTGATTTCACAAACCTTCATTCTGACTTCACACACCTCCATTCTGTGACTTCACACACCTCAATTCTGTGACTTCACACACGTCCATTCTGACTTCACACACCTCCATTCTATGACTTCACTCACCTCCATTCTATGACTTCACACACCTACATTTTGTGACTTCACACACCTAAATTCTATGACTTCGCTCACCTCCATTGTGACTTCACACAAATCCATTCTATGAGGTCACACACCTCCATTCTGACTTCACACACCTCCATTCTATGACTTCACACACCTCCGTTCTGACTTCACACAGCTCCATTCTGTGACTTCACAAAACTCCATTCTGTGATTTCACACACCCCCATACTATGATTTCACACACCTCCATCTATGACTTTACACACCTCCATTCTGAGTTCACACGTCTCCATTCTGTGACTTCACACACCTCCATTCTGACTTCACACACCTTCATTTTATGACTTCTCACACCTCCATTCTGTGACTTCTCACACCTCCATTCTATGACTTCACACTGTTCCATTTTAAGGTCACACAACTCCATTCTATGATTTCACACATCTCCATTCTATGATTTCACACACCTCCATTCTGACTTCACACACCTCCATTCTATGACATCACAGACCTCGAATCTGTGACTTCACTCACCTCCACTCTATGACTTCACACTCCTCCATTCTATGACTTCCCACACCTCCTTTCTATGACTTCACACACCTCCATTCTGACTTCACACACCTCCATTCTATGACTTCAAACCCCTTCATTCTGACTTCAAACACCTCCATTCTCTGACTTCACAGACCTCAATTCTGTGACGTGACACACCTCCATTCTGACTTCACACACCTTCATTCTATGATTTCACACACCTCCATTCTATGACTTCACACACCTCCATTCTGCGACATCACACACCTCCATTCTGACTTTACACACCTCCATTCTGACTTCACACACCCCCATTCTGACTTCACACAGCTCCATTCTATGAATTCACACACCTCCATTCTGTGACTTCACACACCACCTTTTTGACTTCACACACCTCTATTCTGTGACTTCACACACCTCCATTCTGTGACTTCACACACCTCCGTTTTGATTTCACACACTTCCAATCTGTGACTTCACACACCTCCATTCTGTGACTTCACACACCTCTATTGTTTCACTTCACACCCCTCCATTCTTTGACTTCACACACCGCCATTCCATGACTTCACAAACCTCCATTCTATGAGTTCACACACCTCCATTCCATGAGTTCACACACTTCCAATTTGACTTCACACACCTCCATTCTATGACATCACACACCTTCATTCTTACTTCAGAAACATCCATTCTCTGACTTCACACACCTCCTTTCTATGACTTCACAAACGTCTATTCTGTGACTTGACACACCTCCATTCTGACTTCACAAACCTCCTTTCTATGACTTCACACACTTCCATTCTATGACTTCACACAACTCCATTCTGTGGCTTCACACACCTACATTTTGTGTTCACACACCTCCATTCTATGACTTCACACACCTTCATTCTTACTTCAGAAACATCCATTCTCTGACTTCACACACCTCCATTCTTTGACTTCACAAACCTCCATTATGTGACTTCACACACCTCCATTCTGAGTTCACACACCTCCATTCTGTGACTTCACACACCTCCATTCGTTGACATCAAAAACCACCATTCTATGACTTCACACAACTCCATTTTAACTTCACACACCTCCATTCTATGACTTCACACACCTCCATTTTATGACTTCAGACACCTCCATTCTATGACTTCACACACCTCAATTCTATGACTTCACACACCTCCATTCTATGACTTCACACACCTCCATTCTGTGACTTCACACACCTCCACTCTATGACTTCAAACACCTTCATTCTTACTTCACAAACATCCATTCTGTGACTTCACACACCTCCATTCTGTGATTTCACAAACCTTCATTCTGACTTCACACACCTCCATTCTGTGACTTCACACACCTCAATTCTGTGACTTCACACACTTCCATTCTGACTTCACACACCTCCATTCTATGACTTCACTCACCTCCATTCTATGACTTCACACACCTACATTTTGTGACTTCACACACCTAAATTCTATGACTTCACACACCTCCATTGTGACTTCACACACCTTCATTCTGTGACTTCACAAAACTCCATTCTGTGATTTCACACACCCCCATACTATGACTTCACACACCTCCATCTATGACTTTACACACCTCCATTCTGAGTTCACACACCTCCATTCCTTGACCTCACACACCTCCATTCTTACTTCACACACCTTCATTTTATGACTTCTCACACCTCCATTCTGTGACTTCTCACACCTCCATTCTATGACTTCACACTCTTCCATTGTGACGTCACACAACTCGATTCTATGAGTTCACACATCTCCATTCTATCATTTCACACACCTCCATTCTGACTTCACACACCTCCATTCTATGACATCACAGACCTCGAATCTGTGACTTCACTCACCTCCACTCTATGACTTCACACTCCTCCATTCTATGACTTCCCACACCTCCTTTCTATGACTTCACACACCTCCATTCTGACTTCACACACCTCCATTCTATGACTTCAAACCCCTTCATTCTGACTTCAAACACCTCCATTCTCTGACTTCACAGACCTCAATTCTGTGACGTGACACACCTCCATTCTGACTTCACACACCTTCATTCTATGATTTCACACACCTCCATTCTATGACTTCACACACCTCCATTCTGTGACTTCACACACCTCCATTCTGACTTTACACACCTCCATTCTGACTTCACACACCCCCATTCTGACTTCACACAGCTCCATTCTATGAATTCACACACCTCCATTCTGTGACTTCACACACCACCTTTTTGACTTCACAAACCTCCATTCTGTGACTTCACACACCTCCATTCTGTGACTTCACAGACCTCCGTTTTGATTTCACACACTTCCAATCTGTGACTTCACACACCTCCATTCTGTGACTTCACACACCTCTATTGTTTCACTTCACACCCCTCCATTCTTTGACTTCACACACTGCCATTCCATGACTTCACAAACCTCCATTCTATGAGTTCACACACCTCCATTCCATGAGTTCACACACCTCCAATTTGACTTCACACACCTCCATTCTATGACTTCACACACCTTCATTCTTACTTCAGAAACATCCATTCTCTGACTTCACACACCTCCTTTCTATGACTTCACAAACCTCCATTCTGTGGCTTCACACACCTACATTTTGAGTTCACACACCTCCATTCTGTGACTTCACACACCTCCATTCTGTGACTTCACACACCTCCATTCTGTGACTTCACACAACTCGATCCTATGACTTCACACACCTCCATTCAATGAATTAACACACCTCCATTCTGTGATTTCACAAACCTCCATTCTATGACTTCACACACCTCCATTCTTTGACTTCCCACACCTCCATTCTGAGTTCACACACCTCCATTCTATGACTTCACAAACCTCCATTCTGAGTTCACAGACCTCCATTCTATGACTTCACACACCTCCATTCTATGACTTCACTCACCTCCATTCTGACTTCACACACCTTAATTCTGTCACTTCACACACCTCCATTCTATGATTTCACACACTTTCATTCTATGACTTCACACACCTCCATTCTGTGGCTTCACACACCTACATTCTGAGTTCACACACCTCCATTCTGTGACTTCACACACCTCCATTCTGTGATTTCACACACCTCCAATCTGACTTCACACACCTCCATTCTATGACTTCACACACCTCCATTCGTTGACATCAAAAAACACCATTCTATGACTTCACACAACTCCATTTTGACTTCACACACCTCCATTCTATGAGTTCACACACCTCCATTTTATGACTTCACACAACTCCATTCTATGACTTCACACACCTCAATTCTATGACTTCACACACCTCCATTCTATGACTTCACACACCTCCATTCTGTGACTTCACACACCACCTTTTTGACTTCACACACCTCCATTCTGTGACTTCACACACCTCCATTCTGTGACTTCACACACCTCCGTTTTGTCTTTACCCACTTCCATTCTGTGACTTCACACACCTCCATTCTGTGACTTCACACACATCTATTGTTTCACTTCACACCCCTCCATTCTTTGACTTCACACACCTCCATTCCATGACTTCACACACCTCCATTCTATGAGTTCACACACCTCCATTCTATGAGTTCACACAACTCCAATTTGACTTCACACACCTCCATTCTATGACTTCACACACCTTCATTCTTACTTCAGAAACATCCATTCTCTGACTTCACACACCTCCATTCTATGACTTCACAAACCTCCATTCTGTGTCTTCACACACCTCCATTCTGAGTTCACACTCCTTCATTCTGTGACTTCACACACCTCCATTCTTCCTTCACACACCTCCATTCTATGACTTCACACACTTCCATTCTAGGACTTCACACACCTCCATTCTGTGGCTTCACACACCTCCATTCTGAGTTCACACACCTACATTCTGTGACTTCACACACCTCCATTCTGTGACTTCACACACCTCCATTCTGTGACTTCACACACCTCGATCCTATGACTTCACACACCTCCATTCTATGAATTCACACACCTCCATTCTGTGATTTCACACACCTCCATTCTATGACTTCACACACCTCCATTCTGTGACTTCACACACCTCCATTCTGAGTTCACACACCTCCATTCTATGACTTCACAAACCCCCATTCTGAGTTCACAGACCTCCATTCTATGACTTCACACACTTCCATTCTATGACTTCACACACCTCCATTCTGACTTCACACACCTACATTCTGACTTCACACACCTCAATTCTTTGACTTCACACACCTCCATTCTATGATTTCACACACCTCCATTCTATGACTTCACACACCTCCATTCTATGACTTCACACACCTCATTTCTGAGTTGACACACCTCCATTCTGTGATTTCACACACCTCCAATCTGACTTCACACACCTCCATTCTGTGACTTCACACACCTCCATTCGTTGACATCAAAAACAACCATTCTATGACTTCACACAACTCCATTGTGACTTCACACACCTCCATTCTATGAATTCACACACCTCCATTTTATGACTTCACACACCTCCATTCTATGACTTCACACACCTCCATTCTGTGACTTCACACACCTGCATTCTATGACTTCACAAACCTCCATTCTGAGTTCACAGTCCTCCATTCTATGACTTCACACACCTCCATTCTATGACTTCACACACCTCCATTCTATGACTTCACACACCTCCATTCTGTGACTTCACACACCTCCATTCTATGACTTCACACACCTCCATTCTGTGACTTCACACAACTCCATTCTATGACTTCACACACCTCCATTCTATGACTTCACACACCTGCAATTTTACTTCACACACCTTCATTCCATGAGTTCACACACCTGCGTTGTGGCTTCACACACCTCCATTCTATGATTTCACACACCTCCATTCTGACTTCACACACCTCCATTCTGACTTCACACACCTCTATTCTGTGTCTTCACAGACCTCCATTCTGTAACTTCACACACCTCCATTTTGACTTCACACACTTCAATTCTGTGACTTCACACACGTCCTGTTGTGAGCCAGAGTGGAATCAAACTGTACCTTGGCTTGCATCAGACGATGGCTTTATTGTCTTATTGCTTTCTGGCCCTATTCTATGCAAATGACCTGAGAATTATCATATGAATGTAACACCTGTAGGTTCCCTGGGTCAGGAGGAGGGAAGAAGGGGGAGTGGAAAATAAACCCGCAGTCTCGGCTGTCTTTACCTGGACTGCGGACATCCCGGACCCGCTGTGTCTGTCTCTCTTCTATTTCTTGCTAGTCCTTTCCCCCGATTTCAGGAACCCCAATCTGCGAACCCTGGTTTGCCGCCGGTTGGCCCCGCCAACCTCCATTCTCTGAGTTCACACACATCCATTCTTTGACTTCACACACCTCCATTCTTGGACTTGACACACCTCCATTCCATGACTTCACACACCTCCATTCTATGAGTTCACACACCTCCATTCTATGAGTTCACACACCTCCATTTTCACTTCACACACCTCCATTCTATGACTTCACACACCTTCATTCTTACTTTAGAAACATCCATTCTATGACTTCACACACCTCCATTCTTTGACTTCAAACACCTCCATTTTGAGTACACAAACCTCCATTCTGTGACTTCACACACCTCCATTCTATGAATTCACACACCTCCATTCTCTGACTTCACACACCTCCATTCTATGACTTCACACACCTCCATTCTATGACTTCACACACCTCCATTCTGTGACTTCACCCACCTCCATTGTGAGTTGACATACCTCCATTCTGTGATTCACACACCTTCATTCTGTGACTTCACACACCTCCATTCTATGACGTCACACACCTACATTCTATGACTTCACACACCTCCATTATGTGACTTCACACACTTTGATTCTATGATTTCACATACCTCCATTCTGACTTCACACACCTCCATTCTATGACTTCACACACCTACATTCTGACTTCACACACCTCCATTGTGTGTCTTCACAAAACACCATTCTATGGTTTCACACACCTCCATACTATGACTTCCCACACCTCTTTCTATGACTTCACCACCTCCCTTCTATGACCGCACACCTCCATTCGAGACTTCACACACCTCCATTGTGTGACTTCACACACCTCCATTCTGTGACTTCACACACCTCCATTCTATGACTTCACACACCTTCATTCTTCTTTCACAAAAATCCATTCTATGACTTCACACACCTCCATTCTATGACTTCACACACCTCCATTTTTTGACTTCACACACCTCCATTCTAAGATTTCACACACCTCCATTGTGACTTCACACACCTCCATTCTATGAGTTCACACACCTCCATTCTGACTTCACACAGCTCCATTCTTTGACTTCACAAAACTCCATTCTATGATTCCACCCACCTCCATACTATGTTTTCACACACCTCCATTCTGTGACTTCACACACCTCAATTCTGACTTCACACACCTTCATTGTATGACTTCACACACTTCAATTCTATGACTTCACACACCTCTATTCTATAGCATCACACACCTCCATTCTGTGACGTCACACACCTCCATTCTATGACTTCAAACACCTTCATTCTTTCTTCACAAACATCCATTCTGTGACTTCACACAACTCCCTTCTGTGACTTCACACCTGCACTCTGACTTCACAGTTCACCTCTATTCTGTGACTTCACACACCTCAACTCTGTGACTTCACACACCTCAATTCTGACTTCACACACCTCCATTCTGTGACTTCACACACCTCCATTCGATGCCTTCACACACCTCCATTTTGTGACTTCACACACCTAAATTCTATGACTTCACACACCTCCATTCTGTGACTTCACGCACCTCCATTCTATGCCTTCACACACCTACATTCTGTGACTTCACACACCTTGATTCTATGATTTCACATACCTCCATTCTGACTTCACACACCTCCATTCTATGACTTCACACACCTCCATTCTGACTTCACACAGCTCCATTGTGTGACTTCACAAACCTCCATTCTATGATTTCACACACCTCCATACTATGACTTCACACACCTCCATCTATGACTTCACACACCTCCATTCTGAGTTCACACACCTCCATTCTGTGACTTCACACACCTCCATTCTGACTTCACTCACCTCCATTGTATGACTTCACACACCTCCATTCTGTGACTTCACACACCTCCATTCTATGACTTCACACACTTCAATTGTGACGTCACACACATCCATTCTATGAATTCACAAATCTCCATTCTATGATTCACACACCTCCATTCTGACTTTACACACCTCCATTCTATGACTTCACAGACCTCGAACCTGTGTATTCAGTCACCTTCACTGTATGACTTCACACTCCACCATTCTAGGACTTCCCACACCTCTTTCTATGACTTCACCACCTCCCTTCTATGACCGCACACCTCCATTCGAGACATCACACACCTCCATTGTGTGACTTCACACACCTCCATTCTGTGACTTCACACACCTCCATTCATTGACTTCACACACCTCTATTCTATGACTTCACACACCTTCATTCTCACTTCACAAACATCCATTCTATGACTTCACACACCTCCATTCTATGATTTCACACACCTCCATTCTGTGATTCACACACCTCCATTCTGACTTCACACACCTCCATTCTATAACTTCACACACCTCCATTCTATGACTTCACACACCTCCATTCTGTGACTTCACACACCTCCATTCTAAGATTTCACACACCTCCATTGTGACTTCACACACCTCCATTCTATGAGTTCACACACCTCCATTCTGACTTCACACAGCTCCATTCTGTGACTTCACAAAACTCCATTCTATGATTCCACACACCTCCATACTATGTCTACAGACACCTCCATCTATGACTTCACACACCTCCATTCTGAGTTCACACACCTCCACTCTGTGACTTCACACACCTCCATTCTGACTTCACACACCTTCATTGTATGACTTCACACACCTCAATTCTATGATTTCACACACCTCCATTCTATAACTTCACACACCTCCATTCTGTGATGTCACACACCTCCATTCTATGACTTCAAACACCTTCATTCTTACTTCACAAACATCCATTCTGTGACTTCACACAACTCCCTTCTGTGACTTCACACCTGCCCTCTGACTTCACAGTTCACCTCTATTCTGTGACTTCACACACCTCAACTCTGTGACTTCACACACCTCAATTCTGACTTCACACACCTCCATTCTGTGACTTCACACACCTCCATTCGATGCCTTCACACACCTCCATTTTGTGACTTCACACACCTAAATTCTATGACTTCACACACCTCCATTCTGTGACTTCACGCACCTCCATTCTATGCCTTCACACACCTACATTCTGTGACTTCACACACCTTGATTCTATGATTTCACATACCTCCATTCTGACTTCACACACCTCCATTCTATGACTTCACACACCTCCATTCTGACTTCACACAGCTCCATTGTGTGACTTCACAAAACTCCATTCTATGATTTCACACACCTCCATACTATGACTTCACACACCTCCATCTATGACTTCACACACCTCCATTCTGAGTTCACACACCTCCATTCTGTGACTTCACACACCTCCATTCTGACTTCACTCACCTCCATTGTATGACTTCACACACCTCCATTCTGTGACTTCACACACCTCCATTCTATGACTTCACACACTTCAATTGTGATGTCACACACATCCATTCTATGAATTCACAAATCTCCATTCTATGATTCACACACCTCCATTCTGACTTTACACACCTCCATTCTATGACTTCACAGACCTCGAACCTGTGTCTTCAGTCACCTTCACTGTATGACTTCACACTCCACCATTCTATGACTTCCCACACCTCTTTCTATGACTTCACCACCTCCCTTCTATGACCGCACACCTCCATTCGAGACATCACACACCTCCATTGTGTGACTTCACACACCTCCATTGTGTGACTTCACACACCTCCATTCTTTGACTTCACACAACTCTATTCTATGACTTCACACACCTTCATTCTCACTTCACAAACATCCATTCTATGACTTCACACACCTCCATTCTATGATTTCACACACCTCCATTCTGTGATTCACACACCTCCATTCTGACTTCACACACCTCCATTCTATAACTTCACACACCTCCATTCTATGACTTCACACACCTCAATTCTGTGACTTCACACACCTCCATTCTAAGATTTCACACACCTCCATTGTGACTTCACACACCTCCATTCTATGAGTTCACACACCTCCATTCTGACTTCACACAGCTCCATTCTGTGACTTCACAAAACTCCATTCTATGATTCCACACACCTCCATACTATGTCTTCACACACCTCCATCTATGACTTCACACACCTCCATTCTGAGTTCACACACCTCCACTCTGTGACTTCACACACCTCCATTCTGACTTCACACACCTTCATTGTATGACTTCACACACCTCAATTCTATGATTTCACACACCTCCATTCTATAACTTCACACACCTCCATTCTGTGATGTCACACACCTCCATTCTATGACTTCAAACACCTTCATTCTTACTTCACAAACATCCATTCTGTGACTTCACACAACTCCCTTCTGTGACTTCACACCTGCATTCTGACTTCACACACCTCTATTCTGTAAATTCACACACCTCAATTCTGTGACTTCACACACCTCCATTCTGAGGTCACATACCTCCATTCTATGATTCATACACCTTCATTCTGTGACTTCACACACCTCCATTCTGACTTCACACAGCTCCATTCTGTGACTTCCAACACTTCCATTTTATGATTTCACACACCTCCATTCTATGACTTCACACACCTCCATTGTGACTTCACACACCTTGATTCTATGATTTCACATACCTCAATTCTGACTTCACACACCTCCATTCTATGACTTCACACACCTCGGTTCTGACTTCACACAACTCCATTCTGTGACTTCACAAAACTCCATGCTATGATTTCACACACCTCCATACTATGACTTCACACACCTCCATCTATGATTTCACACACCTCCATTCGGAGTTCACACACCTCCATTCTGTGACTTCACACATCTACATTCTGACTTCACTCCCCTCCATTGTATGACTTCACACACCTCCATTCTGTGACTTCACACACCTCCATTCTATGACTTCACACACTTCAATTGTGACGTCATACACCTCCATTCTATGAATTCACAAATCTCCATTCTATGACTTCACACACCTCCATTCTGACTTTACACATCTCCATTCTGTGACTTCACAGACCTCGAATCTGTGTCTTCAGTCACCTCCACTGGATGACTTCACACTCCTCCATTCTAGGACTTCCCACACCTCCTTTCTATGACTTCACCCACCTCCCTTCTATGACCGCACACCTCCATTCGAGACTTCACACACCTACATTGTGTTACTTCACACACCTCCATTCTGTGACTTCACACACCTCCATTCTTTGACTTCACAAACCTCTATTCTATGCTTCACACACCTTCATTCTTACTTCACAAACATCCATTCTATGACTTCACACACCCCCATTCTATGATTTCACACAACTCCATTCTGTGATTCACACACCTGCATTCTGTGTTCACACACCTCAATTCTGTGACTTCACACACCTCCATTCTGACTTCACACACCTCCATTCTATGACTTCACACACCTCCATTCTATGACTTCACACACATCCATTCTGTGACTTCACACACCTCCATTCTGAGTTGACACACCTCCATTCTGTGACTTCTCACACCTCCATTCTGACTTCACACAGCTCCATTCTATAACTTCACAAAACTCCATTCTGTGACGTCACACACCTCCATTCTATGACTTCACACACCTTCATTCTTATTTCACAAAATGCATTCTATGACTTCACACACCTCCATTCTATGACTTCACACACCTCCATTTTTTGACTTCACACACCTCTATTCTAAGATTTCACACACCTCCATCGTGACTTCACACACCTCCATTCTGTGACTTCACGCACCTCCATTCTATGCCTTCACACACCTACATTCTGTGACTTCACACACCTTGATTCTATGATTTCACATACCTCCATTCTGACTTCACACACCTCCATTCTATGACTTCACACACCTCCATTCTGACTTCACACAGCTCCATTGTGTGACTTCACAAAACTCCATTCTATGATTTCACACACCTCCATACTATGACTTCACACACCTCCATCTATGACTTCACACACCTCCATTCTGAGTTCACACACCTCCATTCTGTGACTTCACACACCTCCATTCTGACTTCACTCACCTCCATTGTATGACTTCACACACCTCCATTCTGTGACTTCACACACCTCCATTCTATGACTTCACACACTTCAATTGTGATGTCACACACATCCATTCTATGAATTCACAAATCTCCATTCTATGATTCACACACCTCCATTCTGACTTTACACACCTCCATTCTATGACTTCACAGACCTCGAACCTGTGTCTTCAGTCACCTTCACTGTATGACTTCACACTCCACCATTCTATGACTTCCCACACCTCTTTCTATGACTTCACCACCTCCCTTCTATGACCGCACACCTCCATTCGAGACATCACACACCTCCATTGTGTGACTTCACACACCTCCATTGTGTGACTTCACACACCTCCATTCTTTGACTTCACACAACTCTATTCTATGACTTCACACACCTTCATTCTCACTTCACAAACATCCATTCTATGACTTCACACACCTCCATTCTATGATTTCACACACCTCCATTCTGTGATTCACACACCTCCATTCTGACTTCACACACCTCCATTCCATAACTTCACACACCTCCATTCTATGACTTCACACACCTCAATTCTGTGACTTCACACACCTCCATTCTAAGATTTCACACACCTCCATTGTGACTTCACACACCTCCATTCTATGAGTTCACACACCTCCATTCTGACTTCACACAGCTCCATTCTGTGACTTCACAAAACTCCATTCTATGATTCCACACACCTCCATACTATGTCTTCACACACCTCCATCTATGACTTCACACACCTCCATTCTGACTTCACACACCTCCATTCTGTGACTTCACACACCTCAATTCTGTGACTTCACACACTTCCATTCTGACTTCACACACCTCCATTCTATAACTTCACTCACCTCCATTCTATGACTTCACACACCTACATTTTGTGACTTCACACACCTAAATTCTATGACTTCACACACCTCCATTGTGACTTCACACACCTCCATTCTATGAGGTCACACACCTCCATTCTGACTTCACACACCTCCATTCTATGACTTCACACACCTCCGTTCTGACTTCACACAGCTCCATTCTGTGACTTCACAAAACTCCATTCTGTGATTTCACACACCCCCATACTATGACTTCACACACCTCCATCTATGACTTTACACACCTCCATTCTGAGTTCACACACCTCCATTCCTTGACCTCACACACCTCCATTCTTACTTCACACACCTTCATTTTATGACTTCTCACACCTCCATTCTATGACTTCTCACACCTCCATTCTATGACTTCACACTCTTCCATTGTGACGTCACACAACTCGATTCTATGAGTTCACACATCTCCATTCTATCATTTCACACACCTCCATTCTGACTTCACACACCTCCATTCTATGACATCAGAGACCTCGAATCTGTGACTTCACTCACCTCCACTCTATGACTTCACACTCCTCCATTCTATGACTTCCCACACCTCCTTTCTATGACTTCACACACCTCCATTCTGACTTCACACACCTCCATTCTATGACTTCAAACCCCTTCATTCTGACTTCAAACACCTCCATTCTCTGACTTCACAGACCTCAATTCTGTGACGTGACACACCTCCATTCTGACTTCACACACCTTCATTCTATGATTTCACACACCTCCATTCTATGACTTCACACACCTCCATTCTGTGACTTCACACACCTCCATTCTGACTTTAAACACCTCCATTCTGACTTCACACACCCCCATTCTGACTTCACACAGCTCCATTCTATGAATTCACACACCTCCATTCTGTGACTTCACACACCACATTTTGACTTCACAAACCTCCATTCTGTGACTTCACACACCTCCATTCTGTGACTTCACACACCTCCGTTTTGATTTCACACACTTCCAATCTGTGACTTCACACACCTCCATTCTGTGACTTCACACACCTCTATTGTTTCACTTCACACCCCTCCATTCTTTGACTTCACACACCGCCATTCCATGACTTCACAAACCTCCATTCTATGAGTTCACACACCTCCATTCCATGAGTTCACACACCTCCAATTTGACTTCACACACCTCCATTCTATGACTTCACACACCTTCATTCTTACTTCAGAAACATCCATTCTCTGACTTCACACACCTCCTTTCTTTGACTTCACAAACCTCTATTCTGTGGCTTCACACACCTACATTTTGAGTTCACACACCTCCATTCTGTGACTTCACACACCTCCATTCTGTGACTTCACACACCTCCATTCTGTGACTTCACACAACTCGATCCTATGACTTCACACACCTCCATTCAATGAATTAACCCACCTCCATTCTGTGATTTCACAAACCTCCATTCTATGACTTCACACACCTCCATTCTTTGACTTCCCACACCTCCATTCTGAGTTCACACACCTCCATTCTATGACTTCACAAACCTCCATTCTGAGTTCACAGACCTCCATTCTATGACTTCACACACCTCCATTCTATGACTTCACTCACCTCCATTCTGACTTCACACACCTTAATTCTGTCACTTCACACACCTCCATTCTATGATTTCACACACTTTCATTCTATGACTTCACACACCTCCATTCTGTGGCTTCACACACCTACATTCTGAGTTCAAACACCTCCATTCCGTGACTTCACACACCTCCATTCTGTGATTTCACACACCTCCAATCTGACTTCACACACCTCCATTCTATGACTTCACACACCTCCATTCGTTGACATCAAAAAACACCATTCTATGACTTCACACAACTCCATTTTGACTTCACACACCTCCATTCTATGAGTTCACACACCTCCATTTTATGACTTCACACAACTCCATTCTATGACTTCACACACCTCAATTCTATGACTTCACACACCTCCATTCTATGACTTCACACACCTCCATTCTGTGACTTCACACACCACCTTTTTGACTTCACACACCTCCATTCTGTGACTTCACACACCTCCATTCTGTGACTTCACACACCTCCGTTTTGTCTTTACCCACTTCCATTCTGTGACTTCACACACCTCCATTCTGTGACTTCACACACCTCTATTGTTTCACTTCACACCCCTCCATTCTTTGACTTCACAGACCTCCATTCCATGACTTCACACACCTCCATTCTATGAGTTCACACACCTCCATTCTATGAGTTCACACAACTCCAATTTGACTTCACACACCTCCATTCTATGACTTCACACACCTTCATTCTTACTTCAGAAACATCCATTCTCTGACTTCACACACCTCCATTCTATGACTTCACAAACCTCCATTCTGTGACTTCACACACCTCCATTCTGAGTTCACACTCCTTCATTCTGTGACTTCACACACCTCCATTCTTCCTTCACACACCTCCATTCTATGACTTCACACACTTCCATTCTAGGACTTCACACACCTCCATTCTGTGGCTTCACACACCTCCATTCTGAGTTCACACACCTACATTCTGTGACTTCACACACCTCCATTCTGTGACTTCACACACCTCCATTCTGTGACTTCACACACCTCGATCCTATGACTTCACACACCTCCATTCTATGAATTCACACACCTCCATTCTGTGATTTCACACACCTCCATTCTATGACTTCACACACCTCCATTCTGTGACTTCACACACCTCCATTCTGAGTTCACACACCTCCATTCTATGACTTCACAAACCCCCATTCTGAGTTCACAGACCTCCATTCTATGACTTCACACACTTCCATTCTATGACTTCACACACCTCCATTCTGACTTCACACACCTACATTCTGACTTCACACACCTCAATTCTTTGACTTCACACACCTCCATTCTATGATTTCACACACCTCCATTCTATGACTTCACACACCTCCATTCTATGACTTCACACACCTCATTTCTGAGTTGACACACCTCCATTCTGTGATTTCACACACCTCCAATCTGACTTCACACACCTCCATTCTGTGACTTCACACACCTCCATTCGTTGACATCAAAAACAACCATTCTATGACTTCACACAACTCCATTGTGACTTCACACACCTCCATTCTATGAATTCACACACCTCCATTTTATGACTTCACACACCTCCATTCTATGACTTCACACACCTCCATTCTGTGACTTCACACACCTGCATTCTATGACTTCACAAACCTCCATTCTGAGTTCACAGTCCTCCATTCTATGACTTCACACACCTCCATTCTATGACTTCACACACCTCCATTCTATGACTTCACACACCTCCATTCTGTGACTTCACACACCTCCATTCTATGACTTCACACACCTCCATTCTGTGACTTCACACAACTCCATTCTATGACTTCACACACCTCCATTCTATGACTTCACACACCTGCAATTTTACTTCACACACCTTCATTCCATGAGTTCACACACCTGCGTTGTGGCTTCACACACCTCCATTCTATGATTTCACACACCTCCATTCTGACTTCACACACCTCCATTCTGACTTCACACACCTCTATTCTGTGTCTTCACAGACCTCCATTCTGTAACTTCACACACCTCCATTTTGACTTCACACACTTCAATTCTGTGACTTCACACACGTCCTGTTGTGAGCCAGAGTGGAATCAAACTGTACCTTGGCTTGCATCAGACGATGGCTTTATTGTCTTATTGCTTTCTGGCCCTATTCTATGCAAATGACCTGAGAATTATCATATGAATGTAACACCTATAGGTTCCCTGGGTCAGGAGGAGGGAAGAAGGGGGAGTGGAAAATAAACCCGCAGTCTCGGCTGTCTTTACCTGGACTGCGGACATCCCGGACCCGCTGTGTCTGTCTCTCTTCTATTTCTTGCTAGTCCTTTCCCCCGATTTCAGGAACCCCAATCTGCGAACCCTGGTTTGCCGCCGGTTGGCCCCGCCAACCTCCATTCTCTGAGTTCACACACATCCATTCTTTGACTTCACACACCTCCATTCTTGGACTTGACACACCTCCATTCCATGACTTCACACACCTCCATTCTATGAGTTCACACACCTCCATTCTATGACTTCACACACCTCCATTTTCACTTCACACACCTCCATTCTATGACTTCACACACCTTCATTCTTACTTTAGAAACATCCATTCTATGACTTCACACACCTCCATTCTTTGACTTCAAACACCTCCATTTTGAGTACACAAACCTCCATTCTGTGACTTCACACACCTCCATTCTATGAATTCACACACCTCCATTCTCTGACTTCACACACCTCCATTCTATGACTTCACACACCTCCATTCTATGAATTCACACACCTCAATTCTGTGACTTCACACACCTCCATTCTATGACTTCACACACCTCCATTCTGTGACTTCACCCACCTCCATTGTGAGTTGACATACCTCCATTCTGTGATTCACACACCTTCATTCTGTGACTTCACACACCTCCATTCTATGACGTCACACACCTACATTCTATGACTTCACACACCTCCATTATGTGACTTCACACACTTTGATTCTATGATTTCACATACCTCCATTCTGACTTCACACACCTCCATTCTATGACTTCACACACCTACATTCTGACTTCACACACCTCCATTGTGTGTCTTCACAAAATACCATTCTATGGTTTCACACACCTCCATACTATGACTTCCCACACCTCTTTCTATGACTTCACCACCTCCCTTCTATGACCGCACACCTCCATTCGAGACTTCACACACCTCCATTGTGTGACTTCACACACCTCCATTCTGTGACTTCACACACCTCCATTCTATGACTTCACACACCTTCATTCTTCTTTCACAAAAATCCATTCTATGACTTCACACACCTCCATTCTATGACTTCACACACCTCCATTTTTTGACTTCACACACCTCCATTCTAAGATTTCACACACCTCCATTGTGACTTCACACACCTCCATTCTATGAGTTCACACACCTCCATTCTGACTTCACACAGCTCCATTCTTTGACTTCACAAAACTCCATTCTATGATTCCACCCACCTCCATACTATGTTTTCACACACCTCCATTCTGTGACTTCACACACCTCAATTCTGACTTCACACACCTTCATTGTATGACTTCACACACTTCAATTCTATGACTTCACACACCTCTATTCTATAGCATCACACACCTCCATTCTGTGACGTCACACACCTCCATTCTATGACTTCAAACACCTTCATTCTTTCTTCACAAACATCCATTCTGTGACTTCACACAACTCCCTTCTGTGACTTCACACCTGCACTCTGACTTCACAGTTCACCTCTATTCTGTGACTTCACACACCTCAACTCTGTGACTTCACACACCTCAATTCTGACTTCACACACCTCCATTCTGTGACTTCACACACCTCCATTCGATGCCTTCACACACCTCCATTTTGTGACTTCACACACCTAAATTCTATGACTTCACACACCTCCATTCTGTGACTTCACGCACCTCCATTCTATGCCTTCACACACCTACATTCTGTGACTTCACACACCTTGATTCTATGATTTCACATACCTCCATTCTGACTTCACACACCTCCATTCTATGACTTCACACACCTCCATTCTGACTTCACACAGCTCCATTGTGTGACTTCACAAACCTCCATTCTATGATTTCACACACCTCCATACTATGACTTCACACACCTCCATCTATGACTTCACACACCTCCATTCTGAGTTCACACACCTCCATTCTGTGACTTCACACACCTCCATTCTGACTTCACTCACCTCCATTGTATGACTTCACACACCTCCATTCTGTGACTTCACACACCTCCATTCTATGACTTCACACACTTCAATTGTGACGTCACACACATCCATTCTATGAATTCACAAATCTCCATTCTATGATTCACACACCTCCATTCTGACTTTACACACCTCCATTCTATGACTTCACAGACCTCGAACCTGTGTATTCAGTCACCTTCACTGTATGACTTCACACTCCACCATTCTAGGACTTCCCACACCTCTTTCTATGACTTCACCACCTCCCTTCTATGACCGCACACCTCCATTCGAGACATCACACACCTCCATTGTGTGACTTCACACACCTCCATTCTGTGACTTCACACACCTCCATTCATTGACTTCACACACCTCTATTCTATGACTTCACACACCTTCATTCTCACTTCACAAACATCCATTCTATGACTTCACACACCTCCATTCTATGATTTCACACACCTCCATTCTGTGATTCACACACCTCCATTCTGACTTCACACACCTCCATTCTATAACTTCACACACCTCCATTCTATGACTTCACACTCCTCCATTCTGTGACTTCACACACCTCCATTCTAAGATTTCACACACCTCCATTGTGACTTCACGCACCTCCATTCTATGAGTTCACACACCTCCATTCTGACTTCACACAGCTCCATTCTGTGACTTCACAAAACTCCATTCTATGATTCCACACACCTCCATACTATGTCTTCACACACCTCCATCTATGACTTCACACACCTCCATTCTGAGTTCACACACCTCCACTCTGTGACTTCACACACCTCCATTCTGACTTCACACACCTTCATTGTATGACTTCACACACCTCAATTCTATGATTTCACACACCTCCATTCTATAACTTCACACACCTCCATTCTGTGATGTCACACACCTCCATTCTATGACTTCAAACACCTTCATTCTTACTTCACAAACATCCATTCTGTGACTTCACACAACTCCCTTCTGTGACTTCACACCTGCCCTCTGACTTCACAGTTCACCTCTATTCTGTGACTTCACACACCTCAACTCTGTGACTTCACACACCTCAATTCTGACTTCACACACCTCCATTCTGTGACTTCACACACCTCCATTCGATGCCTTCACACACCTCCATTTTGTGACTTCACACACCTAAATTCTATGACTTCACACACCTCCATTCTGTGACTTCACGCACCTCCATTCTATGCCTTCACACACCTACATTCTGTGACTTCACACACCTTGATTCTATGATTTCACATACCTCCATTCTGACTTCACACACCTCCATTCTATGACTTCACACACCTCCATTCTGACTTCACACAGCTCCATTGTGTGACTTCAAAAAACTCCATTCTATGATTTCACACACCTCCATACTATGACTTCACACACCTCCATCTATGACATCACACACCTCCATTCTGAGTTCACACACCTCCATTCTGTGACTTCACACACCTCCATTCTGACTTCACTCACCTCCATTGTATGACTTCACACACCTCCATTCTGTGACTTCACACACCTCCATTCTATGACTTCACACACTTCAATTGTGATGTCACACACATCCATTCTATGAATTCACAAATCTCCATTCTATGATTCACACACCTCCATTCTGACTTTACACACCTCCATTCTATGACTTCACAGACCTCGAACCTGTGTCTTCAGTCACCTTCACTGTATGACTTCACACTCCACCATTCTATGACTTCCCACACCTCTTTCTATGACTTCACCACCTCCCTTCTATGACCGCACACCTCCATTCGAGACATCACACACCTCCATTGTGTGACTTCACACACCTCCATTCTGTGACTTCACACACCTCCATTCTTTGACTTCACACAACTCTATTCTATGACTTCACACACCTTCATTCTCACTTCACAAACATCCATTCTATGACTTCACACACCTCCATTCTATGATTTCACACACCTCCATTCTGTGATTCACACACCTCCATTCTGACTTCACACACCTCCATTCTATAACTTCACACACCTCCATTCTATGACTTCACACACCTCAATTCTGTGACTTCACACACCTCCATTCTAAGATTTCACACACCTCCATTGTGACTTCACACACCTCCATTCTATGAGTTCACACACCTCCATTCTGACTTCACACAGCTCCATTCTGTGACTTCACAAAACTCCATTCTATGATTCCACACACCTCCATACTATGTCTTCACACACCTCCATCTATGACTTCACACACCTCCATTCTGAGTTCACACACCTCCACTCTGTGACTTCACACACCTCCATTCTGACTTCACACACCTTCATTGTATGACTTCACACACCTCAATTCTATGATTTCACACACCTCCATTCTATAACTTCACACACCTCCATTCTGTGATGTCACACACCTCCATTCTATGACTTCAAACACCTTCATTCTTACTTCACAAACATCCATTCTGTGACTTCACACAACTCCCTTCTGTGACTTCACACCTGCATTCTGACTTCACACACCTCTATTCTGTGAATTCACACACCTCAATTCTGTGACTTCACACACCTCCATTCTGAGGTCACATACCTCCATTCTATGATTCATACACCTTCATTCTGTGACTTCACACACCTCCATTCTGACTTCACACAGCTCCATTCTGTGACTTCCAACACTTCCATTTTATGATTTCACACACCTCCATTCTATGAATTCACACACCTCCATTCTGTGACTTCACCCACCTCAATTCTGAGGTCACATACCTCCATTCTGTGATTCATACACCTTCATTCTGTGACTTCACACACCTCCATTCTGACTTCACACAGCTCCATTGTGTGACTTCACAAAACTCCATTCTATGATTTCACACACCTCCGTTCTATGACTTCACACACCTCCATTGTGACTTCACACACCTTGATTCTATGATTTCACATACCTCAATTCTGACTTCACACACCTCCATTCTATGACTTCACACACCTCGGTTCTGACTTCACACAACTCCATTCTGTGACTTCACAAAACTCCATTCTATGATTTCACACACCTCCATACTATGACTTCACACACCTCCATCTATGACTTCACACACCTCCATTCGGAGTTCACACACCTCCATTCTGTGACTTCACACATCTCCATTCTGACTTCACTCCCCTCCATTGTATGACTTCACACACCTCCATTCTGTGACTTCACACACCTCCATTCTATGACTTCACACACTTCAATTGTGACGTCATACACCTCCATTCTATGAATTCACAAATCTCCATTCTATGACTTCACACACCTCCATTCTGACTTTACACATCTCCATTCTGTGACTTCACAGACCTCGAATCTGTGTCTTCAGTCACCTCCACTGTATGACTTCACACTCCTCCATTCTAGGACTTCCCACACCTCCTTTCTATGACTTCACCCACCTCCCTTCTATGACCGCACACCTCCATTCGAGACTTCACACACCTACATTGTGTTACTTCACACACCTCCATTCTGTGACTTCAAACACCTCCATTCTTTGACTTCACAAACCTCTATTCTATGCTTCACACACCTTCATTCTTACTTCACAAACATCCATTCTATGACTTCACACACCCCCATTCTATGATTTCACACAACTCCATTCTGTGATTCACACACCTGCATTCTGTGTTCACACACCTCAATTCTGTGACTTCACACACCTCCATTCTGACTTCACACACCTCCATTCTATGACTTCACACACCTCCATTCTATGACTTCACACACATCCATTCTGTGACTTCACACACCTCCATTCTGAGTTGACACACCTCCATTCTGTGACTTCTCACACCTCCATTCTGACTTCACACAGCTCCATTCTATAACTTCACAAAACTCCATTCTGTGACGTCACACACCTCCATTCTATGACTTCACACACCTTCATTCTTATTTCACAAAATGCATTCTATGACTTCACACACCTCCATTCTATGACTTCACACACCTCCATTTTTTGACTTCACACACCTCTATTCTAAGATTTCACACACCTCCATCGTGACTTCACACACCTCCATTCTGTGACTTCACGCACCTCCATTCTATGCCTTCACACACCTACATTCTGTGACTTCACACACCTTGATTCTATGATTTCACATACCTCCATTCTGACTTCACACACCTCCATTCTATGACTTCACACACCTCCATTCTGACTTCACACAGCTCCATTGTGTGACTTCACAAAACTCCATTCTATGATTTCACACACCTCCATACTATGACTTCACACACCTCCATCTATGACTTCACACACCTCCATTCTGAGTTCACACACCTCCATTCTGTGACTTCACACACCTCCATTCTGACTTCACTCACCTCCATTGTATGACTTCACACACCTCCATTCTGTGACTTCACACACCTCCATTCTATGACTTCACACACTTCAATTGTGATGTCACACACATCCATTCTATGAATTCACAAATCTCCATTCTATGATTCACACACCTCCATTCTGACTTTACACACCTCCATTCTATGACTTCACAGACCTCGAACCTGTGTCTTCAGTCACCTTCACTGTATGACTTCACACTCCACCATTCTATGACTTCCCACACCTCTTTCTATGACTTCACCACCTCCCTTCTATGACCGCACACCTCCATTCGAGACATCACACACCTCCATTGTGTGACTTCACACACCTCCATTGTGTGACTTCACACACCTCCATTCTTTGACTTCACACAACTCTATTCTATGACTTCACACACCTTCATTCTCACTTCACAAACATCCATTCTATGACTTCACACACCTCCATTCTATGATTTCACACACCTCCATTCTGTGATTCACACACCTCCATTCTGACTTCACACACCTCCATTCTATAACTTCACACACCTCCATTCTATGACTTCACACACCTCAATTCTGTGACTTCACACACCTCCATTCTAAGATTTCACACACCTCCATTGTGACTTCACACACCTCCATTCTATGAGTTCACACACCTCCATTCTGACTTCACACAGCTCCATTCTGTGACTTCACAAAACTCCATTCTATGATTCCACACACCTCCATACTATGTCTTCACACACCTCCATCTATGACTTCACACACCTCCATTCTGAGTTCACACACCTCCACTCTGTGACTTCACACACCTCCATTCTGACTTCACACACCTTCATTGTATGACTTCACACACCTCAATTCTATGATTTCACACACCTCCATTCTATAACTTCACACACCTCCATTCTGTGATGTCACACACCTCCATTCTATGACTTCAAACACCTTCATTCTTACTTCACAAACATCCATTCTGTGACTTCACACAACTCCCTTCTGTGACTTCACACCTGCATTCTTACTTCACACACCTCTATTCTGTGAATTCACACACCTCAATTCTGTGACTTCACACACCTCCATTCTGAGGTCACATACCTCCATTCTATGATTCATACACCTTCATTCTGTGACTTCACACACCTCCATTCTGACTTCACACAGCTCCATTCTGTGACTTCCAACACTTCCATTTTATGATTTCACACACCTCCATTCTATGAATTCACACACCTCCATTCTGTGACTTCACCCACCTCAATTCTGAGGTCACATACCTCCATTCTGTGATTCATACACCTTCATTCTGTGACTTCACACACCTCCATTCTGACTTCACACAGCTCCATTGTGTGACTTCACAAAACTCCATTCTATGATTTCACACACCTCCATTCTATGACTTCACACACCTCCATTGTGACTTCACACACCTTGATTCTATGATTTCACATACCTCAATTCTGACTTCACACACCTCCATTCTATGACTTCACACACCTCGGTTCTGACTTCACACAACTCCATTCTGTGACTTCACAAAACTCCATTCTATGATTTCACACACCTCCATACTATGACTTCACACACCTCCATCTATGACTTCACACACCTCCATTCGGAGTTCACACACCTCCATTCTGTGACTTCACACACCTCCATTCTATGACTTCACACACTTCAATTGTGACGTCATACACCTCCATTCTATGAATTCACAAATCTCCATTCTATGACTTCACACACCTCCATTCTGACTTTACACACCTCCATTCTGTGACTTCACAGACCTCGAATCTGTGTCTTCAGTCACCTCCACTGTATGACTTCACACTCCTCCATTCTAGGACTTCCCACACCTCCTTTCTATGACTTCACCCACCTCCCTTCTGTGACTTCACACCTGCATTCTGACTTCACACACCTCTATTCTGTGAATTCACACACCTCAATTCTGTGACTTCACACACCTCCATTCTGACTTCAAACACCTCCATTCTATGTTTTCACACACCTCAATTCTATGACTTCACACACCTCCATTCTGTGAATAAACACACCTCCATTCTGACTTCACACACCTCCATTGTGACTTCACACAGCTCCATTCTATGACTTCACACACCTCCATTCTGTGACTTCAGACACCTCCATTCTATGAGTTCACACACCTTCATTGTGACTTCACGCACCTTAATTCTATGACTTCACACACCTCCATTCTGACTTCACACACCTCCATTCTGTGACTTCAAACACTTCCATTTTATGATTTCACACACCTCCATTCTATGAATTCACACACCTCCATTCTGTGACTTCACACATCTCCATTCTATGACTTCACACACCTCCATTCTGTGACTTCACCCACCTCCATTCTGAGTTCACACACCTCCATTCTGTGACTTCACACACCTTCTTTCTGTGACTTCACACACCTCCATTCTATGACTTCACACACCTCCATTCTGTGATTTCATACACCTCCATTCTGTGACTTCACACTCCTCCATTCTATGACTTCACACAACTCCATTGTGACTTCACACACCTCAATTCTATGATTTCACACACCTCCATTCTGACTTCACACACCTCCATTCTATGACTTCACACACCTTCCTTCTGACTTCACACAGCTCCATTCTGTGACTTCACAAAACTCCATTCTATGATTTGACACACTTCCATACTATGACTTCACACACCTCCATCTATGACTTCACACACCTCCATTCTGAGTTCACACACCTCCATTCTGTGACTTCTCACACCTCCATTCTGACTTCACACACCTCCATTGTATGACTTCACACACCTCCATTCTGTGACTTCACACACCTCCTTTCTATGACTTCACAAAACTCCATTCTGTGACTTCACACACCTCCATTCTGAGTTCACACACCTCCTTTCTATTACTTCACACACTTCCATTCTATGACTTCACACACCTCCATTCTGTGGCTTCACACACCTACATTCTGAGTTCACACACCTCCATTCTGTGACTTCACACACCTTCATTCTTACTTCAGAAACATCCATTCTCTGACTTCACATACCTCCATTCTATGACTTCACAAAACTCCAATCTGTGACTTCACACACCTCCATTCTGAGTTCACCCACCTCCTTTCTATGACTTCACACACTTCCATTCTATGACTTCACACACCTCCGTTCTGTGGCTTCACACACCTACAATCTGAGTTCACACACCTCCATTCTGTGACGTCACACACCTCCATTCTGTGACTTCACACACCTCCATTCTGTGACTTCACACACATCGATCGTATGACTTCACACCTCCATTCTATGAATTCACACACCTCCATTTTGTGATTTCACACACCTCCATTCTATGACTTCACACACCTCCATTCTGTGACTTCACACACCTCCATTCTGACTTCACACACCTCCATTCTATGACTTCACAAACCTCCATTCTGAGTTCACAGACCTCCATTCTATGACTTCACACATCTCCATTGTATGACTTCACTCACCTCCATTCGTTGACATCAAAAACCAACATTCTATGACTTCACACAACTCCATTGGGACTTCACACACCTCCATTCTATGAGTTCACACACCTCCATTCTGACTTCACACAGCTCCATTCTTTGACTTCACAAAACTCCATTCTATGATTCCACCCACCTCCATACTATGTTTTCACACACCTCCATTCTGTGACTTCACACACCTCAATTCTGACTTCACACACCTTCATTGTATGACTTCACACACTTCAATTCTATGACTTCACACACCTCCATTTTATAGCATCACACACCTCCATTCTGTGACGTCACACACCTCCATTCTATGACTTCAAACACCTTCATTCTTTCTTCACAAACATCCATTCTGTGACTTCACACAACTCCCTTCTGTGACTTCACACCTGCACTCTGACTTCACAGTTCACCTCTATTCTGTGACTTCACACGCCTCAACTCTGTGACTTCACACACCTCAATTCTGACTTCACACACCTCCATTCTGTGACTTCACACACCTCCATTCGATGCCTTCACACACCTCCATTTTGTGACTTCACACACCTAAATTCTATGACTTCACACACCTCATTTCTGAGTTGACACACCTCCAATCTGTGATTTCACACACCTCCATTCTATGACTTCACTTACCTCCATTCTATGACTTCACACACCTCCATTCGTTGACATAAAAAACCAACATTCTATGACTTCACACAACTCCATTTTGACTTCACACACCTCCATTCTATGAGTTCACACACCTCCATTTTATGACTTCACACACCTCCATTCTATGACTTCACACACCTTCATTCTGTGACTTCACACACCTCCACTCTATGACTTCAAACACCTTCATTCTTACTTCACAAACATCCATTCTGTGACTTCACACACCTCCATTCTGTGATTTCACACACCTTCATTCTGACTTCACACACCTCCATTCTGTAACTTCACACACCTCAATTCTGTGACATCACACACTTTCATTCTGACTTCACACACCTCCATTCTATGACTTCACACACTTCCATTGTGACGTCACACAACTCCATTCTATGTGTTCACACATCTCCTTTCTATGATTTCACACACCTCCATTCTGACTTCACACACCTCCATTCTATGACATCACAGACCTCGAATCTGTGACTTCACTCACCTCCACTCTATGACTTCACACTCCTCCATTCTATGACTTCCCACACCTCCTTTCTATGACTTCACCTACCTCAGTCTATGACTTCACACACCTGCATTCTGACTTCACACACCTCCATTCTGTGACTTCACACACCTCCATTCTATGACTTCACACACCTCGGTTCTGACTTCACACAACTCCATTCTGTGACTTCACACACCTCCATTCTGACTTCACACACCTCCATTGTATGACTTCACAGACCTCCATTCTGTGACTTCACACATCTCCATTCTATGACTTCACAGACCTCGAATCTGTGACTTCACTACCTCCACTCTATGACTTCACACTTCTCCATTCTATGACTTCCCACACCTAAGTTCTATGACTTCACCCACCTACATTCTATGACTTCACACCTCCATTCTGACTTCACACACCTCCATTCTATGACTTCTCACGCCTCCATTCTGACTTCACCCACCTCCATTCTGTGACTTCACACACCACCATTCTATGATTTCACACACCTGCATTCTGTGACTTCACACACCTCCATTCTTTGACTTCACACACCTCCATTCTGTGACGTCACACACCTTCATTCTGACTTCACACACCTCCATTCTGTGACTTCACACACCTCAATTCTGTGACTTCACACACCTCCATTCTGACTTCACACACCTCCATTCTATGATTTCACACACCTCCATTCTAGGACTTCACACACCTCCATTCTGTGACTTCACACACAAACTTTTTGACTTCACACACCTCCATTCTGTGACTTCACACACCTCCATTCTGTGACTTCACAAACCTCCGTTTTGACTTCACACACTTCCATTCTGTGACTTCACACACCTCCATTCTGTGACTTCACACACCTCTATTGTTTCACTTCACACACCTCCATTCTTTGACTTCACAAACCTCCATTCCATGACTCCACACACCTCCATTCTATGAGTTCACACACCTCCATTCTATGAGTTCACACACCTCCAATTTGACTTCACACACCTCCATTCTATGACTTCACACACCTTCATTCTTACTTCAGAAACATCCATTCTCTGACTTCACACACCTCCATTCTATGACTTCACAAACCTCCATTCTGTGACTTCACACACCTCCATTCTGTGACTTCACACACCTCTATTCTTCCTTCACACACCTCCATTCTATGACTTCACACACTTCCATTCTATGACTTCACACACTTCCATTCTATGACTTCACACACCTCCATTCTGTGACTTCAAACACCTTAATTCTGTGACTTCACACACCTTCATTCTGACTTCACACACCTCCATTCTATGACTTCACCCACCTCCATTCCATGAGTACACACACCTCCATTGTGACTTCACACACCTCCATTCTATGAGTTCACACACCTCCATTCTGACTTCACACACCTCCATTCTATGACTTCACACACCTCCGTTCTGACTTCACACAACTCCATTCTGTGACTTCACAAAACTCCATTCTGTGATTTCACACACCTCCATACTATGACTTCACACTCCTCCATCTATGACTTCACACACCTCCATTCTGAGTTCACACACCTCCATTCTGTGACTTCACACACCTCCATTCTGACTTCACACACCTTCATTTTATGACTTCACACACCTCCATTCAGTGACCTCTCACACCTACATTCTATGACTTCACACGCTTCCATTGTGACGTCACACAACTCCATTCTATGTTTTCACACATCTCCTTTCTATGATTTCATACACCTCCATTCTGACTTCACACACCTCCATTCTATGATATCACAGACCTCGAATCTGTGACTTCACTCACCTCCACTCTATGACTTCACACTCCTCCATTCTATGACTTCCCACACCTTCTTTCTATGACTTCAGCCACCTCAGTCTATGACTTCACACACCTCCATTCTGACTTCACTCACCTCCATTCTGTGACTTCACACACTTCCATTCTATGACTTCACACACCTCAATTCTATGACTTCACACACCTCCATTCTATGACTTCACACACCTCCATTCTTTGACATCACACACCTCCATTCTATGACTTCAAACACCTTCATTCTTACTTCACAAACATCCATTGTGTGACTTCACACACCTTCTTTCTGTGAGTTCACACACCTTCATTCTGACTTCACACACCTCCATTCTCTGACTTCACACACCTCAATTCTGTGACTTGACACACCTCCATTCTGACTTCACACACCTCCATTCTGTGATTTCACACACCTCCATTCTATGACTTCACACACCTCCATTCTGTGACTTCACACACCTCCATTCTGACTTCACACCACTCCATTCTGACTTCACACAGCTCCATTCTGACTTCACACACCTCCATTCTATGAATTCACACACCTCCATTCTGTGACTTCACACACCACCTTTTTGACTTCACACACCTCCATTCTGTGACTTCACACACCTCCATTCTGTGACTTCACACACCTCCGTTTTGCCTTCACACACTTCCAATCTGTGACTTCACACGCCTCCATTCTGTGACTTCACACACCTCTATTGTTTCACTTCACACATCTCCATTCTATGACTTCACACACCTTCATTCTTACTTCACAAACCTCCACTCTATGAGTTCACACACCTCCATTCTATGACTTCACAAACCTCCATTCTATGACTTCACACACCTTCATTCTTACTTCAGAAACATCCATTCTCTGACTTCACACACCTCCATTCTATGACTTCACACACTTACATTCTATGACTTCACACACCACCATTCTGTGGCTTCACACACCTACTTTCTGAGTTCACATACCTCCATTCTGTGACGTCACACACTTCCATTCTGTGAGTTCACACACCTCCATTCTGTGACTTCACACACCTCGATCCTATGACGTCACACACCTACATTCTATGAATTAACACACCTCCATTCTGTGAGTTCACAAACCTCCATTCTATGACTTCACACACCTCCATTCTGTGACTTCACACACCTCCATTCTGAGTTCATAGACCTCCATTCTATGACTTCACAAACCTCCATTCTATGACTTCACTCACCTCCATTCTGACTTCACACACCTCCATTCTGACTTCACACACCTCAATTCTGTGACTTCACACACCTCCATTCTATGATTTCACACACTTCCATTCTATGACTGCACACACCTCCATTCTGTGGCTTCACACACCTACATTCTGCGTTTACACACCTCCATTATGTGACTTCACACACCTCTATTCTGTGATTTCACACACCTCCAGTCTGACTTCACACACCTCCATTCTATAACTTCACACACCTCCATTCGTTGACATCAAAAAACACCATTCTATGACTTCACACAACTCCATTTTGAGTTCACACACCTCCATTCTATGAGTTCACACACCTCCATTTTATGACTTCACACACCTCCATTCTATGACTTCACACACCTCCATTCTGTGATTTCACACACCTCCAATCTGACTTCACACACGTCCATTCTGTGACTTCACACACCTCCACTCTATGACTTCAAACACCTTCATTCTTACTTCACAAACATCCGTTCTGTGACTTCACACACCTCAATTCTGTGACTTCACACACCTTCATTCTGACTTCACACACCTCCATTCTGTGACTTCACACACCTCTATTCTGTGACTTCACACACCTCCATTCTGACTTCACACACCTCCATTCTTTGATTTCACACACCTCCATTCTATGACTTCACACACCTCCATTCTGTGACTTCACACACCACCTTTTTTACTTCACACACCTCCATTCTGTGACTTCACACACCTCCATTCTGTGACTTCATACACCTCCGTTTTGACTTCACACACTTCCATTCTGTGACTTCACACACCTCCATTCTGTGACTTCACACACCTCTATTGTTTCACTTCACACACCTCCATTCTTTGACTTCACACACCTCCATTCCATGACTTCACACACCTCCATTCTATGAGTTCACACACCTCCATTCTATGAGTTCACACACCTCCAATTTGACTTCACACACCTCCATTCTATGACTTCACACACCTTCATTCTTACTTCAGAAACATCCATTCTCTGACTTCACACACCTCCATGCTATGACTTCACAAACCTCCATTCTGTGACTTCACACACCTCCATTCTGAGTTCACACACCTCCATTCTGTGACTTCACACACCTCCATTCTTCCTTCACACACCTCCATTCTATGACTTCACACACTTCCATTCTATGACTTCACACACCTCCATTCTGTGGCTTCACACACCTCCATTCTGAGTTCACACACCTCCATTCTGTGACTTCACACACCTCCATTCTGTGACTTCACACACCTCCATTCTGTGACTTCACAAACCTCAATCCTATGACTTCACACACCTCCATTCTATGAATTCACACACCTCCATTCTGTGATTTCACACACCTCCATTCTATGACTTCACACACCTCCATTCTGTGACTTCACACACCTCCATTCTGAGTTCACACACCTCCATTCTATGACTTCACAAACCCCCATTCTGAGTTCACAGACCTCCATTCTATGACTTCACACACTTCCCTTCTATGACTTCACACACCTCCAGTTTGACTTCACACACCTCCATTCTGACTTCACACACCTCCATTCTTTGACTTCACACACCTCCATTCTATGATTTCACACACTTCCATTCTATGACTTCACACACCTCCATTCTATGACTTCACACACCTCATTTCTGAGTTGACACACCTCCATTCTGTGATTTCACACACCTCCAATCTGACTTCACACACCTCCATTCTATGACTTCACACACCTCCATTCGTTGACATCAAAAACAACCATTCTATGACTTCACACAACTCCATTGTGACTTCACACACCTCCATTCTATGAATTCACACACCTCCATTTTATGACTTCACACACCTCCATTCTATGAATTCACACACCTCCATTCTGTGACTTCACACACCTCCATTCTATGACTTCACAAACCTCCATTCTGAGTTCACAGACCTCCATTCTATGACTTCACACACCTCCATTCTATGACTTCACACACCTCCATGCTGTGATTTCACAAACCTTCATTCTGACTTCACACACCTCCATTCTGTGACTTCACACACCTCAATTCTGTGACTTCACAAACCTCCCTTCTGACTTCACACACCTCCATTCTATGACTTCACTCACCTCCATTCTATGACTTCACAAACCTCCATTTTGTGACTTCACACACCTAAATTCTATGACTTCACACACCTCCATTCTGTGACTTCACACACCTCCATGCTGTGACTTCACACGTCTCCATGCTGTGATTTCACAAACCTTCATTCTGACTTCACACACCTCCATTCTGTGACTTCACACACCTCAATTCTGTGACTTCACACACCTCCCTTCTGACTTCACACACCTCCATTCTATGACTTCACTCACCTCCATTCTATGACTTCACAAACCTCCATTTTGTGACTTCACACACCTAAATTCTATGACTTCACACACCTCCATTGTGACTTCGCACACATCCATTTTTGAGTTCACACACCTCCATTCTGACTTCACACACCTGCATTCTATGACTTCGCACACCTCCGTCTGACTTCACACAGATTCATTCTGTGACTTCACAAAACTCCATTCTGTGATTTTACACACCTACATACTATGACTTCACACACCTCCATCTATGACTTTACACACCTCAATTCTGAGTTCACACACCTCCATTCTGTGACTTCACACACCTCCATTCTGACTTCACACACCTTCATTTTATGACTTCACACACCTCCATTCTGTGACTTCTCACACCTCTATTCTATGACTTCACAATCTTCCACTGTGACGTCATGGAACTCCATTCTATGAGTTCACACATCTCCATTCTATGATTTCACACACCTCCATTCTGACTTCACACACCTCCATTCTATGACATCACAGACCTCCAATCTGTGACTTCACTCACCTCCACTCTATGACTTCACACTCCTCCATTCTATGACTTCCCACACCTCCTTTCTATGACTTCACCCACCTCAGTCTATGACTTCACACACCTCCATTCTGACTTCACACACCTCCATTCTGTGACTTCACACACCTCCATTCTATGACTTCACCCACCTCAATTCTATGACTTCACACACCTCCATTCTATGACTTCACACACCTCCATTCTGTGACTTCACACACCTCCATTCTATGACTTCAAACACCTTCATTCTGACTTCACATACCTCCATTCTCTGACTTCACAGACATCAATTCTGTGACGTGACACACCTCCATTCTGACTTCACACACCTTCATTCTATGATTTCACACACCTCCATTCTATGACTTCACACACCTCCATTCTGTGTCTTCACACACCTCCATTCTGACTTCACACATCTCCATTCTGACTTCACACACCTCCATTCTGACTTCACACAGCTCCATTCTATGAATTCACACAACTCCATTCTGTGACTTCACACACCACCTTTTTGACTTCACACACCTCCATTCTGTGACTTCACACACCTCCATTCTGTGACTTCACACACCTCCCTTTTGACTTCACACACTTCCAATCTGTGACTTCACACACCTCCAGTCTGTGACTTCACACACCTCTATTGTTTCACTTCACACAACTCCATACTTTGACTTCACACACCGCCATTCCATGACTTCACAAACCTCCATTCTATGAGTTCACACACCTCCATTCTATGAGTTCACACACCTCCAATTTGACTTCACACATCTCCATTCTATGACTTCACACACCTTCATTCTTGCTTCAGAAACATCCATTCTCTGACTTCACACACCTCCATTCTATGACTTCACAAACCTCAATTCTGTGACTTCACACACCTCCATTCTGAGTTCACACACATCCTTTCTTTGACTTCACACACTTCCATTCTATGACTTCACACACCTCCATTCTGTGGCTTCACACACCTACATTCTGAGTTCACACACCTCCATTGTGACTTCACACACCTCCATTCTATGACTTCACACACCTCCGTTCGGACTTCACACAGATTCATTCTGTGACTTCACAAAACTCCATTCTGTGATTTCACACACCTCCATACTATGACTTCACACACCTCCATCTATGACTTTACACACCTCCATTCTGAGTTCACACACCTCCATTCTGTGACTTCACACACCTCCATTCTGACTTCACACACCTTCATTTTATGACTTCACACACCTCCATTCTTTGACTTCTCACACCTCCATTCTATGACTTCACACTCTTCCATTGTGACGTAACACAACTCCATTCTATGAGTTCACACATCTCCATTCTATGATTTCACATACCTCCATTATGACTTCACACACCTCCATTCTATGACATCACAGACCTCCAATCTGTGACTTCACACTCCTCCACTCTATGACTTCCCACACCTCCTTTCTATGACTTCAGCCACCTCAGTCTATGACTTCACACACCTCCATTCTGACTTCACACACCTCCATTCTGTGACTTCACACACCTCCATTCTCTGACTTCACACACCTCCATTCTATGACTTCACACACCTCCATTCTATGACTTCACACACCTCCATTCTTTGACTTCACACACCTCCATTCTATGACTTCAAACACCTTCATTCTTACTTCACAAACATCCATTCTGTGACTTCACACACCTCCATTCTGAGTTCACACACATCCTTTCTATGACTTCACACACTTACATTCTATGACTTCACACACCTCCATTCTGTGGCTTCACACACCTACATTCTGAGTTCACAAACCTGCATTCTGACTTCACACACCTCCATTCTATGACTTCACACAACAACATTCTATGATTTAACAAACCTCCATTCTATGATTTCACACACCCATTTTGACTTCACACACCTAAAATATATGACTTCATACCCGTCCATTCTGTGACTTCACACACCTCCATTCTATGACTTCACACACCTCCTTTCTGTGAGTTCACCCACCTCCATTCTGTGACTTCACATACCTCCATTCTATGACTTCACAAACCTCCATTCTGTGACTTCACACACCTCCATTCTGTGACTTCACAAACCTCCATTCTCTGATTTCTCACACCTCAATTCTATGACTTCACACACCTCCAGTTTATGACGTCACACACCTCCATTCTATGACTTCACACACCTCCATTCTGACTTCACACACCTCCATTCTATGACTTCCCACACGTCTATTCTGACTTCACACACCTCCATTCTGTGACTTCACACACCTCCATTGTATGACTTCACACACCTACATTCTTTGACTTCACACACAACCATTTTGACTTCACACCTCCATTCTGTGACGTCACACACTTACATTTGTGACTTCTCACACCACCGTTTTGACTTCACACATCTCCATTCTGTGACTTCACACACCTCCATTCTGTGACTTCACACAGCTCCATTCTGTGACTTCACACACCTCCATTCTGTGATTTCTCACACCTCCCTTCCGTGACTTCACCTACCTCCATTCTATGACTTCACACACCTCCATTCTATGACATCACACACCTCCATTCTATGACTTCACACACTTCCACTCTATGACTTCACACACCACCATTCTATGACTTCACACACCTCCATTCTATGACTTCCTACACATGCATTTTGACTTCACACACCTCCATTGTATGTCTTCACACATCTTCTTTCTGTAACTTCCCACACTTCCAATGTTTGACTTCACAAACCACCATTCCATGACTTCACACACCTCCATTTATGAGTTCACACACCACCATTCTTTGACTTCACACACCACCATTTTGATTTCACACACCACCATTCTGTGACTTCACACACCTCCATTCTTTCACTTCACACACCTCCGTTTTGACTTCACACACTTCCATTCTGTGACTTCACACACCTCCATTCTGTGACTTCACACACCACCATTGTTTGACTTCACACACCTCCATTCTATGACTTCACACACCTCCATTCTATTAGTTCACAAACATCCATTCTATGAGTTCAACACCAAAATTTTGCCTTCACACACCTCCATTCTATGACTTCACACACCTTCATTCTTAATTCAGAAACATCCATTCTATGACTTCACACACCTCCATTGTATGACTTCACACACCTTCATTCTTAATTCAGAAACATCCATTCTGTGACTTCACACACCTCCATTCGGAGTTCACACACCTCCATTCGGTCACTTCACACACCTCCATTCTGACTTCACACACCTCCATTCTATGACTTCACACACTTCCATTCTATGACTTCACACACCTCCATTCTGTGACTTCACACACCTCAATTCTATGACTTCACACACCAACATTCTATGATTTAACACACCTCCATTCTATGATTTCACACATCCATTTTGACTTCACACACCTAAGATATATGACTTCATACCCGTCCATTCTGTGACTTCACACACCTCCATTCTATGACTTCACACACCTCCTTTCTGTGACTTCACCCACCTCCATTCTGTGACTTCACATACCTCCATTCTATGACTTCACAAACCTCCATTCTGTGACTTCACACACCTCCATTCTGTGACTTCACAAACCTCCATTCTGTGATTTCTCACACCTCAATTCTATGACTTCACACACCTCCAGTTTATGACATCACACACCTCTATTTTGACTTCACACACCTCCATTATGTGACTTCACACACCTCCACTCTGTGACTTCACAAACCTCCATTCTATGATTTCAAACACCTCCATTCTATGACTTCACACACCTCCATTTTATGACGTCACACACCTCCATTTTGGCTTCTCACACCTCCATTCTGTGACTTCACACACCGCCATTCTATGACTTCACACACTTCCTTTGTTACGTCACACACCTCCATTCTATGAGTTCACACACCTCCATTCTATGACTTCACACACCTCCATTGTGACTTCACACACCTCCATTCTATGACTTCACAAACCTCGAATATGTGACTTCACTCACCTCCACTCTAATACTTCACACTCCTCAAATCTATGACTTCCCACACCTCCTTTCTATGACTTCACCCACCTCCATTTTATGACTTCACACAACTCCATTCTGTGACTTCACACACCTCCTTTCTATGACCTCACACACCCTCATTCTATGATATCACACACCTCCTTTCTATGACTTCACACATCCATTTTGACTTCACACACCTCCAATATATGACTTCAAACACCTCAATTCTGTGACTTCACACACCTCCATTCTATGAGTTCATACCTTCCATTCTTTGACTTCACAGACCTCCATTCTATGACTTCACACACTTCCATTCTATGACTTCACACACCTCCATTCTGTGACTTTACACACCTCCATTCTGACTTCACACACCTCCATTCTGTGACGTCACACACCTCCATTCTGTAACTTCCCACACCTCCATTATGTGACTTCACACACCTCCATTCTATGATTTCACACACCTCCATTCTATGACTTCACCCACCTCCATTCTATGACTTCACACCTCCAATCTGACTTCACACACCTCCATTCTGTCACTTCACACACCTCCATTCTATGACTTCACACACCTCCATTCTATGACTTCACACACCTCCATTCTATGACTGCACACACCTCCATTCTATGACTGCACACACCTCCATTCTGTGACTTCACACACCTCCATTCTACGACTTCACACACCTTCTTCTTACTTCACAAACATACATTCTATGACTTCACACACCTCCATTCTATGACTTCACACACCTCCATTCTGTGACTTCACACACCTCCATTCGGAGTTCACACACCTCAATTCGGTGACTTCACACACCTCAGTTCTGACATCACACACCTCCATTCTATGACTTCACACACTTCCATTCTATGACTTCACACACCTCCATTCTGAATTCACACAGCTCCATTCTGTGACTTCACAAAACTCTATTCTATGGTTTCACACACCTCCATACTATGACTTCACACAACTCCATCTATGACTTCACTCACCTCCATTCTGACATCACACACCTCTATTCTATGACTTTGCACACCTCCATTCTTTGACTTCACACACCTCCGTTTTGACTTCACACACTTCCATTCTGTGACTTCACACACCTCCCTTCTGTGACTTCACACACCACCATTGTTTGACTTCACACACCTCCATTCTTTGACTTCACACACCACCAATGTTTGACTTCACACACCTCTATTCTTTGACTTCACACACCTCCATTCTATTAGTTCACAAACATCCATTCTATGAGTTCAACACCAAAATTTTGTCTTCACACACCTCCATTCTATGACTTCACACACCTCCATTCTATGACTGCACACACCTCCATTCTGTGACTTCACACACCTCCATTCTACGACTTCACACACCTTCTTCTTACTTCACAAACATACATTCTATGACTTCACAAACCTCCATTCTATGACTTCACACACCTCCATTCTGTGACTTCACACACCTCCATTCTGACTTCACAGAGCTCCATTCTATGACTTCACACACCTCCATTCTTACTTTACAAACATCCAATCTATAACTTCACACACCTCCATTCTATGACTTTACACACCTCCATTCTGTGACTTCACATACCTCCATTTATGACTTCACACACCTCCATTCTGTGACTTCACACACCTCCATTCTATGACTTCACACACTTCCATTGTGACGTCACACACCTCCATTCTATGAGTTCACACACCTCCATTCTGACTTCACACACCTCCATTCTATTACTTCACACACCTCCATTCTGAATTCACACAGCTCCATTCTGTGACTTCACAAAACTCTATTCTATGGTTTAACACACCTCCATACTATGACTTCACACAACTCCATGTATGACTTCACTCACCTCCATTCTGACATCACACACCTCTATTCTATGACTTTGCACACCTCCATTCTTTGACTTCACACACCTCCGTTTTGACTTCACACACTTCCATTCTGTGACTTCACACACCTCCATTCTGTGACTTCACACACCACCATTGTTTGACTTCACACACCTCCATTCTTTGACTTCACACACCACCAATATTTGACTCACACACCTCCATTCTTTGACTTCACACACCTCCATTCTATTAGTTCACAAACATCCATTCTATGAGTTCAACACCAAAATTTTGTCTTCACACACCTCCATTCTATGACTTCACACACCTTCATTCTTAATTCAGAAACATCCATTCTATGACTTCACACACCTCCATTCTATGACTTCGCAAACCACCATTCTGTGACTTCACACACCTCTATTCGGAGTTCACACACCTCCATTCGGTGACTTCACACACCTCAGTTCTGACATCACACACCTCCATTCTATGACTTCACACACTTCCATTCTATGACTTCACACACCTCCATTCTGTGACTTCACACACCTCCATTCTATGACTTCACACACCAACATTCTATGATTTAACACACCTCCATTCTATGATTTCACACATCCATTTTGACTTCACTCACCTAAAATATATGACTTCATACCCGTCCATTCTGTGACTTCACACACCTCCATTCTATGACTTCACACACCTCCTTTCTGTGACTTCACCCTCCTCCATTCTGTGACTTCACATACCTCCATTCTATGACTTCACAAACCTCCATTCTGTGACTTCACACACTCCATTCTGTGACTTCACAAACCTCCATTCTATTAGTTCACAAACATCCATTCTATGAGTTCAACACCAAAATTTTGTCTTCACACACCTCCATTCTATGACTTCACACACCTTCATTCTTAATTCAGAAACATCCATTCTATGACTTCACACACCTCCATTCTATGACTTCGCAAACCAACATTCTGTGACTTCACACACCTCCATTCGGAGTTCACACACCTCCATTCGGTGACTTCACACACCTCAGTTCTGACATCACACACCTCCATTCTATGACTTCACACACTTCCATTCTATGACTTCACACACCTCCATTCTGTGACTTCACACACCTCCATTCTATGACTTCACACACCAACATTCTATGATTTAACACACCTCCATTCTATGATTTCACACATCCCTTTTGACTTCACACACCTAAAATATATGACTTCATACCCGTCCATTCTGTGACTTCACACACCTCCATTCTATGACTTCACACACCTCCTTTCTGTGACTTCACCCTCCTCCATTCTGTGACTTCACATACCTCCATTGTATGACTTCACAAACCTCCATTCTGTGACTTCACACACTCCATTCTGTGACTTCACAAACCTCCATTCTGTGATTTCTCACACCTCAATTCTATGACTTCACACACCTCCAGTTTATGACGTCACACACTTCTATTTTGACTTCACACACCTCCATTATGTGACTTCACACACATCCCTTCTGTGACTCCACAGACCTCCATTTTATGACTTCACACTCCTTCATTCTGTGACTTCACACACCTCCATTCTATGACTTCACACACTTCCATTCTATGATTTCACATACCTCCATGCTATGACTTCACACACCTCCATTCTGTGACTTCACACATCTCCATCTGAGTTCACACAACTCCACTCTGTGACTTCACACACATACATTCTATGATTTCACACACCTCCATTCTATGACTTCACACACCTCCATTTTATGACGTCACACACCTCCATTTTGGCTTCTCACACCTCCATTCTGTGACTTCACACACCTCCATTCTATGACTTCACACACTTCCTTTGTGACGTCACACACCTCCATTCTATGACTTCACACACCTCCATTCTATGACTTCACACACCTCCATTCTGACTTCAAACACCTCCATTCTATGACTTCACAGACCTCGAATATGTGACTTCACTCACCTCCACTCTAATACTTCACACTCCCCCAATCTATGACTTCCCACACCTCCTTTCTATGACTTCACCCACCTCCATTTTATGACTTCACACACCTCCATTCTGTGACTTCACACACCTCCATTCTATGACCTCACACACCCTCATTCTATGATTTCACATACCTCCATTCTATGACTTCACACATCCATTTTGACTTCACACATCTCCAATATATGACATCAAACACCTCAATTCTGTGACTTCACACACCTCCATTCTATGACTTCACACACTTCCATTCTATGACTTCACACACCTCCATTCTGTGACTTTACACACCTCCATTCTGACTTCACACACCTCCATTCTGTAACCTCCCACACCTCCATTATGTGACTTCACACACCTCCATTCTATGATTTCACACACCTACTTTCTATGACTTCACCCACCTCCATTCTATGACTTCACACCTCCATTCTGACTTCACAGACCTCCATTCTGTCACTTCACACACCTCCATTATATGACTTCACACGCCTCCATTCTATGACTTCACACACCTCCATTCTATGACTTCACACATCCTCCATTCTGTGACTTCACACACCTCCATTCTGTGACTTCACACACCTCCATTCTGACTTCACATAGCTCAATTCTATGACTTCACACACCTCCATTCTTACTTTACAAACATCCATTCTATAACTTCACACACCTCCATTCTATGACTTTACACACGTCCATTCTGTGACTTCACACACCTCCATTCTTTGAGTTCACACACCTCCGTTTTGACTTCACACACTTCCATTCTGTGACTTCACACACTTACATTCTGTGACTTCACACACCTCCATTTTTTGACTTCACACACCTCCATTCCACGACTTCACACACCTCCATTCTATTACTTCACACACATCCATTCTATGAGTTCACACACCACAATATTTCTTCACACACCTCCATTCTATGACTTCGCAAACCTCCATTCTGTGACTTCACACACCTCCATTCGGAGTTCACACACCTCCATTCGGTGACTTCACACACCTCTATTCTGACTTCACACACCTCAATTCTATGACTTCACACACGTCCATTCTGAATTCACACAGCTCCATTCTGTGACTTCACAAAACTCCATTCTATGGTTTCACACACCTCCATACTACGACTTCACACAACTCCATCTATGACTTCACACACCTCCATTCTGACATCACACACCTCTATTCTATGACTTTGCACACCTCCATTCTGACATCACACACCTCCATTCTATGACTTCACAGACCTCGAATCTGTGACTTCACTCACCTGCACTATATGACTTCACACTGCTCCATTCTATGACTTACCACACCTCCTTTCCATGACGTCACCCACCTCCAATCTATGACTACCCACCTCAATTCTGACTTCACACACCTCCATTCTCTGACTTCACACACCTCCATTCTGTGACTTCACACACCTCCATTCTGAGTTGCCTCAACTCCATTCGGTGACGTCCCACATCTCCATTCTGACTTCACACACCTCCATTCTATGACTTCACACACTTCCATTCTATGACTTCACACACCTCCATTCTGTGACTTCACAAACCTCCATTCTGAGTTCACACACCTCCATTCTGTGACTTCACACACCTCCATTCTGTGACTTCACACACCTTCATTGTGTGACTTCACACACTTCCATTCTGTGACTTCACACACCTCCATTCTATGACCTCACACACCCTCATTCTATGATTTCACAGACCTCCATTCTTTGACTTCAAACATCCATTTTGACTTCACACACCTCTAATATATGACTTCAAACACCTCAATTCTGTGATTTCACACACCTCCATTCTATGACTTCACACACTTCCATTCTATGATTTCACATACCTCCATGCTAGGACTTCACACACCTCCATTCTGAGTTCACACACCTCCATTCTGTGAGTTCACAAACCTCCATTCTATGATTTCACACACCTCCATTCTATGACTTCACACACCTCCATTTTATGACGTCACACACCTTCATTTTGACTTCTCACACCTCCATTCTGTGACTTCACACACCTCCATTCTATGACTTCACACACTTCCATTGTGACATCACACACCTCCATTCTATGAGTTCACACACCTCCATTCTGACTTCACACACCTACATTCTATGACTTCACAGACCTCGAATATATGACTTCACTCACCTCCACTCTATGACTTCACACTCCTCCATTCTATGACTTCCCACACCTCCTTTCTATGACTTCACCCACCTCCATTTTATGAATTCACACACCTCCATTCTGTGAATTCACACACCTCCATTCTATGACCTCACACACCCTCAATCTATGATTTCACACACCTTCATTCTATGACTTCACACATCCATTTTGACTTCACACACCTCCAATATATGACTTCAAACACCTCAATTCTGTCACTTCACACAACTCCATTCTATGACCTCATACCCTCCATTCTGTGACTCCACACACCTCCATTCTATGACTTCACACACGTCCATTCTATGACTTCACACACCTCCATTCTGTGACTTTACACACGTCCATTGTGAGTTCACACTCGTCCATTCTGTGATGTCACACATCTCCATTCTTTGACTTCACACACCTCCATTCTATGACTTCACACAATTCCATTCTATGACTTCACCCACCTCCATTCTATGACTTCACACCTCCATTCTGACTTCAGACACCTCCATTCTGTGACATCACGCTCCTCCATTCTATGACTTCACACACTTCCATTCTATGACTTCACACACCTCCATTCTATGACTTCACACACCTCCATTCTATGACTTCCCACACCTGCATTCTGACTTCACACACCTCCATTCTGTGACTTCACACATCTTCTCTCTGTAACTTCCCACACTTCCAATGTTTGACTTCACAAACCTCCATTCCATGACTTCACACACCTTCATTCTATGAGTTCACACAGCTCCATTCTTTTACTTCACACACCTCCATTTTGACTTCACACACCTACATTCTGTGACTTCACACACCTCCATTTGTGATTTCACACACCACCATTTTGATTTCACACACCTCCATTCTGTGACTTCACACACCTCCGTTCTTTGAGTTCACACACCTCCGTTTTGACTTCACACACTTCCATTCTGTGACTTCACACACCTCCATCCTGTGACTTTACACACCACAATTGTTTGACTTCAGGCACCTCCATTCTTTGACTTCACACACCTCCAATCCACGACTTCACACACCTCCATTCTAATAGTTCACACACATCCATTCTATGAGTTCACACACCACAATTTGGTCTTCACACACCTCCATTCTATGACTTTGCAAACCTCCATTCTGTGACTTCACACACCTCCTTTCGGAGTTCACACACCTCCATTCGGTGACTTCACACACCTCCATTCTGACTTCACACACCTCAATTCTATGACTTCACACACTTCCATTCTGTGCCTTCACACACCTCCCTTCTGTGACTTCACATACCTCCATTCTGACTTCACACAGCTCCATTCTATGACTTCACACACCTCCATTCTTACTTTACAAACATCCATTCTATAACTTCACACACCTCCATTCTATGACTTTACACACCTCCCTTCTGTGACTTCACACACCTCCATTCTGTGACTTCACACACCTCCATTCTGTGACTTCACACACCTCCATTCTGACTTCACACAGCTCCATTCTATGACTTCACACACCTCCATTCTTACTTTACAAACATCCATTCTATAACTTCACACACCTCCATTCTATGACTTTACACACCTCCATTCTGTGACTTCACATACCTCCATTCTATGATTTCACACACCTCCATACTATGACTTCACACAACTCCATCTATGACTTCACACACCTCCATTCGGACTTCACACACCTCTATTCTATGACTTCACACACCTCAATTCTGACTTCACACACCTCCATTCTATGGCTTCACAGACCTCGAATCTGTGACTTCACTCACCTGCACTCTATGACTTCACACACCTCCATTCTATAACTTCCCACACCTCATTTCTAAGACTTCACCCACCTCCAATCTATGACTACACACCTCCATTCTGACTTCACACACCTCCATTGTGTGACTTCACACACCTCCATTCTATGACTTCACACACCTTCATTTTTCCTTCAGAAACATCCATTCTATGACCTCTCACACCTCCATTGTATGACTTCACAAACCTCCATTCTGTGACTTCACACACCTCCATTCTGAGTTCACACACCTCCATTCTGTGACTTCACACACCTCCATTCTATGACCACACACACCCTCATTCTATGATTTCACACACCTCCATACTATGATTTCACACATCCATTTTGACTTCACACACCTCTAATATATGACTTCAAACACCTCAGATCTGTGACTTCACACACCTCCATTCTGAGTTCACAGACCTCCATTCTGTGACTTCACAAACCTCCATTCTATGATTTCACACACCTCCATTCTATGACTACACACACCTCCATTTTATGATGTCACACACCTCCATTTTGACTCCTCACACCTCCATTCTGTGACTTCACACACCTCCATTCTATGATTTCACACACCTCCATTCTGACTTCACACACAACCATTCTATGACTTCACAGACCTCGAATATGTGACTTCACTCACCTCCACTCTATGACTTCACACTCCTCCATTCTATGACTTCCCACACCTTTCTATGACTTCATCCACCTCCATTTTACGACTTCACACACCTCCATTCTATGACCTCACACACCCTCATTCTATGATTTCACACACCTCCATTCTATGACTTCACATATCCATTTTGACTTCACACACCTCCATTCTATTACTTCACACACCTCCATTCTGAATTCACACAGCCTCATTTTGTGACTTCACAAAACTCCATTCTATGGTTTCACACACCTCCATACTATGACTTGACACAACTCCATCTATGACTTCACACACCTCCATTCTGACATCACACACCTCTATTCTATGACTTCGCACACCTCCATTCTGACATCACACACCTCCATTCTATGACTTCACAACCTCGAATCTGTGACTTCACTCACCTGTACTCTATGACTTCACACTCCTCCATTCTATGACTTACCACAACTCCTTTCTATGACGTCACCCACCTCCAATCTATGACTAAACACCTCCATTCTGACTTCACACACCTCCATTCTCTGACTTCACACACCTCCATTCTATGAGTTCACACACCTTCATTTTTCCTTCAGAAACATCCATTCTATGACTTCACAAACCTCCATTCTATGACTTCACAAACCTCCATTCTGTGACTTCACAGACCTCCATTCTGAGTTGACAAAACTCCATTCGGTGACGTCATACATCTCCATTCTGACTTCACACACCTCCATTCTATGACTTCACACACTTCCATTCTATGACTTCACACACCTCCATTCTGTGACTTCACACACCTCCATTCTGAGTTCACACACCTCCATTCTGTGACTTCACACACCTCCAGTCTGTGACTTCACACACCTCCATTGTGTGACTTCACACACTTCCATTCTATGACTTCACACACCTTCATTTTATAACTTCACACACCTCCATTCTGTGACTTCACACACCTCCATTCTATGACCTCACACACCCTCATTCTATGATTTCACAGACCTCCATTGTATGACTTCAAACATCCATTTTGACTTCACACACCTCTAATATATGACTTCAAACACCTCAATTCTGTGATTTCACACACCTCCATTCTATGACTTCACACACTTCCATTCTATGATTTCACATACCTCCATGCTATGACTTCACTCACCTCCATTCTGGGACTTCACACACCTCCATTCTGAGTTCACACACCTCCATTCTGTGACTTCACAAACCTCCATTCTATGATTTCACACACCTCAATTCTATGACTTCACACACCTCCATTTTATGACGTCAGACACCTCCATTTTGACCTCTCACACCTCCATTCTATGACTTCACACACCTCCATTCTATGACTTCACACACTTCCATTGTGACATCACACACCTCCATTCTATGAGTTCACACACCTACATTCTATGACTTCACACATCTCCATTCTGACTTCACACACCTCCATTCTATGACTTCACAGACCTCGAATATGTTACTTCACTCACCTCCACTCTATGACTTCACACTCCTCCATTCTATGACTTCCCACACCTCCTTTCTATGACTTCACCCACCTCCATTTTATGACTTCACACACCTCCATTCTGTGACTTCACACACCTCCATTCTATGACCTCACACACAATCATTCTATAATTTCACACACCTCCATTCTATGACTTCACACATCCATTTTGACTTCACACACCTCCAATATATGACTTCAAACACCTCAATTCTGTCACTTCACACACCTCCAATCTATGACCTCATACCCTCCATTCTGTGACTCCACACACCTCCATTCTATGACTTCACACAATTCCATTCTATAACTTCACCCAACTCCATTCTATGACTTCACACCTCCATTCTGACTTCACACACCTCCATTCTGTGACATCATACACTTCCATTCTATGACTTCACACACCTCCATTCTGTGACTTCACCCACCTCCATTCTGTGACTTCACACACCTCCATTCTCCGACTTCACACCCCTCCAATTTGACTTCACATACCTCCATTCTCTGACTTCACAAAATCTCCATTCTGTGACTTCACCCACCTCCATTCTGTGACTTCACACACCTCTATTCTATGACTCACACACTTCCATTGTGACGTCACACACCTCCATTCTATGAGTTCACACACCTCCATTCTGACTTCACACACCTCCATTCTATTACTTCACACACCTCCATTCTGAATTCACACAGCTCAATTCTGTGACTTCACAAAACTCCATTCTATGATTTCACACACCTCCATACTATGACTTCACACAACTCCATCTATGACTTCACACACCTCCATTCTGACTTCACACACCTCTATTCTATGACTTCGCACACCTCAATTCTGACATCACACACCTCCATTCTATGGCTTCACAGACCTCGAATCTGTGACTTCACTCACCTGCACTCTATGACTTCACACACCTCCATTCTATGACTTCCCACACCTTCATTTTTCCTTCACAAACATCCATTCTATGACCTCTCACACCTCCATTCTATGACTTCACAAACCTCCATTCTGTGACTTCACACACCTCCATTCTGAGTTCACACACCTCCATTCTGTGACTTCACACACCTCCATTCTATGACCTCACACACCCTCATTCTATGATTTCAAACACCTCCATTCTATGACTTCACACATCCATTTTGACTTCACAGACTTCTAATATATGACTTCAAACACCTCATTTTTGTGACTTCACACACCTCCATTCTATGACTTCACACACTTAGATTCTATGATTTCACATACCTCCATGCTATGACTTCACACACCTCCATTCTGTGACTTCACACACCTCCATTCTGAGTTCACAGACCTCCATTCTGTGACTTCACAAACCTCCAATCTATGATTTCACACACCTCCATTCTATGACTTCACACACCTCCATTTTATGACGTCACACACCTCCATTTTGACTCCTCACACCTCCATTCTGTGACTTCACACACCTCCATTCTATGACTTGACACACTTCCATTGTAACATCACACACCTCCCTTCTATGAGTTCACACACCTCCATTCTATGATTTCACACACCTCCATTCTGACTTCACACACCTCCATTCTATGACTTCACAGACCTCGAATATGTGACTTCACTCACCTCCACTCTATGACTTCACACTCCTCCATTCTATGACTTCCCACACCTTTCTATGACTTCACCCACCTCCATTTTACGACTTCACACACCTCCATTCTGTGACTTCACACACCTCCATTCTATGACCTCACACACCCTCATTCTATGATTTCACACACCTCCATTCTATGACTTCACACATCCATTTTGACTTCACACACCTCCATTCTATTACTTCACACACCTCCATTCTGAATTCACACAGCCTCATTCTGTGACTTCACAAAACTCCATTCTATGGTTTCACACACCTTCATACTATGACTTGACACAACTCCATCTATGACTTCACACACCTCCATTCTGACATCACACACCTCTATTCTATGACTTCGCACACCTCCATTCTGACATCACACACCTCCATTCTATGACTTCACACACTTCCATTCTATGACTTCACACACCTCCATTCTGTGACTTCACTCACCTGCACTCTATGACTTCACACTCCTCCATTCTATGACTTACCACAACTCCTTTCTATGACGTCACCCACCTCCAATCTATGACTAAACACCTCCATTCTGACTTCACACACCTCCATTCTGTGACTTCACACACCTCCATTCTATGACTTCACACAGCTTAATTTTTCCTTCAGAAACATCCATTCTATGACCTCACACACCTCCATTCTATGACTTCACAAACCTCCATTCTGTGATTTCACACACCTCCATTCTGAGTTCACACAACTCCATTCGGTGACTTCACACACCTCCATTCTATGAGTTCTCAAACCTCCATTCTGACTTCACACACCTCCATTCTATGACTTCACACACCTCCATTCTGAATTCACACAGCTCCATTCTGTGACTTCACAAAACTCCATTCTATGATTTCACACACCTCCATACTATGACTTCAGACAACTTCATCTATGACTTCACACACCTCCATTCTGACTTCACACACCTCTATTCTATGACTTCGCACACCTCCATTCTGACATCACACACCTCCATTCTATGACTTCACAGACCTCGAATCTGTGAATTCACTCACCTGCACTCTATGACTTCATACTCCTCCATTCTATGACTTCCCACACCTTCTTTCTATGTCTTCACCCACCTCCAATCTACGACTACTCACCTCTATTCTGACTACACACACATCCATTCTGTGACTTCACACACCTCCATTCTATGACTTCACACACCTTCATTTTTACTTCAGAATCATCCATTCTATGACTTCACACACCTCCATTCTATGACTTCACAAACCTCCATTCGGTGACTTCACACATCTCCATTCTGACTTCACACACCTCCATTCTATGACTTCACACACTTCCTTTCTATGACTTCACACCCCTCCATTCTGTGACTTCTCAAACCTCCATTCTGAGTCACACACCTCCATTCTGTGACTTTACACACCTCCATTCTGTGGCTTCACACACCTCCATTGTGTGACTTCACACACTTCCATTCTATGACTTCACACACCTCCATTTTATGACTCCACACATCTCCATTCTGTGACTTCACACACCTCCATTCTATGACCTCACACACCCTCACTCTATGATTTCACACACGTACATTCTATGACTTCACACATCCATTTTGAATTCACACACCTCCAATATATGACTTCAAACACCTCAATTCTGTAACTTCACACACCTCCATTCTATGACTTCATACCGTCCATTCTGTGAATTCACACACCTCCATGGTATGACTTCACACACTTCCATTCTATGACTTCACACACCTACATTTTGTGACTTTACACCCCTCCATTCTGAATTCACAAACTTCCATTCAGTGACATCACACACCTCCATTCTGTGACTTCACACACCTCTATTCTGACTTCACACACCTCCATTCTATGACTTCATACACCTCCATTCTGACTTCACACACCTCCATTCTATGATTTCTCAAACCTCTATTCTGTCTGGACACACCTCAATTCTGTGACTTCACACACCTCCATTCAATGACTTCACACACCTACATTCTTTGACTTCACACACCTCCAATCTGACATCACACACCTCCATTCTATGATTTCACAGACCTCGAATCTGTGACTTCACTCACCTGCACTCTATGACTTCACACTCCTCCATTCTATGACTTCCCACACCTCCTTTCTATGACTTCACCCTCCTCCAATCTATGACTACACACCTTTATTCTGACTTCACACACCTCCATTCTGTGACTTCACACACCTCCATTCTATGACTTCACACACCTCCATTCTATGACTTCACACACCTCCATTCTATGACTTCACACACCTCCATTCTTTGACTTCATACACCTAAATTCTGAGTTGACACACCTCCATTATGTGACTTCACACACCTCCATTCTGACTTCACACAGCTCCATTCTATGAATTCACACACCTCCATTCTATGACTTCACACACCTCCATTCTATGACTTCCCACACCTGCATTCTGACTTCACACACCTCCATTCTAGGACTTCACACATCTTCTTTCTGTAACTTCCCACACTTCCAATGTTTGACTTCACAAACCTCCATTCCATGACTTCACACACCTCCATTCTATGAGTTCACACACCTCCATTCTTTGACTTCACACACCTCCATTTTGACTTCACACACCTCCATTCTGTGACTTCACACACCTCTATTCTTTGACTTCACACACCTCCGTTTTGACTTCACACACTTCAATTCTGTGACTTCACACACCTCCATTCTGTGACTTCACACACCACCCTTGTTTGACTTCACACACCTCCATTCTTTGACTTCACACACCTCCATTCCACGACTTCACACACCTCAATTCTATGATTTCACACACCACAATTTTGTCTTCACACACCTCCATTCTATGACTTCGCAAAACTCCATTCTGTGACTTGACACACCTCCATTCGGAGTTCACCCACCACCATTCGGTGACTTCACACACCTCCATTCTAACTTCACACACCTCCATTCTATGAGTTCACACACCTCCATTCTTTGACTTCACACACCTCCATTTTGACTTCACACACCTCCATTTTGTGACTTCACACACCTCAATTCTGCGACTTCACACACCTCCATTCTATGACTTCACACACCTCCATTCTATGATTTCACACATCCATATTGACTTCGCACACCTAAAATATATGACTTCATACCCGTCCATTCTGTGACTTCACACACCTCCATTCTATGACTTCACACACCTCCATTCTCTGACTTCACCCACCTCCATTCTGTGACTTCACACACCTCCATTCTCCGACTTCACACCCCTCCAATTTGACTTCACATACCTCCATTCTATGACTTCACAAACCTCCATTCTGTGACTTCACATACCTCCATTCTATGACTTCTTACACCTCTATTCTGTGACTTCACACACCTCCATTCTATGACTTCACACACTTCCATTGTGACGTCACACACCTCCATTCTATGAGTTCACACACCTCCATTCTGACTTCACACACCTCCATTCTCTTAGTTCACACACCTCCATTCTGAATTCACACAGCTCAATTCTGTGACTTCACAAAACTCCATTCTATGATTTCACACACCTCCATACTATGACTTCACACAACTCCATCTATGACTTCAAACACCTCCATTCTGACTTCACACACCTCTATTCCATGACTTCGCACACCTTAATTCTGACATCACACACCTCCAATCTATGACTTCACAGACCTCGTATCTGTGACTTCACTCACCTACACTCGATGACTTCACACTCCTCCATTCTATGACTTCCCACACCTCCTTTCTATGACTTCACCCACCTCCAATCTATGACTACACACCTCCATTCTGACTTCACACACCTCCATTCTGTGACTTCACACACCTCCATTCTATGACTTTACACAGCTTAATTTTTCCTTCAGAAACATCCATTCTATGACCTCACACACCTCCATTCTATGACTTCACAAACCTCCATTCTGTGACTTCACACACCTCCATTATGAGTTCACACAACTCCATTCGGTGACTTTACACATCTCCATTCTGACTTTACACACCTCCATTCTATGACTTCACACACTTCCACTCCATGACTTCACACACCTCCATTCTGTGACTTCACAAACCTCCATTCTGAGTTCAAACACCTCCATTCTGTGACTTCACACACCTCCATTCTGTGACTTCACACACCTCCATTTTGTGACTTCACACACTTCCCTTATATGACTTCACACACCTCCATTTTATAACTTCACACACCTCCATTCTGTGACTTCACACACCTCCATTCTATGACCTCACACACCCTCATTCTATGATTTCACACACCTCCATTCTATGACTTCACACATCCATTTTGAATTCACACACCTCTAATATATGACTTCAAACACCTCCATTCTGTGACTTCACACACCTCCATTCTATGACTTCACACACTTCCATTCTATGATTTCACATACCTCCATGCTATGACTTCACACACCTCCATTCTGTGACTTCACACACCTTCATTCTTACTTCAAAAACATATATTCTATGACTTCACACACCTCCATTCTATGACTTCACACACCTCCATTCTTTGACTTCACACACCTCCATTCTGTGACTTCACACACCTCAATTCTATGACTTCACACACCTCCATTCTGTGACTTCACACAGCTCCATTCTGTGACTTCACACACCTTCATTCTTACTTCAAAAACATACATTCTATGACTTCACACACCTGCATTCTATGACTTCACACACCTCCATTCTTTGACTTCACACACCTAAATTCTGAGTTGACACACCTCCATTCTGTGACTTCACACACCTCCATTCTGACTTCACACAGCTCCATTCTATTACTTTGCACACGTCCATTCTTTGACGTCACACACCTCCATTCTATGACTTCACACACCTATATTCTTACTTTACAAACATCCATTCTATAACTTCACACACCTTCATTCTATGACTTTACACACCTCCATTCTGAATTCACACAGCTCCATTCTGTGACTTCACAAAACTCCATTCTATGATTTCACACACCTCCATACTATGACTTCAGACAACTTCATCTATGACTTCACACACCTCTATTCTGACTTCACACACCTCCATTCTATGACTTCATACACCTCCATTCTGACTTCACACACCTCCATTCTATGACTTCGCACACCTCTCTTCTGATTTCACACACCTCCATTCTGTGACTTCACACACCTCCATTCAATGACTTCACACACCTACATTCTTTGACTTCACACACCTCCAATCTGACATCACACACCTCCATTCTATGATTTCACAGACCTCGAATCTGTGACTTCACTCACCTGCACTCTATGACTACCCACACCTCTTTCTATGACTTCACCCACCTCCAATCCGTGACTACACACCTCCATTCTGACTTCACACACCTCCATTCTGTGACTTCACACACCTCCATTCTGACTTCACACATCTCCATTCTATGACTTCACACACCTTCATTCTTACTTCAGAAACATCCATTCTATGACTTCACACACCTCCATTCTATGACTTCACAAACCTCCATTCTGTGACTTCACACACCTCCATTCTGACGTCACACACTTCCATTCTATGACTTCACACACTTCCATTCTATGACTTCACACACCTCCATTCTGTGACTTCACACACCTCCATTCTATGACTTCCCACACCTTCTTTCTATGAATTCACCCACCTCCAATCTATGACTACACACCTTCATTCTGACTTCACACACCTCCATGCTGTGACTTCACACACCTCCATTCTGTTACTTCACACACCTCCATTCTGACTTCACACAGCTCCATTCTATGACTTCACACACCTCCATTCTTTGACATCACAGACCTCCATTCTATGACTTCACACACCTTCATTCTTACTTTACAAACATCCATTCTATAACTTCACACACCTCCATTCCATGACTTTACACACCTCCATTCTGTGACTTCACATACCTCCATTCTATGACTTCACAAACCTCCATTCTGTGACTTCACACACCTCCATTCTATGACTTCACACACTTCCATTGTTACGTCACACACCTCCATTCTATGAGTTCACACACCTCCATTCTGACTTCACACACCTCCATTCTATGACTTCATACACCTCCATTCTGACTTCACACACCTCCATTCTATGACTTCGCACACCTCTCTTCTGATTTCACACACCTCCATTCTGTGACTTCACACACCTCCATTCAATGACTTCACACACCTACATTCTTTGACTTCACACACCTCCAATCTGACATCACACACCTCCATTCTATGATTTCACAGACCTCGAATCTGTGACTTCACTCACCTGCACTCTATGACTACACACACCTCTTTCTATGACTTCACCCACCTCCAATCCGTGACTACACACCTCCATTCTGACTTCACACACCTCCATTCTATGACTTCACACACCTCCATTCTATGATTTCACACATCCATATTGACTTCGCACACCTAAAATATATGACTTCATACCCGTCCATTCTGTGACTTCACACACCTCCATTCTATGACTTCACACACCTCCATTCTCTGACTTCACCCACCTCCATTCTGTGACTTCACACACCTCCATTCTCCGACTTCACACCCCTCCAATTTGACTTCACATACCTCCATTCTATGACTTCACAAACCTCCATTCTGTGACTTCACATACCTCCATTCTGTGACTTCTTACACCTCTATTCTGTGACTTCACACACCTCCATTCTATGACTTCACACACTTCCATTGTGACGTCACACACCTCCATTCTATGAGTTCACACACCTCCATTCTGACTTCACACACCTCCATTCTCTTAGTTCACACACCTCCATTCTGAATTCACACAGCTCAATTCTGTGACTTCACAAAACTCCATTCTATGATTTCACACACCTCCATACTATGACTTCACACAACTCCATCTATGACTTCAAACACCTCCATTCTGACTTCACACACCTCTATTCCATGACTTCGCACACCTTAATTCTGACATCACACACCTCCAATCTATGACTTCACAGACCTCGTATCTGTGACTTCACTCACCTACACTCGATGACTTCACACTCCTCCATTCTATGACTTCCCACACCTCCTTTCTATGACTTCACCCACCTCCAATCTATGACTACACACCTCCATTCTGACTTCACACACCTCCATTCTGTGACTTCACACACCTCCATTCTATGACTTCACACAGCTTAATTTTTCCTTCAGAAACATCCATTCTATGACCTCACACACCTCCATTCTATGACTTCACAAACCTCCATTCTGTGACTTCACACACCTCCATTATGAGTTCACACAACTCCATTCGGTGACTTTACACATCTCCATTCTGACTTTACACACCTCCATTCTATGACTTCACACACTTCCACTCCATGACTTCACACACCTCCATTCTGTGACTTCACAAACCTCCATTCTGAGTTCAAACACCTCCATTCTGTGACTTCACACACCTCCATTCTGTGACTTCACACACCTCCATTTTGTGACTTCACACACTTCCCTTATATGACTTCACACACCTCCATTTTATAATTTCACACACCTCCATTCTGTGACTTCACACACCTCCATTCTATGAGTTCACACACCCTCATTCTATGATTTCACACACCTCCATTCTATGACTTCACACATCCATTTTGAATTCACACACCTCTAATATATGACTTCAAACACCTCCATTCTGTGACTTCACACACCTCCATTCTATGACTTCACACACTTCCATTCTATGATTTCACATACCTCCATGCTATGACTTCACACACCTCCATTCTGTGACTTCACACACCTTCATTCTTACTTCAAAAACATATATTCTATGACTTCACACACCTCCATTCTATGACTTCACACACCTCCATTCTTTGACTTCACACACCTCCATTCTGTGACTTCACACACCTCAATTCTATGACTTCACACACCTCCATTCTGTGACTTCACACAGCTCCATTCTGTGACTTCACACACCTTCATTCTTACTTCAAAAACATACATTCTATGACTTCACACACCTGCATTCTATGACTTCACACACCTCCATTCTTTGACTTCACACACCTAAATTCTGAGTTGACACACCTCCATTCTGTGACTTCACACACCTCCATTCTGACTTCACACAGCTCCATTCTATTACTTTGCACACGTCCATTCTTTGACGTCACACACCTCCATTCTATGACTTCACACACCTATATTCTTACTTTACAAACATCCATTCTATAACTTCACACACCTTCATTCTATGACTTTACACACCTATATTCTGAATTCACACAGCTCCATTCTGTGACTTCACAAAACTCCATTCTATGATTTCACACACCTCCATACTATGACTTCAGACAACTTCATCTATGACTTCACACACCTCTATTCTGACTTCACACACCTCCATTCTATGACTTCATACACCTCCATTCTGACTTCACACACCTCCATTCTATGACTTCGCACACCTCTCTTCTGATTTCACACACCTCCATTCTGTGACTTCACACACCTCCATTCAATGACTTCACACACCTACATTCTTTGACTTCACACACCTCCAATCTGACATCACACACCTCCATTCTATGATTTCACAGACCTCGAATCTGTGACTTCACTCACCTGCACTCTATGACTACCCACACCTCTTTCTATGACTTCACCCACCTCCAATCCGTGACTACACACCTCCATTCTGACTTCACACACCTCCATTCTGTGACTTCACACACCTCCATTCTGACTTCACACATCTCCATTCTATGACTTCACACACCTTCATTCTTACTTCAGAAACATCCATTCTATGACTTCACACACCTCCATTCTATGACTTCACAAACCTCCATTCTGTGACTTCACACACCTCCATTCTGACGTCACACACTTCCATTCTATGACTTCACACACTTCCATTCTATGACTTCACACACCTCCATTCTGTGACTTCACACACCTCCATTCTATGACTTCCCACACCTTCTTTCTATGAATTCACCCACCTCCAATCTATGACTACACACCTTCATTCTGACTTCACACACCTCCATGCTGTGACTTCACACACCTCCATTCTGTTACTTCACACACCTCCATTCTGACTTCACACAGCTCCATTCTATGACTTCACACACCTCCATTCTTTGACATCACAGACCTCCATTCTATGACTTCACACACCTTCATTCTTACTTTACAAACATCCATTCTATAACTTCACACACCTCCATTCCATGACTTTACACACCTCCATTCTGTGACTTCACATACCTCCATTCTATGACTTCACAAACCTCCATTCTGTGACTTCACACACCTCCATTCTATGACTTCACACACTTCCATTGTTACGTCACACACCTCCATTCTATGAGTTCACACACCTCCATTCTGACTTCACACACCTCCATTCTATGACTTCATACACCTCCATTCTGACTTCACACACCTCCATTCTATGACTTCGCACACCTCTCTTCTGATTTCACACACCTCCATTCTGTGACTTCACACACCTCCATTCAATGACTTCACACACCTACATTCTTTGACTTCACACACCTCCAATCTGACATCACACACCTCCATTCTATGATTTCACAGACCTCGAATCTGTGACTTCACTCACCTGCACTCTATGACTACACACACCTCTTTCTATGACTTCACCCACCTCCAATCCGTGACTACACACCTCCATTCTGACTTCACACACCTCCATTCTATGACTTCGCACACCTCTCTTCTGATTTCACACACCTCCATTCTGTGACTTCACACACCTCCATTCTGACTTCACACACCTCCATTGAATGACTTGACACAACTACATTCTTTGACTTCACACACCTCAAATCTGACATCACACACCTCCATACTGTGACTTCACATACCTCCATTCTATGACTTCACAAACGTCCATTCTGTGACTTCACACACCTCCATTCTATGACTTCACACACTTCCATTGTTGCGTCACACACCTCCATTCTATGACTTCACACACCTCCATTCTGACTTCACAAACCTCTATTCTATGACTTCGCACACCTCCATTCTGACATCACACACCTCCAATCTATGACTTCACAGACCTCGAATCTGTGACTTCACTCACCTCCACTCTATGACTTCACACTACTCCATTCTATGACTTCCCACACCTCCTTTCTATGACTTCACCCACCTTCATTCTATGACTTCACACCGCCATTCTGACTTCACACACTTCCATTCAGTGACTTCACACACCTCCATTCAATGACTTCACACACCTCCATTCTATGACTTCACACACCTTCATTCTTACTTCAGAAACATCCATTCTATGACCTCACACACCTCCATCTATGACTTCACAAACCTCCATTCTCTGACTTCACACCCCTCTAATTTGATTTCTCATACCTCCATTCTATGACTTCACAAACCTCCCTTCGGTGACTTCACAAAACTCCATTCTATGACTTCACACATCTACATTCCATGACTTCACACACCTAAATTCTGACTCACACAACTTCATTCTGTGACTTCACAAAACTCCATTCTATGGTTTCACATATCTCCATACTATGACTTCACACACCTCCATCTATGACTTCACACACCTCCATTCTGTGACTTCACACACCTGCATTCTATGACTTCCCACACCTCCTTTCTATGAATTCACCCACCTCCAATCTATGACTACACACCTTCATTCTGACTTCACACACCTCCATGCTGTGACTTCACACACCTCCATTCTGTTACTTCACACACCTCCATTCTGACTTCACACAGCTCCATTCTATGACTTCACACACCTCCATTCTTTGACATCACAGACCTCCATTCTATGACTTCACACACCTTCATTCTTACTTTACAAACATCCATTCTATAACTTCACACACCTCCATTCCACGACTTTACACACCTCCATTCTGTGACTTCACATACCTCCATTCTATGACTTCACAAACCTCCATTCTGTGACTTCACACACCTCCATTCTATGACTTCACACACTTCCATTGTTACGTCACACACCTCCATTCTATGAGTTCACACACCTCCATTCTGACTTCACACACCTCCATTCTATGACTTCGCACACCTCTCTTCTGATTTCACACACCTCCATTCTGTGACTTCACACACCTCCATTCAATGACTTCACACACCTACATTCTTTGACTTCACACACCTCCAATCTGACATCACACACCTCCATTCTATGATTTCACAGACCTCGAATCTGTGACTTCACTCACCTGCACTCTATGACTACACACACCTCTTTCTATGACTTCACCCACCTCCAATCCGTGACTACACACCTCCATTCTGACTTCACACACCTCCATTCTATGACTTCGCACACCTCTCTTCTGATTTCACACACCTCCATTCTGTGACTTCACACACCTCCATTCTGACTTCACACACCTCCATTCTATGATTTCACACACCTCCATTCTGACTTCACACACCTTCTTTCTGTGACTTCACACACCTCCATTGAATGACTTGACACACCTACATTCTTTGACTTCACACACCTCAAATCTGACATCACACACCTCCATACTGTGACTTCACATACCTCCATTCTATGACTTCACAAACCTCCATTCTGTGACTTCACACACCTCCATTCTATGAGTTCACACACTTCCATTATTACGTCACACACCTTCATTCTATGAGTTCACACAGCTCCATTCTGACTTCACACACCTCCATTCTTTGACTTCACACACCTCCATTCTGACTTCACACACCTTCTTTCTGTGACTTCACACACGTCCATTGAATGACTTGACACACCTACATTCTTTGACTTCACACACCTCAAATCTGACATCACACACCTCCATTCTGTGACTTCACATACCTCCATTCTATGACTTCACAAACCTCCATTCTGTGACTTCACACACCTCCATTCTATGACTTCACACACTTCCATTGTTACGTCACACACCTCCATTCTATGAGTTCACACACCTCCATTCTGACTTCACACACCTCCATTCTATGACTTCACACACCTCTATTCTGACTTCACACACCTCCATTCTATGACTTCATACACCTCCATTCTGACTTCACACACCTCCATTCTATGACTTCGCACACCTCTCTTCTGATTTCACACACCTCCATTCTTTGACTTCACACACCTCCATTCAATGACTTCACACACCTACATTCTTTGACTTCACACACCTCCAATCTGACATCACACACCTCCATTCTATGATTTCACAGACCTCGAATCTGTGACTTCACTCACCTGCACTCTATGACTACCCACACCTCTTTCTATGACTTCACCCACCTCCAATCCGTGACTACACACCTCCATTCTGACTTCACACACCTCCATTCTGTGACTTCACACACCTCCATTCTGACTTCACACATCTCCATTCTATGACTTCACACACCTTCATTCTTACTTCAGAAACATCCATTCTATGACTTCACACACCTCCATTCTATGACTTCACAAACCTCCATTCTGTGACTTCACACACCTCCATTCTGACTTCACACACTTCCATTCTATGACTTCACACACTTCCATTCTATGACTTCACACACCTCCATTCTGTGACTTCACACACCTCCATTCTATGACTTCCCACACCTCCTTTCTATGAATTCACCCACCTCCAATCTATGACTACACACCTTCATTCTGACTTCACACACCTCCATGCTGTGACTTCACACACCTCCATTCTGTTACTTCACACACCTCCATTCTGACTTCACACAGCTCCATTCTATGACTTCACACACCTCCATTCTTTGACATCACAGACCTCCATTCTATGACTTCACACACCTTCATTCTTACTTTACAAACATCCATTCTATAACTTCACACACCTCCATTCCATGACTTTACACACCTCCATTCTGTGACTTCACATACCTCCATTCTATGACTTCACAAACCTCCATTCTGTGACTTCACACACCTCCATTCTATGACTTCACACACTTCCATTGTTACGTCACACACCTCCATTCTATGAGTTCACACACCTCCATTCTGACTTCACACACCTCCATTCTATGACTTCATACACCTCCATTCTGACTTCACACACCTCCATTCTATGACTTCGCACACCTCTCTTCTGATTTCACACACCTCCATTCTGTGACTTCACACACCTCCATTCAATGACTTCACACACCTACATTCTGTGACTTCACACACCTCCAATCTGACATCACACACCTCCATTCTATGATTTCACAGACCTCGAATCTGTGACTTCACTCACCTGCACTCTATGACTACACACACCTCTTTCTATGACTTCACCCACCTCCAATCCGTGACTACACACCTCCATTCTGACTTCACACACCTCCATTCTATGACTTCGCACACCTCTCTTCTGATTTCACACACCTCCATTCTGTGACTTCACACACCTCCATTCTGACTTCACACACCTCCATTCTATGACTTCACACACCTCCATTCTGACTTCACACACCTTCTTTCTGTGACTTCACACACCTCCATTGAATGACTTGACACAACTACATTCTTTGACTTCACACACCTCAAATCTGACATCACACACCTCCATACTGTGACTTCACATACCTCCATTCTATGACTTCACAAACGTCCATTCTGTGACTTCACACACCTCCGTTATATGACTTCACACACTTCCATTGTTACGTCACACACCTCCATTCTATGAGTTCACACAGCTCCATTCTATGACTTCACACAACTCCATTCTGTGATTTCACACACCTCCATTCTATGACCTCACACACCCTCATTCTATGATTTCACACACCTCCATTCTGTGACTTCACACACCTCAATTCTGACTTCACTCACTTCCATTCTATGACTTCACACACTTCCATTCTATGACTTCACACGCCTCCATTCTCTGACTTCACACACCTCCATTCTGAGTTCACACACCTCTATTCTGTGACTTCACACACCTCCATTCTGTGACTTCACACACCTCCATTCTGTGACTTCACATACTTCCATTCTATGACTTCACACACCATCATTCTATGATTTCACACACCTCCATTCTGTGACTTCACAAACCTCCATTCTATGACCTCACACACCCTCATTCTATGATTTCACACAACTCCATTCTATGACTTCACACATCCATTTTGACTTCACACACCTCCAATATATGACTTCAAACACCTCAATTCTGTGACTTCACACACCTCCATTCTATGACTTCAAACCGTCCATTCTGTGACTTCACACACCTCCTTTGTATGACTTCACACACTTCCTTCTATGACTTCACACACCTCAAATCTGTGACTTTACACACCTCCAATCTGTGACTTCCCACACCTCCATTCTGTGACATCATACACCTCCATTCTATGACTCACAGACCTCGAATCTGGGATTTCACTCACATGCACTCTATGTCGTCACACTCCTCCTTTCTATGCCTTCCCACACCTCCTTTCTATAACTTCACCCACCTCCAATCGATTACTACACACCTCCATTCTGACTTCGCACACCTCCATTCCGTGATTTCACACACCCCCATTCTATGAGTTCACATACCTCCATTCTATGATTTCACACACCTTCATTCTTACTTCAGAAACATCCATTCTATGACTTCCCACTCCTCCATTCTATGACTTCACAAACCTCCATTCTGTGACTTCACACACCTCCATTCTGAGTTCACACAACTATATTCGTTGACTTCACACACCTCCATTCTGACTTCACACACCTCCATTCTATGACTTCACACACTTCCATTCTATGACTTCACACACCTCCATTCTGTGACTTCACACACCTCCATTCTGAGTTCACACACCTTCATTCTGTGACTTCTCACACCTCGAATCTGTGACTTCACACACCTCCAATCTGTGACTTCACACGTTCCATTCTATGACTTCACACACCTCCATGCTATGACTTCACACATCCATTTTGATTTCACACACCTCCAATATATGACTTCAAACACATCAATTCTGTGACTTCACACACCTCCATTCTATGACTTCATACCGTCCATTCTGAGTTCACACACCTCCATTCTATGACTTCACACACCTCCATTCTATGACTTCACACACCTCCATTCCATGACTTCACACACCTCCATTCTATGACTTCACACACCTCCATTTTATGACTTCACACACCTACATTGTGACTTCACACACCTCCATTCTATGACTTCACACACCTGCATTGTGACTTCACACACCTCCATTCTATGACTTCACACACCTCCATTCTGACCTCACACACCTCCATTCTGACTTCACACACCTAAATTTTGTGACTTCACACACCTCCATTCTATGATTTCACAAACCTCCATTCTATGACTTCACTCACCTCCATTCTATGACTTCACACACCTCCTTTCTGAGTTGGCACACCTCCATTCTATGACTTCACACACCTCCAATCTGAATTCACACACCTCCAATCAATGACTTCACCCACCTCCATTCTATGACTTCACACAGCTACATTCTCCGAATTCACATTCCTCTAATTTGATTTCTCATACCTCCATTCTATGACTTCACAAACCTCCCTTCGGTGACTTCACAATACTCCATTCTATGACTTCACACATCTACATTCTATGACATCACACACCTCAATTCTGACTCACACAACTCCATTCTGTGACTTCACAAAACTCCATTCTATGATTTCACATATCTCCATAATATGACTTCACACACCTCCATCTATGACATCACACACCTCCATTCTGAGTTCACACACCTCCATTCTGACTTCACACACCTCCATTGTATGACTTCACACACCTCCATTCTGTGACTTCACACACCTCCATTCTATGACTTCACAAACTGCCATTGTGACGTCACACACCTCCATTCTATGAGTTCACACACCTCGATTCTATGACTTCACACACCTCCATTCTGACTTCACACACCTCTATTCTATGACCTCGAACACCTACATTCTGACTTCACACAACTCCACTCTATGACTTCACACTTCTCCATTCTATGACTTCCCACACCTAAGTTCTATGACTTCACCCACCTCCATTCTATGACTTCACACCTCCATTCTGACTTCACACACCTCCATTCTATGACTTCACACACCTCCATTCTGACTTCACACACCTCCATTCTGTGACTTCACACACCTCCATTCGATGATTTCACACACCTCCATTCTTTGACTTCACACACCTCCATTCTATGACTTCACACACCTCCATTCTGTGACTTCACACACCTCCATTCTGAGTTCACACATCTTCATTCTGTAACTTCTCACACCTAGATTCTGTGACTTCACACACCTCCAATCTGTGACTTCACACACTTCCATTCTTTGACTTCACACACCTCCATTCTCTGACTTCACACACCTCCATTCTGAGTTCACACACCTCTATTCTGTGATTTCACACACCTCCATTCTGTGACTTCACACACCTCCATTCTGTGACTTCACATACTTCCATTCTATGACTTCACACACCTTCATTCTATGATTTCACACACCTCCATTCTGTGACTTCACGAACCTCCATTCTATGACCTCACACACCCTCATTCTATGATTTCACACAACTCCATTCTATGACTTCACACATCCATTTTGACTTCACACACCTCCAATATATGACTTCAAACACCTCAATTCTGTGACTTCACACACCTCCATTCTATGACTTCAAACCGTCCATTCTGTGACTTCACACACCTCCATTGTATGACTTCACACACTTCCATTCTATGACTTCACACACCTCAATTCTGTGACTTTACACACCTCCATTCTGAGTTCACACACCTCAATTCTGGGACTTCACACACCTCCAATCTGTGACTTCCCACACCTCCATTCTGTGACATCATACACCTCCATTCTATGACTCACAGACCTCGAATCTGGGATTTCACTCACATGCACTCTATGACGTCACACTCCTCCTTTATATGCCTTCCCACACCTCCTTTCTATGACTTCACCCACCTCCAATCGATGACTACACACCTCCATTCTGACTTCGCACACCTCCATTCCGTGATTTCACACACCCCCATTCTATGAGTTCACATACCTCCATTCTATGATTTCACACACCTTCATTCTTACTTCAGAAACATCCATTCTATGACTTCCCACTCCTCCATTCTATGACTTCACAAACCTCCATTCTGTGACTTCACACACCTCCATTCTGAGTTCACACAACTATATTCGTTGACTTCACACACCTCCATTCTGACTTCACACACCTCCATTCTATGACTTCACACACTTCCATTCTATGACTTCACACACCTCCATTCTGTGACTTCACACACCTCCATTCTGAGTTCACACACCTTCATTCTGTGACTTCTCACACCTCGAATCTGTGACTTCACACACCTCCAATCTGTGACTTCACACGTTCCATTCTATGACTTCACACACCTCCATGCTATGACTTCACACATCCATTTTGATTTCACACACCTCCAATATATGACTTCAAACACCTCAATTCTGTGACTTCACACACCTCCATTCTATGACTTCATACCTTCCATTCTGAGTTCACACACCTCCATTCTATGACTTCACACACCTCCATTCTATGACTTCACACACCTCCATTCCATGACTTCACACACCTCCATTCTATGACTTCACACACCTCCATTTTATGACTTCACACACCTACATTGTGACTTCACACACCTCCATTCTATGACTTCACACACCTGCATTGTGACTTCACACACCTCCATTCTATGACTTCACACACCTCCATTCTGACCTCATACACCTCCATTCTGACTTCACACACCTAAATTTTGTGACTTCACACACCTCCATTCTATGATTTCACACACCTCCATTCTATGACTTCACTCACCTACATTCTATGACTTCACACACCTCCTTTCTGAGTTGGCACACCTCCATTCTATGACTTCACACACCTCCAATCTGAATTCACACACCTCCAATCAATGACTTCACCCACCTTCATTCTATGACTTCACACACCTACATTCTCCGAATTCACATTCCTCTAATTTGATTTCTCATACCTCCATTCTATGACTTCACAAACCTCCCTTCGGTGACTTCACAATACTCCATTCTATGACTTCACACATCTACATTCTATGACTTCACACACCTCAATTCTGACTCACACAACTCCATTCTGTGACTTCACAAAACTCCATTCTATGATTTCACATATCTCCATAATATGACTTCACACACCTCCATCTATGACATCACACACCTCCATTCTGAGTTCACACACCTCCATTCTGACTTCACACACCTCCATTGTATGACTTCACACACCTCCATTCTGTGACTTCACACACCTCCATTCTATGACTTCACAAACTGCCATTGTGACGTCACACACCTCCATTCTATGAGTTCACACACCTCCATTCTATGACTTCACACACCTCCATTCTGACTTCACACACCTCTATTCTATGACCTCGAACACCTACATTCTGACTTCACACAACTCCACTCTATGACTTCACACTTCTCCATTCTATGACTTCCCACACCTAAGTTCTATGACTTCACCCACCTCCATTCTATGACTTCACACTTCCATTCTGACTTCACACACCTCCATTCTATGACTTCACACACCTCCATTCTGACTTCACACACCTCCATTCTGTGACTTCACACACCTCCATTCGATGATTTCACACACCTCCATTCTTTGACTTCACACACCTCCATTCTATGACTTCACACACCTCCATTCTGTGACTTCACACACCTCCATTCTGAGTTCACACATCTCCATTCTGTAACTTCTCACACCTAGATTCTGTGACTTCACACACCTCCAATCTGTGACTTCACACACTTCCATTCTTTGACTTCACACACCTCCATTCTATGACTTCACACACCTCCATTCTGTGACTTCACACACCTCCATTCTATGACTTCACACACCCTCATTCTATGATTTCACACACCTCCATTCTATGATTTCACACCTCCATGTTGATTTCACACACCTCCAATATATGACTTCAAACACCTCAATTCTGTGACTTCACACACCTCCATTCTATGACTTAATACCGTCCATTCTGTGACTTCACACACCTCCATTCTATGACTTCACACACTTCCATTCCATGACTTCACACACCTCCATTCTGTGACTTTACACACCTCCATTCTGGGTTCACACACCTCCATTCTGTGACTTCACACTCCTGCAATCTGTGACTTCCCACACCTCCATTCTGTGACTTCACACACCTCCATTCTATGACTTCACACACCTCCATTCTGACCTCATACACCTCCATTCTGACTTCACACACCTAAATTTTGTGACTTCACACACCTCCATTCTATGATTTCACACACCTCCATTCTATGACTTCACTCACCTACATTCTATGACTTCACACACCTCCTTTCTGAGTTGGCACACCTCCATTCTATGACTTCACACACCTCCAATCTGAATTCACACACCTCCAATCAATGACTTCACCCACCTTCATTCTATGACTTCACACACCTACATTCTCCGAATTCACATTCCTCTAATTTGATTTCTCATACCTCCATTCTATGACTTCACAAACCTCCCTTCGGTGACTTCACAATACTCCATTCTATGACTTCACACATCTACATTCTATGACTTCACACACCTCAATTCTGACTCACACAACTCCATTCTGTGACTTCACAAAACTCCATTCTATGATTTCACATATCTCCATAATATGACTTCACACACCTCCATCTATGACATCACACACCTCCATTCTGAGTTCACACACCTCCATTCTGACTTCACACACCTCCATTGTATGACTTCACACACCTCCATTCTGTGACTTCACACACCTCCATTCTATGACTTCACAAACTGCCATTGTGACGTCACACACCTCCATTCTATGAGTTCACACACCTCCATTCTATGACTTCACACACCTCCATTCTGACTTCACACACCTCTATTCTATGACCTCGAACACCTACATTCTGACTTCACACAACTCCACTCTATGACTTCACACTTCTCCATTCTATGACTTCCCACACCTAAGTTCTATGACTTCACCCACCTCCATTCTATGACTTCACACTTCCATTCTGACTTCACACACCTCCATTCTATGACTTCACACACCTCCATTCTGACTTCACACACCTCCATTCTGTGACTTCACACACCTCCATTCGATGATTTCACACACCTCCATTCTTTGACTTCACACACCTCCATTCTATGACTTCACACACCTCCATTCTGTGACTTCACACACCTCCATTCTGAGTTCACACATCTCCATTCTGTAACTTCTCACACCTAGATTCTGTGACTTCACACACCTCCAATCTGTGACTTCACACACTTCCATTCTTTGACTTCACACACCTCCATTCTATGACTTCACACACCTCCATTCTGTGACTTCACACACCTCCATTCTATGACTTCACACACCCTCATTCTATGATTTCACACACCTCCATTCTATGATTTCACACCTCCATGTTGATTTCACACACCTCCAATATATGACTTCAAACACCTCAATTCTGTGACTTCACACACCTCCATTCTATGACTTAATACCGTCCATTCTGTGACTTCACACACCTCCATTCTATGACTTCACACACTTCCATTCCATGACTTCACACACCTCCATTCTGTGACTTTACACACCTCCATTCTGGGTTCACACACCTCCATTCTGTGACTTCACACTCCTGCAATCTGTGACTTCCCACACCTCCATTCTGTGACTTCACACACGTCCATTCTATGACTTCACACACATTCATTCTTACTTCACAAACACCCATTCTATGACTTCACACACCTCCATTCTATGACTTCACACACCTCCATTCTGTGACTTCACACACCTCCATTCTATGACTTCGCACACCTCTCTTCTGATTTCACACACCTCCATTCTGACTTCACACACCTCCATTCTATGACTTCACACACCTCCATTCTGACTTCACACACCTTCTTTCTGTGACTTCACACACCTCCATTGAATGACTTGACACACCTACATTCTTTGACTTCACACACCTCAAATCTGACATCACACACCTCCATACTGTGACTTCACATACCTCCATCTATGACTTCACAAACCTCCATTCTGTGACTTCACACACCTCCATTCTATGACTTCACACACTTCCATTGTTACGTCACACACCTTCATTCTATGAGTTCACACAGCTCCATTCTGACTTCACACACCTCCATTCTTTGACTTCACACACCTCCATTCTGACTTCACACACCTTCTTTCTGTGACTTCACACACCTCCATTGAATGACTTGACACACCTACATTCTTTGACTTCACACACCTCAAATCTGACATTACACACCTCCATTCTGTGACTTCACATACCTCCATTCTATGACTTCACAAACCTCCATTCTGTGACTTCACACACCTTCATTCTATGACTTCACACACTTCCATTGTTACGTCACACACCTCCATTCTATGAGTTCACACACCTCCATTCTGACTTCACACACCTCCATTCTATGACTTCACACACCTCTATTGTGACTTCACACACCTCCATTCTATGACTTCATACACCTCCATTCTGACTTCACACACCTCCATTCTATGACTTCGCACACCTCTCTTCTGATTTCACACACCTCCATTCTTTGACTTCACACACCTCCATTCAATGACTTCACACACCTACATTCTTTGACTTCACACACCTCCAATCTGACATCACACACCTCCATTCTATGATTTCACAGACCTCGAATCTGTGACTTCACTCACCTGCACTCTATGACTACCCACACCTCTTTCTATGACTTCACCCACCTCCAATCCGTGACTACACACCTCCATTCTGACTTCACACACCTCCATTCTGTGACTTCACACACCTCCATTCTGACTTCACACATCTCCATTCTATGACTTCACACACCTTCATTCTTACTTCAGAAACATCCATTCTATGACTTCACACACCTCCATTCTATGACTTCACAAACCTCCATTCTGTGACTTCACACACCTCCATTCTGACTTCACACACTTCCATTCTATGACTTCACACACTTCCATTCTATGACTTCACACACCTCCATTCTGTGACTTCACACACCTCCATTCTATGACTTCCCACACCTCCTTTCTATGAATTCACCCACCTCCAATCTATGACTACACACCTTCATTCTGACTTCACACACCTCCATGCTGTGACTTCACACACCTCCATTCTGTTACTTCACACACCTCCATTCTGACTTCACACAGCTCCATTCTATGACTTCACACACCTCCATTCTTTGACATCACAGACCTCCATTCTATGACTTCACACACCTTCATTCTTACTTTACAAACATCCATTCTATAACTTCACACACCTCCATTCCATGACTTTACACACCTCCATTCTGTGACTTCACATACCTCCATTCTATGACTTCACAAACCTCCATTCTGTGACTTCACACACCTCCATTCTATGACTTCACACACTTCCATTGTGACTTCACACACCTCCATTCTATGACTTCACACACCTCCATTCTGACTTCACACACCTCTATTCTATGACCTCGAACACCTACATTCTGACTTCACACAACTCCACTCTATGACTTCACACTTCTCCATTCTATGACTTCCCACACCTAAGTTCTATGACTTCACCCACCTCCATTCTATGACTTCACACTTCCATTCTGACTTCACACACCTCCATTCTATGACTTCACACACCTCCATTCTGACTTCACACACCTCCATTCTGTGACTTCACACACCTCCATTCGATGATTTCACACACCTCCATTCTTTGACTTCACACACCTCCATTCTATGACTTCACACACCTCCATTCTGTGACTTCACACACCTCCATTCTGAGTTCACACATCTCCATTCTGTAACTTCTCACACCTAGATTCTGTGACTTCACACACCTCCAATCTGTGACTTCACACACTTCCATTCTTTGACTTCACACACCTCCATGCTATGACTTCACACACCTCCATTCTGTGACTTCACACACCTCCATTCTATGACTTCACACACCCTCATTCTATGATTTCACACACCTCCATTCTATGATTTCACACATCCATGTTGATTTCACACACCTCCAATATATGACTTCAAACACCTCAATTCTGTGACTTCACACACCTCCATTCTATGACTTAATACCGTCCATTCTGTGACTTCACACACCTCCATTCTATGACTTCACACACTTCCATTCCATGACTTCACACACCTCCATTCTGTGACTTTACACACCTCCATTCTGGGTTCACACACCTCCATTCTGTGACTTCACACTCCTGCAATCTGTGACTTCCCACACCTCCATTCTGTGACTTCACACACGTCCATTCTATGACTTCACACACCTTCATTCTTACTTCACAAACACCCATTCTATGACTTCACACACCTCCATTCTATGACTTCACACACCTCCATTCTGTGACTTCACACACCTCCATTCTATGACTTCGCACACCTCTCTTCTGATTTCACACACCTCCATTCTGACTTCACACACCTCCATTCTATGACTTCACACACCTCCATTCTGACATCACACACCTTCTTTCTGTGACTTCACACACCTCCATTGAATGACTTGACACACCTACATTCTTTGACTTCACACACCTCAAATCTGACATCACACACCTCCATACTGTGACTTCACATACCTCCATTCTATGACTTCACAAACCTCCATTCTGTGACTTCACACACCTCCATTCTATGACTTCACACACTTCCATTGTTACGTCACACACCTTCATTCTATGAGTTCACACAGCTCCATTCTGACTTCACACACCTCCATTCTTTGACTTCACACACCTCCATTCTGACTTCACACACCTTCTTTCTGTGACTTCACACACCTCCATTGAATGACTTGACACACCTACATTCTTTGACTTCACACACCTCAAATCTGACATTACACACCTCCATTCTGTGACTTCACATACCTCCATTCTATGACTTCACAAACCTCCATTCTGTGACTTCACACACCTCCATTCTATGACTTCACACACTTCCATTGTTACGTCACACACCTCCATTCTATGAGTTCACACACCTCCATTCTGACTTCACACACCTCCATTCTATGACTTCACACACCTCTATTGTGACTTCACACACCTCCATTCTATGACTTCATACACCTCCATTCTGACTTCACACACCTCCATTCTATGACTTCGCACACCTCTCTTCTGATTTCACACACCTCCATTCTTTGACTTCACACACCTCCATTCAATGAATTCACACACCTACATTCTTTGACTTCACACACCTCCAATCTGACATCACACACCTCCATTCTATGATTTCACAGACCTCGAATCTGTGACTTCACTCACCTGCACTCTATGACTACCCACACCTCTTTCTATGACTTCACCCACCTCCAATCCGTGACTACACACCTCCATTCTGACTTCACACACCTCCATTCTGTGACTTCACACACCTCCATTCTGACTTCACACATCTCCATTCTATGACTTCACACACCTTCATTCTTACTTCAGAAACATCCATTCTATGACTTCACACACCTCCATTCTATGACTTCACAAACCTCCATTCTGTGACTTCACACACCTCCATTCTGACTTCACACACTTCCATTCTATGACTTCACACACTTCCATTCTATGACTTCACACACCTCCATTCTGTGACTTCACACACCTCCATTCTATGACTTCCCACACCTCCTTTCTATGAATTCACCCACCTCCAATCTATGACTACACACCTTCATTCTGACTTCACACACCTCCATGCTGTGACTTCACACACCTCCATTCTGTTACTTCACACACCTCCATTCTGACTTCACACAGCTCCATTCTATGACTTCACACACCTCCATTCTTTGACATCACAGACCTCCATTCTATGACTTCACACACCTTCATTCTTACTTTACAAACATCCATTCTATAACTTCACACACCTCCATTCCATGACTTTACACACCTCCATTCTGTGACTTCACATACCTCCATTCTATGACTTCACAAACCTCCATTCTGTGACTTCACACACCTCCATTCTATGACTTCACACACTTCCATTGTGACTTCACACACCTCCATTCTATGACTTCACACACCTCCATTCTGACTTCACACACCTCTATTCTATGACCTCGAACACCTACATTCTGACTTCACACAACTCCACTCTATGACTTCACACTTCTCCATTCTATGACTTCCCACACCTAAGTTCTATGACTTCACCCACCTCCATTCTATGACTTCACACTTCCATTCTGACTTCACACACCTCCATTCTATGACTTCACACACCTCCATTCTGACTTCACACACCTCCATTCTGTGACTTCACACACCTCCATTCGATGATTTCACACACCTCCATTCTTTGACTTCACACACCTCCATTCTATGACTTCACACACCTCCATTCTGTGACTTCACACACCTCCATTCTGAGTTCACACATCTCCATTCTGTAACTTCTCACACCTAGATTCTGTGACTTCACACACCTCCAATCTGTGACTTCACACACTTCCATTCTTTGACTTCACACACCTCCATTCTATGACTTCACACACCTCCATTCTGTGACTTCACACACCTCCATTCTATGACTTCACACACCCTCATTCTATGATTTCACACACCTCCATTCTATGATTTCACACATCCATGTTGATTTCACACACCTCCAATATATGACTTCAAACACCTCAATTCTGTGACTTCACACACCTCCATTCTATGACTTAATACCGTCCATTCTGTGACTTCACACACCTCCATTCTATGACTTCACACACTTCCATTCCATGACTTCACACACCTCCATTCTGTGACTTTACACACCTCCATTCTGGGTTCACACACCTCCATTCTGTGACTTCACACTCCTGCAATCTGTGACTTCCCACACCTCCATTCTGTGACTTCACACACGTCCATTCTATGACTTCACACACCTTCATTCTTACTTCACAAACACCCATTCTATGACTTCACACACCTCCATTCTATGACTTCACACACCTCCATTCTGTGACTTCACACACCTCCATTCTATGACTTCGCACACCTCTCTTCTGATTTCACACACCTCCATTCTGACTTCACACACCTCCATTCTATGACTTCACACACCTCCATTCTGACATCACACACCTTCTTTCTGTGACTTCACACACCTCCATTGAATGACTTGACACACCTACATTCTTTGACTTCACACACCTCAAATCTGACATCACACACCTCCATACTGTGACTTCACATACCTCCATTCTATGACTTCACAAACCTCCATTCTGTGACTTCACACACCTCCATTCTATGACTTCACACACTTCCATTGTTACGTCACACACCTTCATTCTATGAGTTCACACAGCTCCATTCTGACTTCACACACCTCCATTCTTTGACTTCACACACCTCCATTCTGACTTCACACACCTTCTTTCTGTGACTTCACACACCTCCATTGAATGACTTGACACACCTACATTCTTTGACTTCACACACCTCAAATCTGACATTACACACCTCCATTCTGTGACTTCACATACCTCCATTCTATGACTTCACAAACCTCCATTCTGTGACTTCACACACCTCCATTCTATGACTTCACACACTTCCATTGTTACGTCACACACCTCCATTCTATGAGTTCACACACCTCCATTCTGACTTCACACACCTCCATTCTATGACTTCACACACCTCTATTGTGACTTCACACACCTCCATTCTATGACTTCACACACCTTCATTCTTACTTCAGAAACATCCATTCTATGACTTCACACACCTCCATTCTATGACTTCACACACCTCCATTCTGACTTCACACACCTCCATTCTGTGACTTCACACACCTCCATTCGATGATTTCACACACCTCCATTCTTTGACTTCACACACCTCCATTCTATGACTTCACACACCTCCATTCTGTGACTTCACACACCTCCATTCTGAGTTCACACATCTCCATTCTGTAACTTCTCACACCTAGATTCTGTGACTTCACACACCTCCAATCTGTGACTTCACACACTTCCATTCTTTGACTTCACACACCTCCATTCTATGACTTCACACACCTCCATTCTGTGACTTCACACACCTCCATTCTATGACTTCACACACCCTCATTCTATGATTTCACACACCTCCATTCTATGATTTCACACATCCATGTTGATTTCACACACCTCCAATATATGACTTCAAACACCTCAATTCTGTGACTTCACACACCTCCATTCTATGACTTAATACCGTCCATTCTGTGACTTCACACACCTCCATTCTATGACTTCACACACTTCCATTCCATGACTTCACACACCTCCATTCTGTGACTTTACACACCTCCATTCTGGGTTCACACACCTCCATTCTGTGACTTCACACTCCTGCAATCTGTGACTTCCCACACCTCCATTCTGTGACTTCACACACGTCCATTCTATGACTTCACACACCTTCATTCTTACTTCACAAACACCCATTCTATGACTTCACACACCTCCATTCTATGACTTCACACACCTCCATTCTGTGACTTCACACACCTCCATTCTATGACTTCGCACACCTCTCTTCTGATTTCACACACCTCCATTCTGACTTCACACACCTCCATTCTATGACTTCACACACCTCCATTCTGACATCACACACCTTCTTTCTGTGACTTCACACACCTCCATTGAATGACTTGACACACCTACATTCTTTGACTTCACACACCTCAAATCTGACATTACACACCTCCATTCTGTGACTTCACATACCTCCATTCTATGACTTCACAAACCTCCATTCTGTGACTTCACACACCTCCATTCTATGACTTCACACACTTCCATTGTTACGTCACACACCTCCATTCTATGAGTTCACACACCTCCATTCTGACTTCACACACCTCCATTCTATGACTTCACACACCTCTATTGTGACTTCACACACCTCCATTCTATGACTTCATACACCTCCATTCTGACTTCACACACCTCCATTCTATGACTTCGCACACCTCTCTTCTGATTTCACACACCTCCATTCTTTGACTTCACACACCTCCATTCAATGAATTCACACACCTACATTCTTTGACTTCACACACCTCCAATCTGACATCACACACCTCCATTCTATGATTTCACAGACCTCGAATCTGTGACTTCACTCACCTGCACTCTATGACTACCCACACCTCTTTCTATGACTTCACCCACCTCCAATCCGTGACTACACACCTCCATTCTGACTTCACACACCTCCATTCTGTGACTTCACACACCTCCATTCTGACTTCACACATCTCCATTCTATGACTTCACACACCTTCATTCTTACTTCAGAAACATCCATTCTATGACTTCACACACCTCCATTCTATGACTTCACAAACCTCCATTCTGTGACTTCACACACCTCCATTCTGACTTCACACACTTCCATTCTATGACTTCACACACTTCCATTCTATGACTTCACACACCTCCATTCTGTGACTTCACACACCTCCATTCTATGACTTCCCACACCTCCTTTCTATGAATTCACCCACCTCCAATCTATGACTACACACCTTCATTCTGACTTCACACACCTCCATGCTGTGACTTCACACACCTCCATTCTGTTACTTCACACACCTCCATTCTGACTTCACACAGCTCCATTCTATGACTTCACACACCTCCATTCTTTGACATCACAGACCTCCATTCTATGACTTCACACACCTTCATTCTTACTTTACAAACATCCATTCTATAACTTCACACACCTCCATTCCATGACTTTACACACCTCCATTCTGTGACTTCACATACCTCCATTCTATGACTTCACAAACCTCCATTCTGTGACTTCACACACCTCCATTCTATGACTTCACACACTTCCATTGTGACTTCACACACCTCCATTCTTTGACTTCACACACCTCCATTCTGACTTCACACACCTCTATTCTATGACCTCGAACACCTACATTCTGACTTCACACAACTCCACTCTATGACTTCACACTTCTCCATTCTATGACTTCCCACACCTAAGTTCTATGACTTCACCCACCTCCATTCTATGACTTCACACTTCCATTCTGACTTCACACACCTCCATTCTATGACTTCACACACCTCCATTCTGACTTCACACACCTCCATTCTGTGACTTCACACACCTCCATTCGATGATTTCACACACCTCCATTCTTTGACTTCACACACCTCCATTCTATGACTTCACACACCTCCATTCTGTGACTTCACACACCTCCATTCTGAGTTCACACATCTCCATTCTGTAACTTCTCACACCTAGATTCTGTGACTTCACACACCTCCAATCAGTGACTTCACACACTTCCATTCTTTGACTTCACACACCTCCATTCTATGACTTCACACACCTCCATTCTGTGACTTCACACACCTCCATTCTATGACTTCACACACCCTCATTCTATGATTTCACACACCTCCATTCTATGATTTCACACATCCATGTTGATTTCACACACCTCCAATATATGACTTCAAACACCTCAATTCTGTGACTTCACACACCTCCATTCTATGACTTAATACCGTCCATTCTGTGACTTCACACACCTCCATTCTATGACTTCACACACTTCCATTCCATGACTTCACACACCTCCATTCTGTGACTTTACACACCTCCATTCTGGGTTCACACACCTCCATTCTGTGACTTCACACTCCTGCAATCTGTGACTTCCCACACCTCCATTCTGTGACTTCACACACGTCCATTCTATGACTTCACACACCTTCATTCTTACTTCACAAACACCCATTCTATGACTTCACACACCTCCATTCTATGACTTCACACACCTCCATTCTGTGATTTCACACACCTCCATTCTATGACTTCGCACACCTCTCTTCTGATTTCACACACCTCCATTCTGACTTCACACACCTCCATTCTATGACTTCACACACCTCCATTCTGACATCACACACCTTCTTTCTGTGACTTCACACACCTCCATTGAATGACTTGACACACCTACATTCTTTGACTTCACACACCTCAAATCTGACATCACACACCTCCATACTGTGACTTCACATACCTCCATTCTATGACTTCACAAACCTCCATTCTGTGACTTCACACACCTCCATTCTATGACTTCACACACTTCCATTGTTACGTCACACACCTTCATTCTATGAGTTCACACAGCTCCATTCTGACTTCACACACCTCCATTCTTTGACTTCACACACCTCCATTCTGACTTCACACACCTTCTTTCTGTGACTTCACACACCTCCATTGAATGACTTGACACACCTACATTCTTTGACTTCACACACCTCAAATCTGACATTACACACCTCCATTCTGTGACTTCACATACCTCCATTCTATGACTTCACAAACCTCCATTCTGTGACTTCACACACCTCCATTCTATGACTTCACACACTTCCATTGTTACGTCACACACCTCCATTCTATGAGTTCACACACCTCCATTCTGACTTCACACACCTCCATTCTATGACTTCACACACCTCTATTGTGACTTCACACACCTCCATTCTATGACTTCATACACCTCCATTCTGACTTCACACACCTCCATTCTATGACTTCGCACACCTCTCTTCTGATTTCACACACCTCCATTCTTTGACTTCACACACCTCCATTCAATGACTTCACACACCTACATTCTTTGACTTCACACACCTCCAATCTGACATCACACACCTCCATTCTATGATTTCACAGACCTCGAATCTGTGACTTCACTCACCTGCACTCTATGACTACCCACACCTCTTTCTATGACTTCACCCACCTCCAATCCGTGACTACACACCTCCATTCTGACTTCACACACCTCCATTCTGTGACTTCACACACCTCCATTCTGACTTCACACATCTCCATTCTATGACTTCACACACCTTCATTCTTACTTCAGAAACATCCATTCTATGACTTCACACACCTCCATTCTATGACTTCACAAACCTCCATTCTGTGACTTCACACACCTCCATTCTATGACTTCACACACCCTCATTCTATGATTTCACACACCTCCATTCTATGATTTCACACATCCATGTTGATTTCACACACCTCCAATATATGACTTCAAACACCTCAATTCTGTGACTTCACACACCTCCATTCTATGACTTAATACCGTCCATTCTGTGACTTCACACACCTCCATTCTATGACTTCACACACTTCCATTCCATGACTTCACACACCTCCATTCTGTGACTTTACACACCTCCATTCTGGGTTCACACACCTCCATTCTGTGACTTCACACTCCTGCAATCTGTGACTTCCCACACCTCCATTCTGTGACTTCACACACGTCCATTCTATGACTTCACACACCTTCATTCTTACTTCACAAACACCCATTCTATGACTTCACACACCTCCATTCTATGACTTCACACACCTCCATTCTGTGATTTCACACACCTCCATTCTATGACTTCGCACACCTCTCTTCTGATTTCACACACCTCCATTCTGACTTCACACACCTCCATTCTATGACTTCACACACCTCCATTCTGACATCACACACCTTCTTTCTGTGACTTCACACACCTCCATTGAATGACTTGACACACCTACATTCTTTGACTTCACACACCTCAAATCTGACATCACACACCTCCATACTGTGACTTCACATACCTCCATTCTATGACTTCACAAACCTCCATTCTGTGACTTCACACACCTCCATTCTATGACTTCACACACTTCCATTGTTACGTCACACACCTTCATTCTATGAGTTCACACAGCTCCATTCTGACTTCACACACCTCCATTCTTTGACTTCACACACCTCCATTCTGACTTCACACACCTTCTTTCTGTGACTTCACACACCTCCATTGAATGACTTGACACACCTACATTCTTTGACTTCACACACCTCAAATCTGACATTACACACCTCCATTCTGTGACTTCACATACCTCCATTCTATGACTTCACAAACCTCCATTCTGTGACTTCACACACCTCCATTCTATGACTTCACACACTTCCATTGTTACGTCACACACCTCCATTCTATGAGTTCACACACCTCCATTCTGACTTCACACACCTCCATTCTATGACTTCACACACCTCTATTGTGACTTCACACACCTCCATTCTATGACTTCATACACCTCCATTCTGACTTCACACACCTCCATTCTATGACTTCGCACACCTCTCTTCTGATTTCACACACCTCCATTCTTTGACTTCACACACCTCCATTCAATGACTTCACACACCTACATTCTTTGACTTCACACACCTCCAATCTGACATCACACACCTCCATTCTATGATTTCACAGACCTCGAATCTGTGACTTCACTCACCTGCACTCTATGACTACCCACACCTCTTTCTATGACTTCACCCACCTCCAATCCGTGACTACACACCTCCATTCTGACTTCACACACCTCCATTCTGTGACTTCACACACCTCCATTCTGACTTCACACATCTCCATTCTATGACTTCACACACCTTCATTCTTACTTCAGAAACATCCATTCTATGACTTCACACACCTCCATTCTATGACTTCACAAACCTCCATTCTGTGACTTCACACACCTCCATTCTGACTTCACACACTTCCATTCTATGACTTCACACACTTCCATTCTATGACTTCACACACCTCCATTCTGTGACTTCACACACCTCCATTCTATGACTTCCCACACCTCCTTTCTATGAATTCACCCACCTCCAATCTATGACTACACACCTTCATTCTGACTTCACACACCTCCATGCTGTGACTTCACACACCTCCATTCTGTTACTTCACACACCTCCATTCTGACTTCACACAGCTCCATTCTATGACTTCACACACCTCCATTCTTTGACATCACAGACCTCCATTCTATGACCTCACACACCTTCATTCTTACTTTACAAACATCCATTCTATAACTTCACACACCTCCATTCCATGACTTTACACACCTCCATTCTGTGACTTCACATACCTCCATTCTATGACTTCACAAACCTCCATTCTGTGACTTCACACACCTCCATTCTATGACTTCACACACTTCCATTGTGACTTCACACACCTCCATTCTATGACTTCATACACCTCCATTCTGACTTCACACACCTCCATTCTATGACTTCGCACACCTCTCTTCTGATTTCACACACCTCCATTCTGTGACTTCACACACCTCCATTCAATGACTTCACACACCTACATTCTTTGACTTCACACACCTCCAATCTGACATCACACACCTCCATTCTATGATTTCACAGACCTCGAATCTGTGACTTCACTCACCTGCACTCTATGACTACACACACCTCTTTCTATGACTTCACCCACCTCCAATCCGTGACTACACACCTCCATTCTGACTTCACACACCTCCATACTGACTTCACACACCTCCATTCTATGACTTCACACACCTCCATTCTGACTTCACTCACCTTCTTTCTGTGACTTCACACACCTCCATTGAATGACTTGACCCAACTACGTTCTTTGACTTCACACACCCACACACCTCCATACTGTGACTTCACATACCTCCATTCTATGACTTCACAAACCTCCATTCTGTTACTTCACACACCTCCATTCTATGACTTCACACACTTCCATTGTTACGTCACACACCTCCATTCTATGAGTTCACACAGCTCCATTCTGACTTCACACACCTCCATTCTTTGACTTCACACACCTCCATTCTGACTTCACACACCTTCTTTCTGTGACTTCACACACCTCCATTGAATGACTTGACACACCTACATTCTTTGACTTCACACACCTCAAATCTGACATCACACAACTCCATTCTGTGACTTCACATACCTCCATTCTATGACTTCACAAACCTCCATTCTGTGACTTCACACACCTCCATTCTATGACTTCACACACTTCCATTGTTACGTCACACACCTCCATTCTATGAGTTCACACACCTCCATTCTGACTTCACACACCTCCATTCTATGACTTCACACACCTCTATTCTGACTTCACACACCTCCAGTCTATGACTTCATACACCTCCATTCTGACTTCACACACCTCCATGCTATGACTTCGCACACCTCTCTTCTGATTTCACACACCTCCATTCTGTGACTTCACACACCTCCATTCAATGACTTCACACACCTACATTCTTTGACTTCACACACCTCCAATCTGACATCACACACCTCCATTCTATGATTTCACAGACCTCGAATCTGTGACTTCACTCACCTGCACTCTATGACTACACACACCTCTTTCTATGACTTCACCCACCTCCAATCCGTGACTACACACCTCCATTCTGACTTCACACACCTCCATTCTGTGACTTCACACACCTCCATTCTAACTTCACACATCTCCATTCTATGACTTCACACACCTTCATTCTTACTTCAGAAACATCCATTCTATGACTTCACACACCTCCATTCTATGACTTCAGAAACCTCCATTCTATGACTTCACACACCTCCATTCTGACTTCACACACTTCCATTCTATGACTTCACACACTTCCATTCTATGACTTCACACACCTCCATTCTGTGACTTCACACACTTCCATTCTGAGTTCACACACCTCTATTCTGTGATTTTACACATCTACATTCTGTGACTTCACACACCTCCATTCTGTGACTTCACACACTTCCATTCTATGACTTCCCACACCTTCATTCTATGATTTCACACACCTCCATTCTGTGACTTCACAAACCTCCATTCTATGACCTCACACACCCTCATTCTATGATTTCACACACCTCCATTCTATGACTTCACACATCCATTTTGACTTCACACACCTCCAATATATGACTTCAAACACCTCAATTTTGTGACTTCACACACCTCCATTCTATGATTTCAAACCGTCCATTCTGTGATTTCACACACCTCCATTCTATGACTTCACAGACGTCCATTCTATGACTTCACACACCTCCATTCTATGAGTTCACACAACTCCATTGTGACTACACACACTACCATTCTATGAGTTCACACACCTCCATTCTGACTTCACACACCTCCATTCTATGACTTCACACACCTCCATTCTATGACTTCACACACCTCCTTTCTATGACTTCACCCAACTCCATTCTATGACTTCACACCTCCATTCTGACTTCACACACCTCCATTCTGACTTCACACACCTCCATTATATGACTTCACACACCTCCATTCTATGACTTCACACACCTCCATTCTATGACTTCACACACCTCCTTTCTATGACTTCACCCCACTCCATTCTATGACTTCACACCTCCATTCTGACTTCACACACCTCCATTCTGTGACTTCACACACCTCCATTCTATGACTTCACACACTTCCAATCTATGACTTCACACACCTCCATTCTGTGACTATACACACCTCCATTCTGGGTTCACACACCTCCATTCTGTGACTTCACACACCTCAATTCTGAATTCACACATCTCAATTCAGTGACTTCACAAAATTCCATTCTGACTTCACACACCTCCATTTTATGAATTCACACACCTCCATTCTATGACTTCACACAACTCCATTCTGTGATTTCACACACCTCCATTCTATGACCTCACACACCCTCATTCTATGATTTCACACACCTCCATTCTGTGACTTCACACACCTCAATTCTGACTTCACACACTTCCATTCTATGACTTCACACACTTCCATTCTATGACTTCACACGCCTCCATTCTCTGACTTCACACACCTCCATTCTGAGTTCACACACCTCTATTCTGTGATTTCACACACCTCCATTCTGTGACTTCACACACCTCCATTCTGTGACTTCACATACTTCCATTCTATGACTTCACACACCTTCATTCTATGATTTCACACACCTCCATTCTGTGACTTCACAATCCTCCATTCTATGACCTCACACACCCTCATTCTATGATTTCACACCACTCCATTCTTTGACTTCACACACCCATTTTGACTTCACACACCTCCAATATATGACTTCAAACACCTCAATTCTGTGACTTCACACACCTCCATTCTATGACTTCAAACCGTCCATTCTGTGACTTTACACACCTCCATTGTATGACTTCACACACTTCCATTCTATGACTTCACACACCTCAATTCTGTGACTTTACACACCTCCATTCTGAGTTCACACACCTCAATTATGGGACTTCACACACCTCCAATCTGTGACTTCCCACCCCTCCATTCTGTGACATCATACACCTCCATTCTATGACTCACAGACCTCGAATCTGGGATTTCACTCACATGCACTCTATGACGTCACACTCCTCCTATCTATGACTTCCCACACCTCCTTTCTATGACTTCACCCACCTCCAATAGATGACTACACACCTCCATTCTGACTTCGCACACCTCCATTCCGTGATTTCACACATCCCCATTCTATGAGTTCACATACCTCCATTCTATGACTTCACACACCTTCATTCTTACTTCAGAAACATCCATTCTATGACTTCCCACACCTCCATTCTATGACTTCACAAACCTCAATTCTGTGACTTCACACACCTCCATTCTGAGTTCACACAACTACATTCGGTGACTTCACACACCACCATTCTGACTTCACACACCTCCACTCTAGGACTTCACACACTTCCATTCTATGACTTCACACACCTCCATTCTGTGACTTCACACACCTCCATTCTGAGTTCACACACCTTCATTCTGTGACTTCTCACACCTCGAATCTGTGACTTCACACACCTCCAATCTGTGACTTCACACGTTCCATTCTATGACTTCACACACCTCCATGCTATGACTTCACACATCCATTTTGATTTCACACACCTCCAATATATGACTTCAAACACCTCAATTCTGTGACTTCACACACCTCCATTCTATGACTTCATACCGTCCATTCTTTGAGTTCACACACCTCCATTCTATGACTTCACACACCTCCATTCTATGACTTCACACACCTCCATTCCATGACTTCACACACCTCCATTCTATGACTTCACACACCTCCATTTTATGACTTCACACACCTACATTGTGACTTCACACACCTCCATTCTATGACTTCACACACCTGCATTGTGACTTCACACACCTCCATTCTATGACTTCACACACCTCCATTCTGACCTCACACACCTCTATTCTGACTTCACACACCTAAATTCTGTGACTTCACACACCTCCATTCTATGATTTCACACACCTCCATTCTATGACTTCACTCACCTCCATTCTATGACTTCACACACCTCCTTTCTGAGTTGGCACACCTCCATTCTATGACTTCACACACCTCCAATCTGAATTCACACACCTCCAATCAATGACTTCACCCACCTCCATTCTATGACTTCACACACCTACATTCTCCGAATTCACATTCCTCTAATTTGATTTCTCATACCTCCATTCTATGACTCCACAAACCTCCCTTCGGTGACTTCACAATACTCCATTCTATGACTTCACACATCTACATTCTATGACTTCACACACCTCAATTCTGACTCACACAACTCCATTCTGTGACTTCACAAAACTCCATTCTATGATTTCACATATCTCCATAATATGACTTCACACACCTCCCTCTATGACTTCATACACCTCCATTCTGAGTTCACACACCTCCATTCTGAGTTCACACACCTCCATTGTATGACTTCACACACCTCCATTCTGTGACTTCACACACCTCCATTCTATGACTTCACAAACTGCCATTGTGACGTCACACACCTCCATTCTATGAGTTCACACACCTCCATTGTATGACTTCACACACCTCCATTCTGACTTCACACACCTCTATTCTATGACCTCGAACACCTACATTCTGACTTCACACACCTCCACTCTATGACTTCACACTTCTCCATTCTATGACTTCCCACACCTAAGTTCTATGACTTCACCCACCTCCATTCTATGACTTCACACCTCCATTCTGACTTCACACACGTCCATTCTATGACTTCACACACCTACATTCTGACTTCACACACCTCCATTCTGTGACTTCACACACCTCCATTCTATGATTTCACACACCTCCATTCTATGACTTCACACACCTCCATTCTATGACTTCACACACCTCCATTCTGTGACTTCACACACCTCCATTCTGAGTTCACACATCTCCATTCTGCAACTTCTCACACCTCGATTCTGTGACTTCACACACCTCCAATCTGTGACTTCACACACTTCCATTCTATGACTTCACACACCTCCATTCTATGACTTCACACACCTCCATTCTGTGACTTCACACACCTCCATTCTATGACTTCACACACCCTCATTCTATGAATTTACACACCTCCATTCTATGACTTCACACATCCATGTTGATTTCACACACCTCCAATATATGACTTCAAACACCTCAATTCTGTGACTTTACACACCTCCATTCTATGACTTAATACCGTCCGTTCTGTGACTTCACACACCTCCATTCTATGACTTCACACACTTCCATTCCATGACTTCACACACCTCCATTCTGTGACTTTACAAACCTCCATTCTGTGACTTCACACACCTCCATTCTATGACTTCACCCACCTCCATTCTGACTTCACACACCTCCATTCTATGACTTCACACACCTCCATTCTGAGTTCACAGAGCTCAATTCTGTGACTTCACAAAATTCCATTCTGACTTCACACACATCCATTGTATGAATTCACACACCTCCATTCTGTGACTTCACACACTTCCATTGTGACGTCACACACCTCCATTCTATGAGTTCACGCACCTCCATTCTATGACTTCACACACCTCCATTCTGACTTCACAAACCTCTATTCTATGACTTCGCACACCTCCATTCTGACATCACACACCTCCAATCTATGACTTCACAGACCTCGAATCTGTGACTTCACTCACCTCCACTCTATGACTTCACACTACTCCATTCTATGACTTCCCACACCTCCTTTCTATGACTTCACCCACCTTCATTCTATGACTTCACACCTCCATTCTGACTTCACACACTTCCATTCAGTGACTTCACAAACCTCCATTCAATGACTTCACACACCTCCATTCTATGACTTCACACACCCTCATTCTTACTTCAGAAACATCCATTCTATGACCTCACACACCTCCATCTATGACTTCACAAACCTCCATGCTGTGACTTCACACACCTCCATACTGAGTTCACAAAACTCCCTTCGGTGACTTAACACACCTCCATTCTGACTTCACACACGTCCATTCTATGACTTCACACACTTCCATTCATTGATTTCAGACACCTCCATTCTGTGACTTCACACACCTCCATTCTGAGTTCACACACCTCCATTCTGTGACTTCACACACCTCCATTCTATGACTTCACACACCTACATTCTATGACTTCACACATCCATTTTGACTTCACACACCTCCAATATATGACTTCAAACAGCTCAATTCTCTGACTTCACAAACCTCCATTCTATGACTTTAAACCCGTCCATTCAGTGACTTCACACACCTCCATTCTATGACTTCACACACCTCCATTCTATGACTTCAACCATCTCCATTCTATGACTTCACACACCTCCATTCTCCGACTTCACACCCCTCTAATTTGATTTATCATACCTCCATTCTATGACTTCACAAACCTCACTTCGGTGACTTCACAATACTCCATTCTATGACTTCACACATCTACATTCTATGACTTCACACACTTCAATTCTGACTCACACAACTCCATTCTGTGACTTCACACAACTCCATTCTATGATTTCACATATCTCCATACTATGACTTTACACACCTCAATCTATGACTTCACACACCTACATTCTTAGCTCACACACCTCCATTCTGTGACTTCACACACCTCCATACTGACTTCACACACCTCCATTGTATGACTTCACACACCTCCATTCTGTGACTTCACACACCTCCATTCTATGACTTCACAAACTTCCCTTGTGACGTCACACACCTCCATTCTATGAGTTCACACACCTCTATTCTATGACTTCACTCACCTCCATTCTATGACTTCACACACCTCCTTTCTGAGTTGACACACCTCCATTCTATGACCTCACACACCTCCAATCTGAATTCACACACCTCCATTCTATGACTTCACCCACCTCCATTCTATGACTTCACACACCTCCATTCTCCGACTTCACACCCCTCTAATTTAATTTCTCATATCTCCATTCTATGACTTCACAAACCTCCCTTCGGTGACTTCACAATACTCCATTCTATGACTTCACACATCTACATTCCATGACTTCACACACCTCAATTCTGACTCACACAACTTCATTCTGTGACTTCACAAAACTCCATTCTATGGTTTCACATATCTCCATACTATGACTTCACACACCTCCATCTATGACTTCACACACCTCCATTCTGTGACTTCACACACCTCCCTTCTATAACTTCACACAACTCCATTCTATGACTTCACACACCACGATTCTATGACTCCACAAACCTCCATTCTTTGACTTCACACACCTAAATTCTGAGTTGACACACCTCCATTCTGTTACTTCACACACCTCCATTCTGACTTCACACAGCTCCATTCTATGACTTCACACACCTCCATTCTTTGACATCACAGACCTCCATTCTATGACTTCACACACCTTCATTCTTACTTTAGAAACATCCATTCTATAACTTCACACACCTCCATTCTGAATTCACACAGCTCCATTCTGTGACTTCACATACCTCCATTCTATGACTTCACAAACCTCCATTCTGTGACTTCACACACCTCCATTCTATGACTTCACACACTTCCATTGTTACGTCACACACCTCCATTTTATGAGTTCACACAGCTCCATTCTGACTTCACACACCTCCATTCTATGACTTCACACACCTCCATTCTGACTTCACACACATTCTTTCTGTGACTTCACACATCTCCATTCATTGACATGACACACTTACATTCTTTGACTTCACACACCTCAAATCTGACATCACACACATCCATTCTATGATTTTACAGACCTCGAATCTGTGACTTCACTCACCTGCACTCTATGATTTCCCACTCCTCCATTCTGACTCCTTTCTATGAATTCACCCACCTCCAATCTATGACTACACACCTCCATTCTGACTTCACACACCTCCATTCTGTGACTTCACACACCTCCATTCTATGACTTCCCACACCTCCATTCTTTGACTTCACACACCTAAATTCTGAGTTTACACACCTCCATTCTGTGACTTCTCACACCTCCATTCTGACTTCACACAGCTCCATTCTATGACTTCACAAACCTCCATTCTTTGACATCACAAACGTCCATTCTATGACTTCACACACCTTCATTCTTACTTTACACACCTCCATTCTGTGAGTTCACACACCTCCATTCTGACTTCACACACCTCCATTCTATGACTTCACACACTTCCAATCTATGACTTCACACACCTCCATTCTGTGCCTTTATACACCTCCATTCTGAGTTCACACACCTCCATACTCTGACGTCACACACCTCTATTCTGTCACTTCCCACACCTCCATTCTGTGACTTCACACACCTCCATTCTATGACTTCACAAACCTCCATTCTATGACTTCACACAGCTCCATTCTATGACTTCAGACACCACCATTCTATGACTCCGCAAACCTCCATTCTTTGACTTCACACACCTAAATTATGAGTTGACACACCTCCATTCTGTTACTTCACACACCTGCATTCTGACTTCACACAGCTCCATTCTATGACTTCACACACCTCCATTCTTTGACATCACAGACCTCCATTCTATGACTTCACACAACTTCATTCTTACTTTACAAACATCCATTCTATAAATTCACACACCTCCATTCCATGACTTTAAACACCTCCATTCTGTGACTTCACATACCTCCATTCTATGACATCACAAACCTCCATTCTGTGACTTCACACACCTCCATTCTGAATTCACACACTTCCATTCTATGACTTCACACACTTCCATTCTATGACTTCACACACCTCCATTCTATGACTTCACACACCTCCATTCTGAGTTCACACACCTCTATTCTGTGATTTCACACATCTCCATTCTGTGACTTCACACACCTCCATTCTGTGACTTCACATACTTCCATTCTATGACTTCACACACCTTCAATCTATGATTTCACACACCTACATTCTGTGACATCACAAACCTCCATTCTATGACCTCACACACCCTCATTCTATGATTTCACACAACTCCATTCTATGACTTCACACATCCATTTTGACTTCACACACCTCCAATATATGACTTCAAACACCTCAATTTTGTGACTTCACACACCTCCATTCTATGACTTCAAACCGTCCATTCTGTGACTTCACACACCTCCATTTTATGACTTCACACACTTCCATTCTATGACTTCACACACCTCCATTCTGTGACTTTACACACCTCCATTCTGAGTTCACACCCCTCAATTCTGGGACTTCACACACCTCCAATCTGTGACTTCCCACACCTCCATTCTGTGAGTTCACACACCTCCATTCTATGACTTCACACACCTCAATTCTATGACTTCACACACGTCCATTCTGTGACTTCACACACCTCAATTCTATGAGTTCACACACCTCCATTGTGACTACACACACTACCATTTTATGAGTTCACACACCTCCATTCTGACTTCACACACCTCCATTCTATGACTTCACACACCTCCATTCTATGACTTCACACACCTCCTTTCTATGACTTCACCCAACTCCATTCTATGACTTCACACCTCCATTCTGACTTCACACACCTCAATTCTATGACTTCACACACCTGCATTATATGAATTCACACACCTCCATTCTATGACTTCACACACCTCCATTCTATGCCTTCACACATCTCCATTCTGTGACTTCACACACCTCCATTCTATGCCTCCACACACCTTCATTCTTACTTCACAAACATATTTTCTATGACTTCACACACCTCCATTCTTTGACTTCACACACCTCCATTCTATGTCTTCACACACCTCCATTCTTTGACTTCACACACCTAAATTCTGAGTTGACACATCTCCATTCTGTGACTTCACACACCTCCATTCTGACTTCACACATCTCCATTCTATGACTTCACACACCTTCATTTTTACTTTACAAACATCCATTCTATACCTTCACAAACCTCCCTTCTATGACTTCACTCACCTCCAATCTGAATTCACACACCACCAATCAATGACTTCACCCACTTCCATTCTATGACTTCACACACCTACATTCTCCGAATTCACATTCCTCTAATTTGATTTCTCATACCTCCATTCTATGACTCCACAAACCTCCCTTCGGTGACTTCACAATACTCCATTCTATGACTTCACACATCTACATTCTATGACTTCACACACCTCAATTCTGACTCACACAACTCCATTCTGTGACTTCACAAAACTCCATTCTATGATTTCACATATCTCCATAATATGACTTCACACACCTCCATCTATGACTTCATACACCTCCATTCTGAGTTCACACACCTCCATTCTGAGTTCACACACCTCCATTGTATGACTTCACACACCTCCATTCTGTGACTTCACACACCTCCATTCTATGACTTCACAAACTGCCATTGTGACGTCACACACCTCCATTCTATGAGTTCACACACCTCCATTGTATGACTTCACACACCTCCATTCTGACTTCACACACCTCTATTCTATGACCTCGAACACCTACATTCTGACTTCACACACCTCTACTCTATGACTTCACACTTCTCCATTCTATGACTTCCCACACCTAAGTTCTATGACTTCACCCACCTCCATTCTATGACTTCACACCTCCATTCTGACTTCACACACGTCCATTCTATGACTTCACACACCTACATTCTGACTTCACACACCTCCATTCTGTGACTTCACACACCTCCATTCTATGATTTCACACACCTCCATTCTATGACTTCACACACCTCCATTCTATGACTTCACACACCTCCATTCTGTGACTTCACACACCTCCATTCTGAGTTCACACATCTCCATTCTGCAACTTCTCACACCTCGATTCTGTGACTTCACACACCTCCAATCTGTGACTTCACACACTTCCATTCTATGACTTCACACACCTCCATTCTATGACTTCACACACCTCCATTCTGTGACTTCACACACCTCCATTCTATGACTTCACACACCCTCATTCTATGAATTTACACACCTCCATTCTATGACTTCACACATTCATGTTGATTTCACACACCTCCAATATATGACTTCAAACACCTCAATTCTGTGACTTTACACACCTCCATTCTATGACTTAATACCGTCCGTTCTGTGACTTCACACACCTCCATTCTATGACTTCACACACTTCCATTCCATGACTTCACACACCTCCATTCTGTGACTTTACACACCTCCATTCTGTGACTTCACACACCTCCATTCTATGAGTTCACCCACCTCCATTCTGACTTCACACACCTCCATTCTATGACTTCACACACCTCCATTCTGAGTTCACAGAGCTCAATTCTGTGACTTCACAAAATTCCATTCTGACTTCACACACATCCATTGTATGAATTCACACACCTCCATTCTGTGACTTCACACACTTCCATTGTGACGTCACACACCTCCATTCTATGAGTTCACGCACCTCCATTCTATGACTTCACACACCTCCATTCTGACTTCACAAACCTCTATTCTATGACTTCGCACACCTCCATTCTGACATCACACACCTCCAATCTATGACTTCACAGACCTCGAATCTGTGACTTCACTCACCTCCACTCTATGACTTCACACTACTCCATTCTATTACTTCCCACACCTCCTTTCTATGACTTCACCCACCTGCATTCTATGACTTCACAAACCTCCATTCAATGACTTCACACACCTCCATTCTATGACTTCACACACCCTCATTCTTACTTCAGAAACATCCATTCTATGACCTCACACACCTCCATCTATGACTTCACAAACCTCCATTCTGTGACTTCACACACCTCCATACTGAGTTCACAAAACTCCATTCGGTGACTTAACACACCTCCATTCTGACTTCACACACGTCCATTCTATGACTTCACACACTTCCATTCATTGATTTCAGACACCTCCATTCTGTGACTTCACACACCTCCATTCTGAGTTCACACACCTCCATTCTGTGACTTCACACACCTCCATTCTATGACTTCACACACCTACATTCTATGACTTCACACATCCATTTTGACTTCACACACCTCCAATATATGACTTCAAACAGCTCAATTCTCTGACTTCACAAACCTCCATTCTATGACTTTAAACCCGTCCATTCAGTGACTTCACACACCTCCATTCTATGACTTCACACACCTCCATTCTATGACTTCAACCATCTCCATTCTATGACTTCACACACCTCCATTCTCCGACTTCACACCCCTCTAATTTGATTTATCATACCTCCATTCTATGACTTCACAAACCTCACTTCGGTGACTTCACAATACTCCATTCTATGACTTCACACATCTACATTCTATGACTTCACACACCTCCATTCTATGTCTTCACACACCTCCATTCTTTGACTTCACACACCTAAATTCTGAGTTGACACATCTCCATTCTGTGACTTCACACACCTCCATTCTGACTTCACACATATCCATTCTATGACTTCACACACCTCCATTCTGATTTCACACACCTTCATTTTTACTTTACAAACATCCATTCTATACCTTCACAAACCTCCCTTCTATGACTTCACTCACCTCCATTCAGTGACTTCACACACCTCCATTCTATGACTTCACACACCTCCATTCTGTGACTTCACACACCTCCATTCTATGACTTCACACACTTCCATTGTGACGTCACACACCTCCATTCTATGAGTTCACACACCTCCATTCTGACTTCACACACCTCCATTCTATGACTTCACACACCTCCATTCTGAATTCACACAGCTCCACTCTCTGCCTTCACAAAACTCTATTCTATGATTTCACACAACTCCATACTAGGACTTCACACAACTCCATCTATGTCTTCACACACCTCCATTCTGACATCACACACCTCCATTCTATGACTTCACAGACCTCGAATCTGTGATTTCACTCACATGCACTCTATGACTTCACACTCCTCCATTCTATGACTTCCCACACCTCCTTTCTATGACTTCACCCACCTCCAATCGATGACTACACACCTCCATTCTGACTTCACACACCTCCATTCTGTGACATCACACACCCCCATTCTATGAGTTCACATACCTCCATTCTATGACTTCACACACCTTCATTCTTACTTCAGAAACATCAGTTCTATGACTTCACACACCTCCATTCTATGACTTCACAGACCTCCATTCTGTGACTTCACACACCTCCATTCTGACTTCACACAACTCCATTCGGTGACTTCACACACCTCCATTCTGACGACACACACCTCCATTCTATGACTTCACACACTTCCATTCTATGACTTCATACACCTCCATTCTGTGACTTCACACACCTCCCTTCTGAGCTCACACACCTCCATTCTGTGACTTCTCACACCTCGATTCTGTGACTTCACACAGCTCCAAACTGTGACTTCACACACCTCCATTCTATGAGTTCACACACCTCCATTCTGTAACTTCACACACCTCCATTCTATGACCTCCCATACCCTCATTCTATGATTTCACACACCTCCATTCCATGACTTCACACATCCATTTTGATTTTACACACCTCCAGTATATGACTTCAAACACCTCAATTCTGTGAGTTCACACACCTCCATTCTATGACTTCATACCGTCCGTTCTGTGACATCACACACCTCCATTCTGTGACTTTACACACCTCCATTCTGGGTTCACACACCTCCATTCTGTGACTTCACACTCCTGCAATCTGTGACTTCCCACACCTCCATTCTGTGTCTTCACACACCTCCATTCTATGACCTCACACACCCTCATTCTATGGTTTCACACACCTCCATTCTATGAATTCACACTTCCATTTAGACTTTACACACCTCCAATATATGACTTCAAACACCTCAATTCTGTGACTTCACACACCTCCATTCTATGAATTCACACATCCATTTTGACTTCACACACCTCCTATATATGACTTCAAACACCTCAATTCTGTGACTTCACACACCTCCATTCTATGAGTTCACACACTTCCATTCGGTGACTTCCCACACATCCATTCTGTGACTTCACACACCTCCATTCTATGACTTCACACACCTCTATTCTGACTTCACACACCTCCATTCTATGACTTCACACACCTCCATTGTGACTTCACACCCCTCCATTCTATGACTTTGCACACCTCTATTCTGACATCACAAACCTCCATTCTGTGACTTCACACACCTCCATTCTGAGTTCACACAACTCCATTCGGTGACTTCACACATCTCCATTCTGACTTCACACACCTCCATTCTATGACTTCACACACTTCCATTCTATGACTTCACACACCTCTATTCTGTGACTTCACAAACCTCCATTCTGAGTTCACACACCTCTATTCTGTGACTTCACACACCTCCATTCTGTGACTTCACACACCTCCATTGGTGACTTCACACACTTCCATTCTATGACTTCATAAACCTCCCTTTTATAATTTCACACACCTCCATTTTGTGAGTTCACACGCCTCCATTCTATGATTTCACACATCAGTTTGACTTCACATACCTCTAATATATGACTTCAAACATCTCAATTCTGTGACTTCACACACCTCCATTCTATGACTTCGTACCGTCCATTCTGTGACTTCAAACACATCCATTCTATGACTTCACACACTTTCATTCTATGCCTTCACACACCTCCATTTTATAACTTCACACACCTCCATTCTATGACTTCACACACCTCCATTCTGAGTTTACACACCTCCATTCTATAACTTCACACACCTCCATTCTATGACTTCAAACAACTCCATTCTGTGACTTCACACACCTCCATTCTATGACTTCACACACCTCCATTCTGTGACTTCACACACCTCCATTTTATGACTTCTCACACTTCCATCGTGACGTCACTCACCTCCATTCTATGAGTTCACACACCTGCGTTCTGACTTCCAACACCTACATTCTATGACTTCACACACCTCCATTCTGTATTCACACAGCTCCATTCTGTGACTTCACAAAACTCTATTCTATGATTTCACACACCTCCCTACTATGACTTCACACAACTCCATCTATGACTTCACACACCTGCATTCTGACATCACACACCTCCATTCTAGGACTTCACAGACCTCGAATCTGTGACTTCACTCACCTGCACTCTATGACTTCACACTCCTCCATTCTATGACTTTCCACACCTCCTTTCTATGACTTCACCACCTGCAATCTATGACTACACACCTCCATTCTGACTTCACACACCTTCATTTTGTGAATTCACACACCTCCATTCTATGTGTTCACATACCTCCATTCTATGACTTCACACACCTTCATTCTTACTTCAGAAACATCCATTCTATGACTTCACACAACCCCATTCTATGACTTCACAAACCTCCATTCTGTGACTTCACACACCTCCATTCTGAGTTCACACAACTCCATTCGGTGACTTCACACACCTGCATTCTGACTTCACACACCTCCATTCTATGACTTCACACACTTCCATTCTATGACTTCACACACCTCCATTCTGTGACTTCACACACCTCCATTCTGTGACTTCACACACCTCTATTCTGTGACTTCACACACCTCCATTCTGTTACTTCACACACCTCCATTCTATGACTTCAAACCGTCCATTCTGTGACTTCACACACCTCCATTTTATGACTTCACACACTTCCATTCTATGACTTCACACACCTCTATTCTGTGACTTCACACACCTCCATTCTGTGACTTCACACACCTCCATTGGTGACTTCACACACTTCCATTCTATGACTTCATAAACCTCCCTTTTATAATTTCACACACCTCCATTCTGTGAGTTCACACGCCTCCATTCTATGATTTCACACATCAGTTTGACTTCACATACCTCTAATATATGACTTCAAACATCTCAATTCTGTGACTTCACACACCTCCATTCTATGACTTCGTACCGTCCATTCTGTGACTTCAAACACATCCATTCTATGACTTTACACACTTCCATTCTATGCCTTCACACACCTGCATTTTATAACTTCACACACCTCCATTCTATGACTTCACACACCTCCATTCTGAGTTTACACACCTCCATTCTATAACTTCACACACCTCCATTCTATGACTTCAAACAACTCCATTCTGTGACTTCACACACCTCCATTCTATGACTTCACACACCTCCATTCTGTGACTTCACACACCTCCATTTTATGACTTCTCACACTTCCATCGTGACGTCACTCACCTCCATTCTATGAGTTCACACACCTGCGTTCTGACTTCCAACACCTACATTCTATGACTTCACACACCTCCATTCTGTATTCACACAGCTCCATTCTGTGACTTCACAAAACTCTATTCTATGATTTCACACACCTCCCTACTATGACTTCACACAACTCCATCTATGACTTCACACACCTGCATTCTGACATCACACACCTCCATTCTAGGACTTCACAGACCTCGAATCTGTGACTTCACTCACCTGCACTCTATGACTTCACACTCCTCCATTCTATGACTTTCCACACCTCCTTTCTATGACTTCACCACCTGCAATCTATGACTACACACCTCCATTCTGACTTCACACACCTTCATTTTGTGAATTCACACACCTCCATTCTATGTGTTCACATACCTCCATTCTATGACTTCACACACCTTCATTCTTACTTCAGAAACATCCATTCTATGACTTCACACAACCCCATTCTATGACTTCACAAACCCCCATTCTGTGACTTCACACACCTCCATTCTGAGTTCACACAACTCCATTCGGTGACTTCACACACCTGCATTCTGACTTCACACACCTCCATTCTATGACTTCACACACTTCCATTCTATGACTTCACACACCTCCATTCTGTGACTTCACACACCTCCATTCTGTGACTTCACACACCTCCATTCTGTGACTTCACACACCTCCATTCTGTTACTTCACACACCTCCATTCTATGACTTCAAACCGTCCATTCTGTGACTTCACACACCTCCATTTTATGACTTCACACACTTCCATTCTATGACTTCACACACCTCCATTCTGTGACTTTACACACCTCCATTCTGAGTTCACACACCTCAATTCTGGGACTTCACACACCTCCAATCTGTGACTTCCCACACCTCCATTCTGTGACTTCACACATCTCCATTCTATGACTTCACACACCTCAATTCTATGACTTCACACACGTCCATTCTGTGACTTCACACACCTCCATTCTATGAGTTCACACACCTCCATTGTGACTACACACACTACCATTCTATGACTTACCACACCTCCATTCTGACTTCGCACACCTCCATTCTATGACTTCACACACCTCCATTCTATGACTTCACACACCTCCTTTCTATGACTTCACCCAACTTCATTCTATGACTTCACACCTCCATTCTGACTTCACACACCTCCATTCTATGACTTCACACACCTCCATTATATGACTTCACACACTTCCATTCTATGACTTCATAAACCTCCCTTTTATAATTTCACACACCTCCATTCTGTGAGTTCACACGCCTCCATTCTATGATTTCACACATCAGTTTGACTTCACATACCTCTAATATATGACTTCAAACATCTCAATTCTGTGACTTCACACACCTCCATTCTATGACTTCGTACCGTCCATTCTGTGACTTCAAACACATCCATTCTATGACTTTACACACTTCCATTCTATGCCTTCACACACCTGCATTTTATAACTTCACACACCTCCATTCTATGACTTCACACACCTCCATTCTGAGTTTACACACCTCCATTCTATAACTTCACACACCTCCATTCTATGACTTCAAACAACTCCATTCTGTGACTTCACACACCTCCATTCTATGACTTCACACACCTCCATTCTGTGACTTCACACACCTCCATTTTATGACTTCTCACACTTCCATCGTGACGTCACTCACCTCCATTCTATGAGTTCACACACCTGCGTTCTGACTTCCAACACCTACATTCTATGACTTCACACACCTCCATTCTGTATTCACACAGCTCCATTCTGTGACTTCACAAAACTCTATTCTATGATTTCACACACCTCCCTACTATGACTTCACACAACTCCATCTATGACTTCACACACCTGCATTCTGACATCACACACCTCCATTCTAGGACTTCACAGACCTCGAATCTGTGACTTCACTCACCTGCACTCTATGACTTCACACTCCTCCATTCTATGACTTTCCACACCTCCTTTCTATGACTTCACCACCTGCAATCTATGACTACACACCTCCATTCTGACTTCACACACCTTCATTTTGTGAATTCACACACCTCCATTCTATGTGTTCACATACCTCCATTCTATGACTTCACACACCTTCATTCTTACTTCAGAAACATCCATTCTATGACTTCACACAACCCCATTCTATGACTTCACAAACCCCCATTCTGTGACTTCACACACCTCCATTCTGAGTTCACACAACTCCATTCGGTGACTTCACACACCTGCATTCTGACTTCACACACCTCCATTCTATGACTTCACACACTTCCATTCTATGACTTCACACACCTCCATTCTGTGACTTCACACACCTCCATTCTGTGACTTCACACACCTCCATTCTGTGACTTCACACACCTCCATTCTGTTACTTCACACACCTCCATTCTATGACTTCAAACCGTCCATTCTGTGACTTCACACACCTCCATTTTATGACTTCACACACTTCCATTCTATGACTTCACACACCTCCATTCTGTGACTTTACACACCTCCATTCTGAGTTCACACACCTCAATTCTGGGACTTCACACACCTCCAATCTGTGACTTCCCACACCTCCATTCTGTGACTTCACACATCTCCATTCTATGACTTCACACACCTCAATTCTATGACTTCACACACGTCCATTCTGTGACTTCACACACCTCCATTCTATGAGTTCACACACCTCCATTGTGACTACACACACTACCATTCTATGACTTACCACACCTCCATTCTGACTTCGCACACCTCCATTCTATGACTTCACACACCTCCATTCTATGACTTCACACACCTCCTTTCTATGACTTCACCCAACTTCATTCTATGACTTCACACCTCCATTCTGACTTCACACACCTCCATTCTATGACTTCACACACCTCCATTATATGACTTCACACACCTCCATTCTATGACTTCACACACCTCCATTCTATGCCTTCACACATCTCCATTCTGTGACTTCACACACCTCCATTCTATGCCTCCACACACCTTCATTCTTACTTCACAAACATATTTTCTATGACTTCACACACCTCCATTCTTTGACTTCACACACCTCCATTCTATGTCTTCACACACCTCCATTCTTTGACTTCACACACCTAAATTCTGAGTTGACACATCTCCATTCTGTGACTTCACACACCTCCATTCTGACTTCACACATCTCCATTCTATGACTTCACACACCTTCATTTTTACTTTACAAACATCCATTCTATAACTTCACACACCTCCATTCTATGACTTCACTCACCTCCATTCAGTGACTTCACACACCTCCATTCTATGACTTCACACACCTCCATTCTGTGACTTCACACACCTCCATTCTATGACTTCACACACTTCCATTGTGACGTCACACACCTCCATTCTATGAGTTCACACACCTTCATTCTGACTTCACACACCTCCATTCTATGACTTCACACACCTCCATTCTGAATTCACACAGCTCCATTCTGTACCTTCACAAAACTCTATTCTATGGTTTCACACAACTCCATACTAGGACTTCACACAACTCCATCTATGACTTTACACACCTCCATTCTGACATCACACACCTCCATTCTATGACTTCACAGACCTCGAATCTGTGATTTCACTCACATGCACTGTATGACTTCACACTCCTCCATTCTATGACTTCCCACACCTCCTTTCTATGACTTCACCCACCTCCAATCGATGATTACACACCTCCATTCTGACTTCACACACCTCCATTCTGTGACTTCACACACCCCCATTCTATGAGTTCACATACCTCCATTCTATGACTTCACACACCTTCATTCTTACTTCAGAAACATCAGTTCTATGACTTCACACACCTCCATTCTATGACTTCACAAACCTCCATTCTGTGACTTCACACACCTCCATTCTGACTTCACACAACTCCATTCGGTGACTTCACACACCTCCATTCTGTCGTCACACACCTCCATTCTATGACTTCACACACTTCCATTCTATGACTTCATACACCTCCATTCTGTGACTTCACACTCCTCCATTCTGAGCTCACAGACCTCCATTCTGTGACTTCTCACACCTCGATTCTGTGACTTCACACAGCTCCAAACTGTGACTTCACACACCTCCATTCTATGAGTTCACACACCTCCATTCTGTAACTTCACACACCTCCATTCTATGACCTCCCATACCCTCATTCTATGATTTCACACACCTCCATTCCATGACTTCACACATCCATTTTGATTTTACACACCTCCAGTATATGACTACAAACACCTCAATTCTGTGACTTCACAGACCTCCATTCTATGACTTCATACCGTCCATTCTGTGACATCACACAATCCATTCTGTGACTTTACACACCTCCATTCTGGGTTCACACACCTCCATTCTGTGACTTCACACTCCTGCAATCTGTGACTTCCCACACCTCCATTCTGTGTCTTCACACACCTCCATTCTATGACCTCACACACCCTCATTCTATGGTTTCGCACACCTCCATTCTATGAATTCACACATCCATTTAGACTTTACACACCTCCAATATATGACCTCAAATACCTCAATTCTGTGACTTCACACACCTCCATTCTATGAATTCACACATCCATTTTGACTTCACACACCTCCTATATATGACTTCAAACACCTCAATTCTGTGACTTCACACACCTCCATTCTATGAGTTCATACCATCCATTCTGTGATTTCACACACCTCCATTCTATGACTTCACACACTTCCATTCTGTGACTTCCCACACATCCATTCTGTGACTTCACACACCTCCATTCTATGACTTCACACACCTCTATTCTGACTTCACACCCCTCCATTCTATGACTTTGCACACCTCTATTCTGACATCACAAACCTCCATTCTGTGACTTCACACACCTCCATTCTGAGTTCACACAACTCCATTCGGTGACTTCACACATCTCCATTCTGACTTCACACACCTCCATTCTATGACTTCACACACTTCCATTCTATGACTTCACACACCTCTATTCTGTGACTTCACAAACCTCCATTCTGAGTTCACACACCTCTATTCTGTGACTTCACACACCTCCATTCTGTGACTTCACACACCTCCATTGGTGACTTCACACACTTCCATTCTATGACTTCATAAACCTCCCTTTTATAATTTCACACACCTCCATTCTGTGACTTCACACACCGCCATTCTATGATTTCACACATCAGTTTGACTTCACATACCTCTAATATATGACTTCAAACACCTCAAATCTGTGACTTCACACACCTCCATTCTATGAATTCGTACCGTCCATTCTGTGACTTCAAACACCTCCATTCTATGACTTCACACACTTCCATTCTATGACTTCACACACCTCCATTTTATAACTTCACACACCTCCATTCTATGACTTCACACACCTCCATTCTGAGTTTACACACCTCCAATCTATAACTTCACACACCTCCATTCTATGACTTCAAGCAGCTCCATTCTGTGACTTCACACACCTTCATTCTATGACTTCACACACCTCCATTCTGTGACTTCACACACCTCCATTTTATGACTTCTCACACTTCCATTGTGACGTCACTCACCTCCATTCTATGATTTCACACACCTCCGTTCTGACTTCCAACACCTACATTCTATGACTTCACACACCTCCATTCTGTATTCACACAGCTCCATTCTGTGACTTCACAAAACTCTATTCTGTGATTTCACACACCTCCATACTATGACTTCACACAACTCCATCTATGACTTCACACACCTGCATTCTGACATCACACACCTCCATTCTATGACTTCACAGACCTCGAATCTGTGACTTCACTCACCTGCACTCTATGACTTCACACTCCTTCATTCTATGACTTTCCACACCTCATTTCTATCACTTCACCACCTGCAATCTATGACTACACACCTCCATTCTGACTTCACACACCTTCATTTTGTGAATTCACACACCTCCATTCTATGTGTTCACATACCTCCATTCTATGACTTCACACACCTTCATTCTTACTTCAGAAACATCCATTCTATGACTTCACACAACCCCATTCTATGACTTCACAAACCTCCATTCTGTGACTTCACACACCTCCATTCTGAGTTCACACAACTCCATTCAGTGACTTCACACACCTGCATTCTGACTTCACACACCTCCATTCTATGACTTCACACACTTCCATTCTATGACTTCACACACCTCCATTCTGTGACTTCACACACCTCCAATCTGTGACTTCCCACACCTACATTCTGTTACTTCACACACCTCCATTTTGTGACTTCACACACCTCCATTCTGTGACTTCACACACTTCCATTCTATGACTTCACACACCTCCATTCTATGACTTCACACAACTCCATTCTGTGACTTCACACACCTCCATTCTATGACCTCACACACCCTCATTCTATGGTTTCACACGCCTCCATTCTATGAATTCACACATCCATTTTGAATTTACACACCTCCAATATATGACTTCAAACACCTCAATTCTGTGACTTCACACACCTCCATTCTATGACTTCCCACACCTCCTTTCTATGACTTCACCCACCTCCAATCGATGATTACACACCTCCATTCTGACTTCACACACCTCCATTCTGTGACTTCACACACCCCCATTCTATGAGTTCACATACCTCCATTCTATGACTTCACACACCTTCATTCTTACTTCAGAAACATCAGTTCTATGACTTCACACACCTCCATTCTATGACTTCACAAACCTCCATTCTGTGACTTCACACACCTCCATTCTGACTTCACACAACTCCATTCGGTGACTTCACACACCTCCATTCTGACGACACACACCTCCATTCTATGACTTCACACACTTCCATTCTATGACTTCATACACCTCCATTCTGTGACTTCACACACCTCCATTCTGAGCTCACAGACCTCCATTCTGTGACTTCTCACACCTCGATTCTGTGACTTCACACAGCTCCAAACTGTGACTTCACACACCTCCATTCTATGAGTTCACACACCTCCATTCTGTAACTTCACACACCTCCATTCTATGACCTCCCATACCCTCATTCTATGATTTCACACACCTCCATTCCATGACTTCACACATCCATTTTGATTTTACACACCTCCAGTATATGACTTCAAACACCTCAATTCTGTGACTTCACACACCTCCATTCTATGACTTCATACCGTCCATTCTGTGACATCACACAATCCATTCTGTGACTTTACACACCTCCATTCTGGGTTCACACACATCCATTCTGTGACTTCACACTCCTGCAATCTGTGACTTCCCACACCTCCATTCTGTGTCTTCACACACCTCCATTCTATGACCTCACACACCCTCATTCTATGGTTTCGCACACCTCCATTCTATGAATTCACACATCCATTTAGACTTTACACACCTCCAATATATGACCTCAAACACCTCAATTCTGTGACTTCACACACCTCCATTCTATGAATTCACACATCCATTTTGAATTCACACAACTCCTATATATGACTTCAAACACCTCAATTCTGTGACTTCACACAACTCCATTCTATGAGTTCATACCATCCATTCTGTGACTTCACACACCTCCAATCTATGACTTCACACACTTCCATTCTGTGACTTCCCACACATCCATTCTGTGACTTCACACACCTCCATTCTATGACTTCACACACCTCCATTCTATGACTTCACACACCTCCATTCTGTGACTTCACACACCTCCATTCTGAGTTCACACATCTCCATTCTGCAACTTCTCACACCTCGATTCTGTGACTTCACACACCTCCAATCTGTGACTTCACACACTTCCATTCTATGACTTCACACACCTCCATTCTATGACTTCACACACCTCCATTCTGTGACTTCACACACCTCCATTCTATGACTTCACACACCCTCATTCTATGAATTTACACACCTCCATTCTATGACTTCACACATCCATGTTGATTTCACACACCTCCAATATATGACTTCAAACACCTCAATTCTGTGACTTTACACACCTCCATTCTATGACTTAATACCGTCCGTTCTGTGACTTCACACACCTCCATTCTATGACTTCACACACTTCCATTCCATGACTTCACACACCTCCATTCTGTGACTTTACACACCTCCATTCTGTGACTTCACACACCTCCATTCTATGACTTCACCCACCTCCATTCTGACTTCACACACCTCCATTCTATGACTTCACACACCTCCATTCTGAGTTCACAGAGCTCAATTCTGTGACTTCACAAAATTCCATTCTGACTTCACACACATCCATTGTATGAATTCACACACCTCCATTCTGTGACTTCACACACTTCCATTGTGACGTCACACACCTCCATTCTATGAGTTCACGCACCTCCATTCTATGACTTCACACACCTCCATTCTGACTTCACAAACCTCTATTCTATGACTTCGCACACCTCCATTCTGACATCACACACCTCCAATCTATGACTTCACAGACCTCGAATCTGTGACTTCACTCACCTCCACTCTATGACTTCACACTACTCCATTCTATTACTTCCCACACCTCCTTTCTATGACTTCACCCACCTGCATTCTATGACTTCACAAACCTCCATTCAATGACTTCACACACCTCCATTCTATGACTTCACACACCCTCATTCTTACTTCAGAAACATCCATTCTATGACCTCACACACCTGCATCTATGACTTCACAAACCTCCATTCTGTGACTTCACACACCTCCATACTGAGTTCACAAAACTCCATTCGGTGACTTAACACACCTCCATTCTGACTTCACACACGTCCATTCTATGACTTCACACACTTCCATTCATTGATTTCAGACACCTCCATTCTGTGACTTCACACACCTCCATTCTGAGTTCACACACCTCCATTCTGTGACTTCACACACCTCCATTCTATGACTTCACACACCTACATTCTATGACTTCACACATCCATTTTGACTTCACACACCTCCAATATATGACTTCAAACAGCTCAATTCTCTGACTTCACAAACCTCCATTCTATGACTTTAAACCCGTCCATTCAGTGACTTCACACACCTCCATTCTATGACTTCACACACCTCCATTCTATGACTTCAACCATCTCCATTCTATGACTTCACACACCTCCATTCTCCGACTTCACACCCCTCTAATTTGATTTATCATACCTCCATTCTATGACTTCACAAACCTCACTTCGGTGACTTCACAATACTCCATTCTATGACTTCACACATCTACATTCTATGACTTCACGCACCTCCATTCTATGTCTTCACACACCTCCATTCTTTGACTTCACACACCTAAATTCTGAGTTGACACATCTCCATTCTGTGACTTCACACACCTCCATTCTGACTTCACACATATCCATTCTATGACTTCACACACCACCATTCTGAATTCACACACCTTCATTTTTACTTTACAAACATCCATTCTATACCTTCACAAACCTCCCTTCTATGACTTCACTCACCTCCATTCAGTGACTTCACACACCTCCATTCTATGACTTCACACACCTCCATTCTGTGACTTCACACACCTCCATTCTATGACTTCACACACTTCCATTGTGACGTCACACACCTCCATTCTATGAGTTCACACACCTCCATTCTGACTTCACACACCTCCATTCTATGACTTCACAAACCTCCATTCTGAATTCACACAGCTCCACTCTGTGCCTTCACAAAACTCTATTGTATGATTTCACACAACTCCATACTAGGACTTCACACAACTCCATCTATGTCTTCACACACCTCCATTCTGACATCACAAACCTCCATTCTATGACTTCACAGACCTCGAATCTGTGATTTCACTCACATGCACTCTATGACTTCACACTCCTCCATTCTATGACTTCCCACACCTCCTTTCTATGACTTCACCCACCTCCAATCGATGACTACACACCTCCATTCTGACTTCACACACCTCCATTCTGTGACATCACACACCCCCATTCTATGAGTTCACATACCTCCATTCTATGACTTCACACACCTTCATTCTTACTTCAGAAACATCAGTTCTATGACTTCACACACCTCCATTCTATGACTTCACAGACCTCCATTCTGTGACTTCACACACCTCCATTCTGACTTCACACAACTCCATTCGGTGACTTCACACACCTCCATTCTGACGACACACACCTCCATTCTATGACTTCACACACTTCCATTCTATGACTTCATACACCTCCATTCTGTGACTTCACACACCTCCCTTCTGAGCTCACACACCTCCATTCTGTGACTTCTCACACCTCGATTCTGTGACTTCACACAGCTCCAAACTGTGACTTCACACACCTCCATTCTATGAGTTCACACACCTCCATTCTGTAACTTCACACACCTCCATTCTATGACCTCCCATACCCTCATTCTATGATTTCACACACCTCCATTCCATGACTTCACACATCCATTTTGATTTTACACACCTCCAGTATATGACTTCAAACACCTCAATTCTGTGAGTTCACACACCTCCATTCTATGACTTCATACCGTCCGTTCTGTGACATCACACACCTCCATTCTGTGACTTTACACACCTCCATTCTGGGTTCACACACCTCCATTCTGTGACTTCACACTCCTGCAATCTGTGACTTCCCACACCTCCATTCTGTGTCTTCACACACCTCCATTCTATGACCTCACACACCCTCATTCTATGGTTTCACACACCTCCATTCTATGAATTCACACATCCATTTAGACTTTACACACCTCCAATATATGACTTCAAACACCTCAATTCTGTGACTTCACACACCTCCATTCTATGAATTCACACATCCATTTTGACTTCACACACCTCCTATATATGACTTCAAACACCTCAATTCTGTGACTTCACACACCTCCATTCTATGAGTTCACACACTTCCATTCGGTGACTTCCCACACATCCATTCTGTGACTTCACACACCTCCATTCTATGACTTCACACACCTCTATTCTGACTTCACACACCTCCATTCTATGACTTCACACACCTCCATTGTGACTTCACACCCCTCCATTCTATGACTTTGCACACCTCTATTCTGACATCACAAACCTCCATTCTGTGACTTCACACACCTCCATTCTGAGTTCACACAACTCCATTCGGTGACTTCACACATCTCCATTCTGACTTCACACACCTCCATTCTATGACTTCACACACTTCCATTCTATGACTTCACACACCTCTATTCTGTGACTTCACAAACCTCCATTCTGAGTTCACACACCTCTATTCTGTGACTTCACACACCTCCATTCTGTGACTTCACACACCTCCATTGGTGACTTCACACACTTCCATTCTATGACTTCATAAACCTCCCTTTTATAATTTCACACACCTCCATTTTGTGAGTTCACACGCCTCCATTCTATGATTTCACACATCAGTTTGACTTCACATACCTCTAATATATGACTTCAAACATCTCAATTCTGTGACTTCACACACCTCCATTCTATGACTTCGTACCGTCCATTCTGTGACTTCAAACACATCCATTCTATGACTTCACACACTTTCATTCTATGCCTTCACACACCTCCATTTTATAACTTCACACACCTCCATTCTATGACTTCACACACCTCCATTCTGAGTTTACACACCTCCATTCTATAACTTCACACACCTCCCTTCTATGACTTCACTCACCTCCATTCAGTGACTTCACACACCTCCATTCTATGACTTCACACACCTCCATTCTGTGACTTCACACACCTCCATTCTATGACTTCACACACTTCCATTGTGACGTCACACACCTCCATTCTATGAGTTCACACACCTCCATTCTGACTTCACACCCCTCCATTCTATGACTTCACACACCTCCATTCTGAATTCACACAGCTCCACTCTGTGCCTTCACAAAACTCTATTCTATGATTTCACACAACTCCATACTAGGACTTCACACAACTCCATCTATGTCTTCACACACCTCCATTCTGACATCACACACCTCCATTCTATGACTTCACAGACCTCGAATCTGTGATTTCACTCACATGCACTCTATGACTTCACACTCCTCCATTCTATGACTTCCCACACCTCCTTTCTATGACTTCACCCACCTCCAATCGATGACTACACACCTCCATTCTGACTTCACACACCTCCATTCTGTGACATCACACACCCCCATTCTATGAGTTCACATACCTCCATTCTATGACTTCACACACCTTCATTCTTACTTCAGAAACATCAGTTCTATGACTTCACACACCTCCATTCTATGACTTCACAGACCTCCATTCTGTGACTTCACACACCTCCATTCTGACTTCACACAACTCCATTCGGTGACTTCACACACCTCCATTCTGACGACACACACCTCCATTCTATGACTTCACACACTTCCATTCTATGACTTCATACACCTCCATTCTGTGACTTCACACACCTCCCTTCTGAGCTCACACACCTCCATTCTGTGACTTCTCACACCTCGATTCTGTGACTTCACACAGCTCCAAACTGTGACTTCACACACCTCCATTCTATGAGTTCACACACCTCCATTCTGTAACTTCACACACCTCCATTCTATGACCTCCCATACCCTCATTCTATGATTTCACACACCTCCATTCCATGACTTCACACATCCATTTTGATTTTACACACCTCCAGTATATGACTTCAAACACCTCAATTCTGTGAGTTCACACACCTCCATTCTATGACTTCATACCGTCCGTTCTGTGACATCACACACCTCCATTCTGTGACTTTACACACCTCCATTCTGGGTTCACACACCTCCATTCTGTGACTTCACACTCCTGCAATCTGTGACTTCCCACACCTCCATTCTGTGTCTTCACACACCTCCATTCTATGACCTCACACACCCTCATTCTATGGTTTCACACACCTCCATTCTATGAATTCACACATCCATTTAGACTTTACACACCTCCAATATATGACTTCAAACACCTCAATTCTGTGACTTCACACACCTCCATTCTATGAATTCACACATCCATTTTGACTTCACACACCTCCTATATATGACTCCAAACACCTCAATTCTGTGACTTCACACACCTCCATTCTATGAGTTCACACACTTCCATTCGGTGACTTCCCACACATCCATTCTGTGACTTCACACACCTCCATTCTATGACTTCACACACCTCTATTCTGACTTCACACACCTCCATTCTATGACTTCACACACCTCCATTGTGACTTCACACCCCTCCATTCTATGACTTTGCACACCTCTATTCTGACATCACAAACCTCCATTCTGTGACTTCACACACCTCCATTCTGAGTTCACACAACTCCATTCGGTGACTTCACACATCTCCATTCTGACTTCACACACCTCCATTCTATGACTTCACACACTTCCATTCTATGACTTCACACACCTCTATTCTGTGACTTCACAAACCTCCATTCTGAGTTCACACACCTCTATTCTGTGACTTCACACACCTCCATTCTGTGACTTCACACACCTCCATTGGTGACTTCACACACTTCCATTCTATGACTTCATAAACCTCCCTTTTATAATTTCACACACCTCCATTCTGTGAGTTCACACGCCTCCATTCTATGATTTCACACATCAGCTTGACTTCACATACCTCTAATATATGACTTCAAACATCTCAATTGTGTGACTTCACACACCTCCATTCTATGACTTCGTACCGTCCATTCTGTGACTTCAAACACATCCATTCTATGACTTTACACACTTCCATTCTATGCCTTCACACACCTGCATTTTATAACTTCACACACCTCCATTCTATGACTTCACACACCTCCATTCTGAGTTTACACACCTCCATTCTATAACTTCACACACCTCCATTCTATGACTTCAAACAACTCCATTCTGTGACTTCACACACCTCCATTCTATGACTTCACACACCTCCATTCTGTGACTTCACACACCTCCATTTTATGACTTCTCACACTTCCATCGTGACGTCACTCACCTCCATTCTATGAGTTCACACACCTGCGTTCTGACTTCCAACACCTACATTCTATGACTTCACACACCTCCATTCTGTATTCACACAGCTCCATTCTGTGACTTCACAAAACTCTATTCTATGATTTCACACACCTCCCTACTATGACTTCACACAACTCCATCTATGACTTCACACACCTGCATTCTGACATCACACACCTCCATTCTAGGACTTCACAGACCTCGAATCTGTGACTTCACTCACCTGCACTCTATGACTTCACACTCCTCCATTCTATGACTTTCCACACCTCCTTTCTATGACTTCACCACCTGCAATCTATGACTACACACCTCCATTCTGACTTCACACACCTTCATTTTGTGAATTCACACACCTCCATTCTATGTGTTCACATACCTCCATTCTATGACTTCACACACCTTCATTCTTACTTCAGAAACATCCATTCTATGACTTCACACAACCCCATTCTATGACTTCACAAACCTCCATTCTGTGACTTCACACACCTCCATTCTGAGTTCACACAACTCCATTCGGTGACTTCACACACCTGCATTCTGACTTCACACACCTCCATTCTATGACTTCACACACTTCCATTCTATGACTTCACACACCTCCATTCTGTGACTTCACACACCTCCATTCTGTGACTTCACACACCTCTATTCTGTGACTTCACACACCTCCATTCTGTTACTTCACACACCTCCATTCTATGACTTCAAACCGTCCATTCTGTGACTTCACACACCTCCATTTTATGACTTCACACACTTCCATTCTATGACTTCACACACCTCTATTCTGTGACTTCACACACCTCCATTCTGTGACTTCACACACCTCCATTGGTGACTTCACACACTTCCATTCTATGACTTCATAAACCTCCCTTTTATAATTTCACACACCTCCATTCTGTGAGTTCACACGCCTCCATTCTATGATTTCACACATCAGTTTGACTTCACATACCTCTAATATATGACTTCAAACATCTCAATTCTGTGACTTCACACACCTCCATTCTATGACTTCGTACCGTCCATTCTGTGACTTCAAACACATCCATTCTATGACTTTACACACTTCCATTCTATGCCTTCACACACCTGCATTTTATAACTTCACACACCTCCATTCTATGACTTCACACACCTCCATTCTGAGTTTACACACCTCCATTCTATAACTTCACACACCTCCATTCTATGACTTCAAACAACTCCATTCTGTGACTTCACACACCTCCATTCTATGACTTCACACACCTCCATTCTGTGACTTCACACACCTCCATTTTATGACTTCTCACACTTCCATCGTGACGTCACTCACCTCCATTCTATGAGTTCACACACCTGCGTTCTGACTTCCAACACCTACATTCTATGACTTCACACACCTCCATTCTGTATTCACACAGCTCCATTCTGTGACTTCACAAAACTCTATTCTATGATTTCACACACCTCCCTACTATGACTTCACACAACTCCATCTATGACTTCACACACCTGCATTCTGACATCACACACCTCCATTCTAGGACTTCACAGACCTCGAATCTGTGACTTCACTCACCTGCACTCTATGACTTCACACTCCTCCATTCTATGACTTTCCACACCTCCTTTCTATGACTTCACCACCTGCAATCTATGACTACACACCTCCATTCTGACTTCACACACCTTCATTTTGTGAATTCACACACCTCCATTCTATGTGTTCACATACCTCCATTCTATGACTTCACACACCTTCATTCTTACTTCAGAAACATCCATTCTATGACTTCACACAACCCCATTCTATGACTTCACAAACCCCCATTCTGTGACTTCACACACCTCCATTCTGAGTTCACACAACTCCATTCGGTGACTTCACACACCTGCATTCTGACTTCACACACCTCCATTCTATGACTTCACACACTTCCATTCTATGACTTCACACACCTCCATTCTGTGACTTCACACACCTCCATTCTGTGACTTCACACACCTCCATTCTGTGACTTCACACACCTCCATTCTGTTACTTCACACACCTCCATTCTATGACTTCAAACCGTCCATTCTGTGACTTCACACACCTCCATTTTATGACTTCACACACTTCCATTCTATGACTTCACACACCTCCATTCTGTGACTTTACACACCTCCATTCTGAGTTCACACACCTCAATTCTGGGACTTCACACACCTCCAATCTGTGACTTCCCACACCTCCATTCTGTGACTTCACACATCTCCATTCTATGACTTCACACACCTCAATTCTATGACTTCACACACGTCCATTCTGTGACTTCACACACCTCCATTCTATGAGTTCACACACCTCCATTGTGACTACACACACTACCATTCTATGACTTACCACACCTCCATTCTGACTTCGCACACCTCCATTCTATGACTTCACACACCTCCATTCTATGACTTCACACACCTCCTTTCTATGACTTCACCCAACTTCATTCTATGACTTCACACCTCCATTCTGACTTCACACACCTCCATTCTATGACTTCACACACCTCCATTATATGACTTCACACACCTCCATTCTATGACTTCACACACCTCCATTCTATGCCTTCACACATCTCCATTCTGTGACTTCACACACCTCCATTCTATGCCTCCACACACCTTCATTCTTACTTCACAAACATATTTTCTATGACTTCACACACCTCCATTCTTTGACTTCACACACCTCCATTCTATGTCTTCACACACCTCCATTCTTTGACTTCACACACCTAAATTCTGAGTTGACACATCTCCATTCTGTGACTTCACACACCTCCATTCTGACTTCACACATCTCCATTCTATGACTTCACACACCTTCATTTTTACTTTACAAACATCCATTCTATAACTTCACACACCTCCATTCTATGACTTCACTCACCTCCATTCAGTGACTTCACACACCTCCATTCTATGACTTCACACACCTCCATTCTGTGACTTCACACACCTCCATTCTATGACTTCACACACTTCCATTGTGACGTCACACACCTCCATTCTATGAGTTCACACACCTTCATTCTGACTTCACACACCTCCATTCTATGACTTCACACACCTCCATTCTGAATTCACACAGCTCCATTCTGTACCTTCACAAAACTCTATTCTATGGTTTCACACAACTCCATACTAGGACTTCACACAACTCCATCTATGACTTTACACACCTCCATTCTGACATCACACACCTCCATTCTATGACTTCACAGACCTCGAATCTGTGATTTCACTCACATGCACTGTATGACTTCACACTCCTCCATTCTATGACTTCCCACACCTCCTTTCTATGACTTCACCCACCTCCAATCGATGATTACACACCTCCATTCTGACTTCACACACCTCCATTCTGTGACTTCACACACCCCCATTCTATGAGTTCACATACCTCCATTCTATGACTTCACACACCTTCATTCTTACTTCAGAAACATCAGTTCTATGACTTCACACACCTCCATTCTATGACTTCACAAACCTCCATTCTGTGACTTCACACACCTCCATTCTGACTTCACACAACTCCATTCGGTGACTTCACACACCTCCATTCTGTCGTCACACACCTCCATTCTATGACTTCACACACTTCCATTCTATGACTTCATACACCTCCATTCTGTGACTTCACACTCCTCCATTCTGAGCTCACAGACCTCCATTCTGTGACTTCTCACACCTCGATTCTGTGACTTCACACAGCTCCAAACTGTGACTTCACACACCTCCATTCTATGAGTTCACACACCTCCATTCTGTAACTTCACACACCTCCATTCTATGACCTCCCATACCCTCATTCTATGATTTCACACACCTCCATTCCATGACTTCACACATCCATTTTGATTTTACACACCTCCAGTATATGACTACAAACACCTCAATTCTGTGACTTCACACACCTCCATTCTATGACTTCATACCGTCCATTCTGTGACATCACACAATCCATTCTGTGACTTTACACACCTCCATTCTGGGTTCACACACCTCCATTCTGTGACTTCACACTCCTGCAATCTGTGACTTCCCACACCTCCATTCTGTGTCTTCACACACCTCCATTCTATGACCTCACACACCCTCATTCTATGGTTTCGCACACCTCCATTCTATGAATTCACACATCCATTTAGACTTTACACACCTCCAATATATGACCTCAAATACCTCAATTCTGTGACTTCACACACCTCCATTCTATGAATTCACACATCCATTTTGACTTCACACACCTCCTATATATGACTTCAAACACCTCAATTCTGTGACTTCACACACCTCCATTCTATGAGTTCATACCATCCATTCTGTGATTTCACACACCTCCATTCTATGACTTCACACACTTCCATTCTGTGACTTCCCACACATCCATTCTGTGACTTCACACACCTCCATTCTATGACTTCACACACCTCTATTCTGACTTCACACCCCTCCATTCTATGACTTTGCACACCTCTATTCTGACATCACAAACCTCCATTCTGTGACTTCACACACCTCCATTCTGAGTTCACACAACTCCATTCGGTGACTTCACACATCTCCATTCTGACTTCACACACCTCCATTCTATGACTTCACACACTTCCATTCTATGACTTCACACACCTCTATTCTGTGACTTCACAAACCTCCATTCTGAGTTCACACACCTCTATTCTGTGACTTCACACACCTCCATTCTGTGACTTCACACACCTCCATTGGTGACTTCACACACTTCCATTCTATGACTTCATAAACCTCCCTTTTATAATTTCACACACCTCCATTCTGTGACTTCACACACCGCCATTCTATGATTTCACACATCAGTTTGACTTCACATACCTCTAATATATGACTTCAAACACCTCAAATCTGTGACTTCACACACCTCCATTCTATGAATTCGTACCGTCCATTCTGTGACTTCAAACACCTCCATTCTATGACTTCACACACTTCCATTCTATGACTTCACACACCTCCATTTTATAACTTCACACACCTCCATTCTATGACTTCACACACCTCCATTCTGAGTTTACACACCTCCAATCTATAACTTCACACACCTCCATTCTATGACTTCAAGCAGCTCCATTCTGTGACTTCACACACCTTCATTCTATGACTTCACACACCTCCATTCTGTGACTTCACACACCTCCATTTTATGACTTCTCACACTTCCATTGTGACGTCACTCACCTCCATTCTATGATTTCACACACCTCCGTTCTGACTTCCAACACCTACATTCTATGACTTCACACACCTCCATTCTGTATTCACACAGCTCCATTCTGTGACTTCACAAAACTCTATTCTGTGATTTCACACACCTCCATACTATGACTTCACACAACTCCATCTATGACTTCACACACCTGCATTCTGACATCACACACCTCCATTCTATGTCTTCACAGACCTCGAATCTGTGACTTCACTCACCTGCACTCTATGACTTCACACTCCTTCATTCTATGACTTTCCACACCTCATTTCTATCACTTCACCACCTGCAATCTATGACTACACACCTCCATTCTGACTTCACACACCTTCATTTTGTGAATTCACACACCTCCATTCTATGTGTTCACATACCTCCATTCTATGACTTCACACACCTTCATTCTTACTTCAGAAACATCCATTCTATGACTTCACACAACCCCATTCTATGACTTCACAAACCTCCATTCTGTGACTTCACACACCTCCATTCTGAGTTCACACAACTCCATTCAGTGACTTCACACACCTGCATTCTGACTTCACACACCTCCATTCTATGACTTCACACACTTCCATTCTATGACTTCACACACCTCCATTCTGTGACTTCACACACCTCCAATCTGTGACTTCCCACACCTACATTCTGTTACTTCACACACCTCCATTTTGTGACTTCACACACCTCCATTCTGTGACTTCACACACTTCCATTCTATGACTTCACACACCTCCATTCTATGACTTCACACAACTCCATTCTGTGACTTCACACACCTCCATTCTATGACCTCACACACCCTCATTCTATGGTTTCACACGCCTCCATTCTATGAATTCACACATCCATTTTGAATTTACACACCTCCAATATATGACTTCAAACACCTCAATTCTGTGACTTCACACACCTCCATTCTATGACTTCCCACACCTCCTTTCTATGACTTCACCCACCTCCAATCGATGATTACACACCTCCATTCTGACTTCACACACCTCCATTCTGTGACTTCACACACCCCCATTCTATGAGTTCACATACCTCCATTCTATGACTTCACACACCTTCATTCTTACTTCAGAAACATCAGTTCTATGACTTCACACACCTCCATTCTATGACTTCACAAACCTCCATTCTGTGACTTCACACACCTCCATTCTGACTTCACACAACTCCATTCGGTGACTTCACACACCTCCATTCTGACGACACACACCTCCATTCTATGACTTCACACACTTCCATTCTATGACTTCATACACCTCCATTCTGTGACTTCACACACCTCCATTCTGAGCTCACAGACCTCCATTCTGTGACTTCTCACACCTCGATTCTGTGACTTCACACAGCTCCAAACTGTGACTTCACACACCTCCATTCTATGAGTTCACACACCTCCATTCTGTAACTTCACACACCTCCATTCTATGACCTCCCATACCCTCATTCTATGATTTCACACACCTCCATTCCATGACTTCACACATCCATTTTGATTTTACACACCTCCAGTATATGACTTCAAACACCTCAATTCTGTGACTTCACACACCTCCATTCTATGACTTCATACCGTCCATTCTGTGACATCACACAATCCATTCTGTGACTTTACACACCTCCATTCTGGGTTCACACACATCCATTCTGTGACTTCACACTCCTGCAATCTGTGACTTCCCACACCTCCATTCTGTGTCTTCACACACCTCCATTCTATGACCTCACACACCCTCATTCTATGGTTTCGCACACCTCCATTCTATGAATTCACACATCCATTTAGACTTTACACACCTCCAATATATGACCTCAAACACCTCAATTCTGTGACTTCACACACCTCCATTCTATGAATTCACACATCCATTTTGAATTCACACAACTCCTATATATGACTTCAAACACCTCAATTCTGTGACTTCACACAACTCCATTCTATGAGTTCATACCATCCATTCTGTGACTTCACACACCTCCAATCTATGACTTCACACACTTCCATTCTGTGACTTCCCACACATCCATTCTGTGACTTCACACACCTCCATTCTATGACTTCACACACCTCCATTCTATGACTTCACACACCTCCATTCTGTGACTTCACACACCTCCATTCTGAGTTCACACATCTCCATTCTGCAACTTCTCACACCTCGATTCTGTGACTTCACACACCTCCAATCTGTGACTTCACACACTTCCATTCTATGACTTCACACACCTCCATTCTATGACTTCACACACCTCCATTCTGTGACTTCACACACCTCCATTCTATGACTTCACACACCCTCATTCTATGAATTTACACACCTCCATTCTATGACTTCACACATCCATGTTGATTTCACACACCTCCAATATATGACTTCAAACACCTCAATTCTGTGACTTTACACACCTCCATTCTATGACTTAATACCGTCCGTTCTGTGACTTCACACACCTCCATTCCATGACTTCACACACCTCCATTCTGTGACTTTACACACCTCCATTCTGTGACTTCACACACCTCCATTCTATGACTTCACCCACCTCCATTCTGACTTCACACACCTCCATTCTATGACTTCACACACCTCCATTCTGAGTTCACAGAGCTCAATTCTGTGACTTCACAAAATTCCATTCTGACTTCACACACATCCATTGTATGAATTCACACACCTCCATTCTGTGACTTCACACACTTCCATTGTGACGTCACACACCTCCATTCTATGAGTTCACGCACCTCCATTCTATGACTTCACACACCTCCATTCTGACTTCACAAACCTCTATTCTATGACTTCGCACACCTCCATTCTGACATCACACACCTCCAATCTATGACTTCACAGACCTCGAATCTGTGACTTCACTCACCTCCACTCTATGACTTCACACTACTCCATTCTATTACTTCCCACACCTCCTTTCTATGACTTCACCCACCTGCATTCTATGACTTCACAAACCTCCATTCAATGACTTCACACACCTCCATTCTATGACTTCACACACCCTCATTCTTACTTCAGAAACATCCATTCTATGACCTCACACACCTCCATCTATGACTTCACAAACCTCCATTCTGTGACTTCACACACCTCCATACTGAGTTCACAAAACTCCATTCGGTGACTTAACACACCTCCATTCTGACTTCACACACGTCCATTCTATGACTTCACACACTTCCATTCATTGATTTCAGACACCTCCATTCTGTGACTTCACACACCTCCATTCTGAGTTCACACACCTCCATTCTGTGACTTCACACACCTCCATTCTATGACTTCACACACCTACATTCTATGACTTCACACATCCATTTTGACTTCACACACCTCCAATATATGACTTCAAACAGCTCAATTCTCTGACTTCACAAACCTCCATTCTATGACTTTAAACCCGTCCATTCAGTGACTTCACACACCTCCATTCTATGACTTCACACACCTCCATTCTATGACTTCAACCATCTCCATTCTATGACTTCACACACCTCCATTCTCCGACTTCACACCCCTCTAATTTGATTTATCATACCTCCATTCTATGACTTCACAAACCTCACTTCGGTGACTTCACAATACTCCATTCTATGACTTCACACATCTACATTCTATGACTTCACGCACCTCCATTCTATGTCTTCACACACCTCCATTCTTTGACTTCACACACCTAAATTCTGAGTTGACACATCTCCATTCTGTGACTTCACACACCTCCATTCTGACTTCACACATATCCATTCTATGACTTCACACACCACCATTCTGAATTCACACACCTTCATTTTTACTTTACAAACATCCATTCTATACCTTCACAAACCTCCCTTCTATGACTTCACTCACCTCCATTCAGTGACTTCACACACCTCCATTCTATGACTTCACACACCTCCATTCTGTGACTTCACACACCTCCATTCTATGACTTCACACACTTCCATTGTGACGTCACACACCTCCATTCTATGAGTTCACACACCTCCATTCTGACTTCACACACCTCCATTCTATGACTTCACAAACCTCCATTCTGAATTCACACAGCTCCACTCTGTGCCTTCACAAAACTCTATTGTATGATTTCACACAACTCCATACTAGGACTTCACACAACTCCATCTATGTCTTCACACACCTCCATTCTGACATCACACACCTCCATTCTATGACTTCACAGACCTCGAATCTGTGATTTCACTCACATGCACTCTATGACTTCACACTCCTCCATTCTATGACTTCCCACACCTCCTTTCTATGACTTCACCCACCTCCAATCGATGACTACACACCTCCATTCTGACTTCACACACCTCCATTCTGTGACATCACACACCCCCATTCTATGAGTTCACATACCTCCATTCTATGACTTCACACACCTTCATTCTTACTTCAGAAACATCAGTTCTATGACTTCACACACCTCCATTCTATGACTTCACAGACCTCCATTCTGTGACTTCACACACCTCCATTCTGACTTCACACAACTCCATTCGGTGACTTCACACACCTCCATTCTGACGACACACACCTCCATACTATGACTTCACACACTTCCATTCTATGACTTCATACACCTCCATTCTGTGACTTCACACACCTCCCTTCTGAGCTCACACACCTCCATTCTGTGACTTCTCACACCTCGATTCTGTGACTTCACACAGCTCCAAACTGTGACTTCACACACCTCCATTCTATGAGTTCACACACCTCCATTCTGTAACTTCACACACCTCCATTCTATGACCTCCCATACCCTCATTCTATGATTTCACACACCTCCATTCCATGACTTCACACATCCATTTTGATTTTACACACCTCCAGTATATGACTTCAAACACCTCAATTCTGTGAGTTCACACACCTCCATTCTATGACTTCATACCGTCCGTTCTGTGACATCACACACCTCCATTCTGTGACTTTACACACCTCCATTCTGGGTTCACACACCTCCATTCTGTGACTTCACACTCCTGCAATCTGTGACTTCCCACACCTCCATTCTGTGTCTTCACACACCTCCATTCTATGACCTCACACACCCTCATTCTATGGTTTCACACACCTCCATTCTATGAATTCACACATCCATTTAGACTTTACACACCTCCAATATATGACTTCAAACACCTCAATTCTGTGACTTCACACACCTCCATTCTATGAATTCACACATCCATTTTGACTTCACACACCTCCTATATATGACTTCAAACACCTCAATTCTGTGACTTCACACACCTCCATTCTATGAGTTCACACACTTCCATTCGGTGACTTCCCACACATCCATTCTGTGACTTCACACACCTCCATTCTATGACTTCACACACCTCTATTCTGACTTCACACACCTCCATTCTATGACTTCACACACCTCCATTGTGACTTCACACCCCTCCATTCTATGACTTTGCACACCTCTATTCTGACATCACAAACCTCCATTCTGTGACTTCACACACCTCCATTCTGAGTTCACACAACTCCATTCGGTGACTTCACACATCTCCATTCTGACTTCACACACCTCCATTCTATGACTTCACACACTTCCATTCTATGACTTCACACACCTCTATTCTGTGACTTCACAAACCTCCATTCTGAGTTCACACACCTCTATTCTGTGACTTCACACACCTCCATTCTGTGACTTCACACACCTCCATTGGTGACTTCACACACTTCCATTCTATGACTTCATAAACCTCCCTTTTATAATTTCACACACCTCCATTCTGTGAGTTCACACGCCTCCATTCTATGATTTCACACATCAGTTTGACTTCACATACCTCTAATATATGACTTCAAACATCTCAATTCTGTGACTTCACACACCTCCATTCTATGACTTCGTACCGTCCATTCTGTGACTTCAAACACATCCATTCTATGACTTCACACACTTTCATTCTATGCCTTCACACACCTCCATTTTATAACTTCACACACCTCCATTCTATGACTTCACACACCTCCTTTCTATGACTTCACCCACCTCCAATCGATGACTACACACCTCCATTCTGACTTCACACACCTCCATTCTGTGACATCACACACCCCCATTCTATGAGTTCACATACCTCCATTCTATGACTTCACACACCTTCATTCTTACTTCAGAAACATCAGTTCTATGACTTCACACACCTCCATTCTATGACTTCACAGACCTCCATTCTGTGACTTCACACACCTCCATTCTGACTTCACACAACTCCATTCGGTGACTTCACACACCTCCATTCTGACGACACACACCTCCATTCTATGACTTCACACACTTCCATTCTATGACTTCATACACCTCCATTCTGTGACTTCACACACCTCCCTTCTGAGCTCACACACCTCCATTCTGTGACTTCTCACACCTCGATTCTGTGACTTCACACAGCTCCAAACTGTGACTTCACACACCTCCATTCTATGAGTTCACACACCTCCATTCTGTAACTTCACACACCTCCATTCTATGACCTCCCATACCCTCATTCTATGATTTCACACACCTCCATTCCATGACTTCACACATCCATTTTGATTTTACACACCTCCAGTATATGACTTCAAACACCTCAATTCTGTGAGTTCACACACCTCCATTCTATGACTTCATACCGTCCGTTCTGTGACATCACACACCTCCATTCTGTGACTTTACACACCTCCATTCTGGGTTCACACACCTCCATTCTGTGACTTCACACTCCTGCAATCTGTGACTTCCCACACCTCCATTCTGTGTCTTCACACACCTCCATTCTATGACCTCACACACCCTCATTCTATGGTTTCACACACCTCCATTCTATGAATTCACACATCCATTTAGACTTTACACACCTCCAATATATGACTTCAAACACCTCAATTCTGTGACTTCACACACCTCCATTCTATGAATTCACACATCCATTTTGACTTCACACACCTCCTATATATGACTTCAAACACCTCAATTCTGTGACTTCACACACCTCCATTCTATGAGTTCACACACTTCCATTCGGTGACTTCCCACACATCCATTCTGTGACTTCACACACCTCCATTCTATGACTTCACACACCTCTATTCTGACTTCACACACCTCCATTCTATGACTTCACACACCTCCATTGTGACTTCACACCCCTCCATTCTATGACTTTGCACACCTCTATTCTGACATCACAAACCTCCATTCTGTGACTTCACACACCTCCATTCTGAGTTCACACAACTCCATTCGGTGACTTCACACATCTCCATTCTGACTTCACACACCTCCATTCTATGACTTCACACACTTCCATTCTATGACTTCACACACCTCTATTCTGTGACTTCACAAACCTCCATTCTGAGTTCACACACCTCTATTCTGTGACTTCACACACCTCCATTCTGTGACTTCACACACCTCCATTGGTGACTTCACACACTTCCATTCTATGACTTCATAAACCTCCCTTTTATAATTTCACACACCTCCATTCTGTGAGTTCACACGCCTCCATTCTATGATTTCACACATCAGTTTGACTTCACATACCTCTAATATATGACTTCAAACATCTCAATTGTGTGACTTCACACACCTCCATTCTATGACTTCGTACCGTCCATTCTGTGACTTCAAACACATCCATTCTATGACTTTACACACTTCCATTCTATGCCTTCACACACCTGCATTTTATAACTTCACACACCTCCATTCTATGACTTCACACACCTCCATTCTGAGTTTACACACCTCCATTCTATAACTTCACACACCTCCATTCTATGACTTCAAACAACTCCATTCTGTGACTTCACACACCTCCATTCTATGACTTCACACACCTCCATTCTGTGACTTCACACACCTCCATTTTATGACTTCTCACACTTCCATCGTGACGTCACTCACCTCCATTCTATGAGTTCACACACCTGCGTTCTGACTTCCAACACCTACATTCTATGACTTCACACACCTCCATTCTGTATTCACACAGCTCCATTCTGTGACTTCACAAAACTCTATTCTATGATTTCACACACCTCCCTACTATGACTTCACACAACTCCATCTATGACTTCACACACCTGCATTCTGACATCACACACCTCCATTCTAGGACTTCACAGACCTCGAATCTGTGACTTCACTCACCTGCACTCTATGACTTCACACTCCTCCATTCTATGACTTTCCACACCTCCTTTCTATGACTTCACCACCTGCAATCTATGACTACACACCTCCATTCTGACTTCACACACCTTCATTTTGTGAATTCACACACCTCCATTCTATGTGTTCACATACCTCCATTCTATGACTTCACACACCTTCATTCTTACTTCAGAAACATCCATTCTATGACTTCACACAACCCCATTCTATGACTTCACAAACCTCCATTCTGTGACTTCACACACCTCCATTCTGAGTTCACACAACTCCATTCGGTGACTTCACACACCTGCATTCTGACTTCACACACCTCCATTCTATGACTTCACACACTTCCATTCTATGACTTCACACACCTCCATTCTGTGACTTCACACACCTCCATTCTGTGACTTCACACACCTCCATTCTGTGACTTCACACACCTCCATTCTGTTACTTCACACACCTCCATTCTATGACTTCAAACCGTCCATTCTGTGACTTCACACACCTCCATTTTATGACTTCACACACTTCCATTCTATGACTTCACACACCTCTATTCTGTGACTTCACACACCTCCATTCTGTGACTTCACACACCTCCCTTCTGAGCTCACACACCTCCATTCTGTGACTTCTCACACCTCGATTCTGTGACTTCACACAGCTCCAAACTGTGACTTCACACACCTCCATTCTATGAGTTCACACACCTCCATTCTGTAACTTCACACACCTCCATTCTATGACCTCCCATACCCTCATTCTATGATTTCACACACCTCCATTCCATGACTTCACACATCCATTTTGATTTTACACACCTCCAGTATATGACTTCAAACACCTCAATTCTGTGAGTTCACACACCTCCATTCTATGACTTCATACCGTCCGTTCTGTGACATCACACACCTCCATTCTGTGACTTTACACACCTCCATTCTGGGTTCACACACCTCCATTCTGTGACTTCACACTCCTGCAATCTGTGACTTCCCACACCTCCATTCTGTGTCTTCACACACCTCCATTCTATGACCTCACACACCCTCATTCTATGGTTTCACACACCTCCATTCTATGAATTCACACATCCATTTAGACTTTACACACCTCCAATATATGACTTCAAACACCTCAATTCTGTGACTTCACACACCTCCATTCTATGAATTCACACATCCATTTTGACTTCACACACCTCCTATATATGACTTCAAACACCTCAATTCTGTGACTTCACACACCTCCATTCTATGAGTTCACACACTTCCATTCGGTGACTTCCCACCCATCCATTCTGTGACTTCACACACCTCCATTCTATGACTTCACACACCTCTATTCTGACTTCACACACCTCCATTCTATGACTTCACACACCTCCATTGTGACTTCACACCCCTCCATTCTATGACTTTGCACACCTCTATTCTGACATCACAAACCTCCATTCTGTGACTTCACACACCTCCATTCTGAGTTCACACAACTCCATTCGGTGACTTCACACATCTCCATTCTGACTTCACACACCTCCATTCTATGACTTCACACACTTCCATTCTATGACTTCACACACCTCTATTCTGTGACTTCACAAACCTCCATTCTGAGTTCACACACCTCTATTCTGTGACTTCACACACCTCCATTCTGTGACTTCACACACCTCCATTGGTGACTTCACACACTTCCATTCTATGACTTCATAAACCTCCCTTTTATAATTTCACACACCTCCATTCTGTGAGTTCACACGCCTCCATTCTATGATTTCACACATCAGTTTGACTTCACATACCTCTAATATATGACTTCAAACATCTCAATTGTGTGACTTCACACACCTCCATTCTATGACTTCGTACCGTCCATTCTGTGACTTCAAACACATCCATTCTATGACTTTACACACTTCCATTCTATGCCTTCACACACCTGCATTTTATAACTTCACACACCTCCATTCTATGACTTCACACACCTCCATTCTGAGTTTACACACCTCCATTCTATAACTTCACACACCTCCATTCTATGACTTCAAACAACTCCATTCTGTGACTTCACACACCTCCATTCTATGACTTCACACACCTCCATTCTGTGACTTCACACACCTCCATTTTATGACTTCTCACACTTCCATCGTGACGTCACTCACCTCCATTCTATGAGTTCACACACCTGCGTTCTGACTTCCAACACCTACATTCTATGACTTCACACACCTCCATTCTGTATTCACACAGCTCCATTCTGTGACTTCACAAAACTCTATTCTATGATTTCACACACCTCCCTACTATGACTTCACACAACTCCATCTATGACTTCACACACCTGCATTCTGACATCACACACCTCCATTCTAGGACTTCACAGACCTCGAATCTGTGACTTCACTCACCTGCACTCTATGACTTCACACTCCTCCATTCTATGACTTTCCACACCTCCTTTCTATGACTTCACCACCTGCAATCTATGACTACACACCTCCATTCTGACTTCACACAGCTTCATTTTGTGAATTCACACACCTCCATTCTATGTGTTCACATACCTCCATTCTATGACTTCACACACCTTCATTCTTACTTCAGAAACATCCATTCTATGACTTCACACAACCCCATTCTATGACTTCACAAACCTCCATTCTGTGACTTCACACACCTCCATTCTGAGTTCACACAACTCCATTCGGTGACTTCACACACCTGCATTCTGACTTCACACACCTCCATTCTATGACTTCACACACTTCCATTCTATGACTTCACACACCTCCATTCTGTGACTTCACACACCTCCATTCTGTGACTTCACACACCTCCATTCTGTGACTTCACACACCTCCATTCTGTTACTTCACACACCTCCATTCTATGACTTCAAACCGTCCATTCTGTGACTTCACACACCTCCATTTTATGACTTCACACACTTCCATTCTATGACTTCACACACCTCTATTCTGTGACTTCACACACCTCCATTCTGTGACTTCACACACCTCCCTTCTGAGCTCACACACCTCCATTCTGTGACTTCTCACACCTCGATTCTGTGACTTCACACAGCTCCAAACTGTGACTTCACACACCTCCATTCTATGAGTTCACACACCTCCATTCTGTAACTTCACACACCTCCATTCTATGACCTCCCATACCCTCATTCTATGATTTCACACACCTCCATTCCATGACTTCACACATCCATTTTGATTTTACACACCTCCAGTATATGACTTCAAACACCTCAATTCTGTGAGTTCACACACCTCCATTCTATGACTTCATACCGTCCGTTCTGTGACATCACACACCTCCATTCTGTGACTTTACACACCTCCATTCTGGGTTCACACACCTCCATTCTGTGACTTCACACTCCTGCAATCTGTGACTTCCCACACCTCCATTCTGTGTCTTCACACACCTCCATTCTATGACCTCACACACCCTCATTCTATGGTTTCACACACCTCCATTCTATGAATTCACACATCCATTTAGACTTTACACACCTCCAATATATGACTTCAAACACCTCAATTCTGTGACTTCACACACCTCCATTCTATGAATTCACACATCCATTTTGACTTCACACACCTCCTATATATGACTTCAAACACCTCAATTCTGTGACTTCACACACCTCCATTCTATGAGTTCACACACTTCCATTCGGTGACTTCCCACACATCCATTCTGTGACTTCACACACCTCCATTCTATGACTTCACACACCTCTATTCTGACTTCACACACCTCCATTCTATGACTTCACACACCTCCATTGTGACTTCACACCCCTCCATTCTATGACTTTGCACACCTCTATTCTGACATCACAAACCTCCATTCTGTGACTTCACACACCTCCATTCTGAGTTCACACAACTCCATTCGGTGACTTCACACATCTCCATTCTGACTTCACACACCTCCATTCTATGACTTCACACACTTCCATTCTATGACTTCACACACCTCTATTCTGTGACTTCACAAACCTCCATTCTGAGTTCACACACCTCTATTCTGTGACTTCACACACCTCCATTCTGTGACTTCACACACCTCCATTGGTGACTTCACACACTTCCATTCTATGACTTCATAAACCTCCCTTTTATAATTTCACACACCTCCATTCTGTGAGTTCACACGCCTCCATTCTATGATTTCACACATCAGTTTGACTTCACATACCTCTAATATATGACTTCAAACATCTCAATTGTGTGACTTCACACACCTCCATTCTATGACTTCGTACCGTCCATTCTGTGACTTCAAACACATCCATTCTATGACTTTACACACTTCCATTCTATGCCTTCACACACCTGCATTTTATAACTTCACACACCTCCATTCTATGACTTCACACACCTCCATTCTGAGTTTACACACCTCCATTCTATAACTTCACACACCTCCATTCTATGACTTCAAACAACTCCATTCTGTGACTTCACACACCTCCATTCTATGACTTCACACACCTCCATTCTGTGACTTCACACACCTCCATTTTATGACTTCTCACACTTCCATCGTGACGTCACTCACCTCCATTCTATGAGTTCACACACCTGCGTTCTGACTTCCAACACCTACATTCTATGACTTCACACACCTCCATTCTGTATTCACACAGCTCCATTCTGTGACTTCACAAAACTCTATTCTATGATTTCACACACCTCCCTACTATGACTTCACACAACTCCATCTATGACTTCACACACCTGCATTCTGACATCACACACCTCCATTCTAGGACTTCACAGACCTCGAATCTGTGACTTCACTCACCTGCACTCTATGACTTCACACTCCTCCATTCTATGACTTTCCACACCTCCTTTCTATGACTTCACCACCTGCAATCTATGACTACACACCTCCATTCTGACTTCACACACCTTCATTTTGTGAATTCACACACCTCCATTCTATGTGTTCACATACCTCCATTCTATGACTTCACACACCTTCATTCTTACTTCAGAAACATCCATTCTATGACTTCACACAACCCCATTCTATGACTTCACAAACCTCCATTCTGTGACTTCACACACCTCCATTCTGAGTTCACACAACTCCATTCGGTGACTTCACACACCTGCATTCTGACTTCACACACCTCCATTCTATGACTTCACACACTTCCATTCTATGACTTCACACACCTCCATTCTGTGACTTCACACACCTCCATTCTGTGACTTCACACACCTCCATTCTGTGACTTCACACACCTCCATTCTGTTACTTCACACACCTCCATTCTATGACTTCAAACCGTCCATTCTGTGACTTCACACACCTCCATTTTATGACTTCACACACTTCCATTCTATGACTTCACACACCTCTATTCTGTGACTTCACACACCTCCATTCTGTGACTTCACACACCTCCCTTCTGAGCTCACACACCTCCATTCTGTGACTTCTCACACCTCGATTCTGTGACTTCACACAGCTCCAAACTGTGACTTCACACACCTCCATTCTATGAGTTCACACACCTCCATTCTGTAACTTCACACACCTCCATTCTATGACCTCCCATACCCTCATTCTATGATTTCACACACCTCCATTCCATGACTTCACACATCCATTTTGATTTTACACACCTCCAGTATATGACTTCAAACACCTCAATTCTGTGAGTTCACACACCTCCATTCTATGACTTCATACCGTCCGTTCTGTGACATCACACACCTCCATTCTGTGACTTTACACACCTCCATTCTGGGTTCACACACCTCCATTCTGTGACTTCACACTCCTGCAATCTGTGACTTCCCACACCTCCATTCTGTGTCTTCACACACCTCCATTCTATGACCTCACACACCCTCATTCTATGGTTTCACACACCTCCATTCTATGAATTCACACATCCATTTAGACTTTACACACCTCCAATATATGACTTCAAACACCTCAATTCTGTGACTTCACACACCTCCATTCTATGAATTCACACATCCATTTTGACTTCACACACCTCCTATATATGACTTCAAACACCTCAATTCTGTGACTTCACACACCTCCATTCTATGAGTTCACACACTTCCATTCGGTGACTTCCCACACATCCATTCTGTGACTTCACACACCTCCATTCTATGACTTCACACACCTCTATTCTGACTTCACACACCTCCATTCTATGACTTCACACACCTCCATTGTGACTTCACACCCCTCCATTCTATGACTTTGCACACCTCTATTCTGACATCACAAACCTCCATTCTGTGACTTCACACACCTCCATTCTGAGTTCACACAACTCCATTCGGTGACTTCACACATCTCCATTCTGACTTCACACACCTCCATTCTATGACTTCACACACTTCCATTCTATGACTTCACACACCTCTATTCTGTGACTTCACAAACCTCCATTCTGAGTTCACACACCTCTATTCTGTGACTTCACACACCTCCATTCTGTGACTTCACACACCTCCATTGGTGACTTCACACACTTCCATTCTATGACTTCATAAACCTCCCTTTTATAATTTCACACACCTCCATTCTGTGAGTTCACACGCCTCCATTCTATGATTTCACACATCAGTTTGACTTCACATACCTCTAATATATGACTTCAAACATCTCAATTGTGTGACTTCACACACCTCCATTCTATGACTTCGTACCGTCCATTCTGTGACTTCAAACACATCCATTCTATGACTTTACACACTTCCATTCTATGCCTTCACACACCTGCATTTTATAACTTCACACACCTCCATTCTATGACTTCACACACCTCCATTCTGAGTTTACACACCTCCATTCTATAACTTCACACACCTCCATTCTATGACTTCAAACAACTCCATTCTGTGACTTCACACACCTCCATTCTATGACTTCACACACCTCCATTCTGTGACTTCACACACCTCCATTTTATGACTTCTCACACTTCCATCGTGACGTCACTCACCTCCATTCTATGAGTTCACACACCTGCGTTCTGACTTCCAACACCTACATTCTATGACTTCACACACCTCCATTCTGTATTCACACAGCTCCATTCTGTGACTTCACAAAACTCTATTCTATGATTTCACACACCTCCCTACTATGACTTCACACAACTCCATCTATGACTTCACACACCTGCATTCTGACATCACACACCTCCATTCTAGGACTTCACAGACCTCGAATCTGTGACTTCACTCACCTGCACTCTATGACTTCACACTCCTCCATTCTATGACTTTCCACACCTCCTTTCTATGACTTCACCACCTGCAATCTATGACTACACACCTCCATTCTGACTTCACACAGCTTCATTTTGTGAATTCACACACCTCCATTCTATGTGTTCACATACCTCCATTCTATGACTTCACACACCTTCATTCTTACTTCAGAAACATCCATTCTATGACTTCACACAACCCCATTCTATGACTTCACAAACCTCCATTCTGTGACTTCACACACCTCCATTCTGAGTTCACACAACTCCATTCGGTGACTTCACACACCTGCATTCTGACTTCACACACCTCCATTCTATGACTTCACACACTTCCATTCTATGACTTCACACACCTCCATTCTGTGACTTCACACACCTCCATTCTGTGACTTCACACACCTCCATTCTGTGACTTCACACACCTCCATTCTGTTACTTCACACACCTCCATTCTATGACTTCAAACCGTCCATTCTGTGACTTCACACACCTCCATTTTATGACTTCACACACTTCCATTCTATGACTTCACACACCTCTATTCTGTGACTTCACACACCTCCATTCTGTGACTTCACACACCTCCCTTCTGAGCTCACACACCTCCATTCTGTGACTTCTCACACCTCGATTCTGTGACTTCACACAGCTCCAAACTGTGACTTCACACACCTCCATTCTATGAGTTCACACACCTCCATTCTGTAACTTCACACACCTCCATTCTATGACCTCCCATACCCTCATTCTATGATTTCACACACCTCCATTCCATGACTTCACACATCCATTTTGATTTTACACACCTCCAGTATATGACTTCAAACACCTCAATTCTGTGAGTTCACACACCTCCATTCTATGACTTCATACCGTCCGTTCTGTGACATCACACACCTCCATTCTGTGACTTTACACACCTCCATTCTGGGTTCACACACCTCCATTCTGTGACTTCACACTCCTGCAATCTGTGACTTCCCACACCTCCATTCTGTGTCTTCACACACCTCCATTCTATGACCTCACACACCCTCATTCTATGGTTTCACACACCTCCATTCTATGAATTCACACATCCATTTAGACTTTACACACCTCCAATATATGACTTCAAACACCTCAATTCTGTGACTTCACACACCTCCATTCTATGAATTCACACATCCATTTTGACTTCACACACCTCCTATATATGACTTCAAACACCTCAATTCTGTGACTTCACACACCTCCATTCTATGAGTTCACACACTTCCATTCGGTGACTTCCCACACATCCATTCTGTGACTTCACACACCTCCATTCTATGACTTCACACACCTCTATTCTGACTTCACACACCTCCATTCTATGACTTCACACACCTCCATTGTGACTTCACACCCCTCCATTCTATGACTTTGCACACCTCTATTCTGACATCACAAACCTCCATTCTGTGACTTCACACACCTCCATTCTGAGTTCACACAACTCCATTCGGTGACTTCACACATCTCCATTCTGACTTCACACACCTCCATTCTATGACTTCACACACTTCCATTCTATGACTTCACACACCTCTATTCTGTGACTTCACAAACCTCCATTCTGAGTTCACACACCTCTATTCTGTGACTTCACACACCTCCATTCTGTGACTTCACACACCTCCATTGGTGACTTCACACACTTCCATTCTATGACTTCATAAACCTCCCTTTTATAATTTCACACACCTCCATTCTGTGAGTTCACACGCCTCCATTCTATGATTTCACACATCAGTTTGACTTCACATACCTCTAATATATGACTTCAAACATCTCAATTGTGTGACTTCACACACCTCCATTCTATGACTTCGTACCGTCCATTCTGTGACTTCAAACACATCCATTCTATGACTTTACACACTTCCATTCTATGCCTTCACACACCTGCATTTTATAACTTCACACACCTCCATTCTATGACTTCACACACCTCCATTCTGAGTTTACACACCTCCATTCTATAACTTCACACACCTCCATTCTATGACTTCAAACAACTCCATTCTGTGACTTCACACACCTCCATTCTATGACTTCACACACCTCCATTCTGTGACTTCACACACCTCCATTTTATGACTTCTCACACTTCCATCGTGACGTCACTCACCTCCATTCTATGAGTTCACACACCTGCGTTCTGACTTCCAACACCTACATTCTATGACTTCACACACCTCCATTCTGTATTCACACAGCTCCATTCTGTGACTTCACAAAACTCTATTCTATGATTTCACACACCTCCCTACTATGACTTCACACAACTCCATCTATGACTTCACACACCTGCATTCTGACATCACACACCTCCATTCTAGGACTTCACAGACCTCGAATCTGTGACTTCACTCACCTGCACTCTATGACTTCACACTCCTCCATTCTATGACTTTCCACACCTCCTTTCTATGACTTCACCACCTGCAATCTATGACTACACACCTCCATTCTGACTTCACACACCTTCATTTTGTGAATTCACACACCTCCATTCTATGTGTTCACATACCTCCATTCTATGACTTCACACACCTTCATTCTTACTTCAGAAACATCCATTCTATGACTTCACACAACCCCATTCTATGACTTCACAAACCTCCATTCTGTGACTTCACACACCTCCATTCTGAGTTCACACAACTCCATTCGGTGACTTCACACACCTGCATTCTGACTTCACACACCTCCATTCTATGACTTCACACACTTCCATTCTATGACTTCACACACCTCCATTCTGTGACTTCACACACCTCCATTCTGTGACTTCACACACCTCTATTCTGTGACTTCACACACCTCCATTCTGTTACTTCACACACCTCCATTCTATGACTTCAAACCGTCCATTCTGTGACTTCACACACCTCCATTTTATGACTTCACACACTTCCATTCTATGACTTCACACACCTCTATTCTGTGACTTCACACACCTCCATTCTGTGACTTCACACACCTCCATTGGTGACTTCACACACTTCCATTCTATGACTTCATAAACCTCCCTTTTATAATTTCACACACCTCCATTCTGTGAGTTCACACGCCTCCATTCTATGATTTCACACATCAGTTTGACTTCACATACCTCTAATATATGACTTCAAACATCTCAATTGTGTGACTTCACACACCTCCATTCTATGACTTCGTACCGTCCATTCTGTGACTTCAAACACATCCATTCTATGACTTTACACACTTCCATTCTATGCCTTCACACACCTGCATTTTATAACTTCACACACCTCCATTCTATGACTTCACACACCTCCATTCTGAGTTTACACACCTCCATTCTATAACTTCACACACCTCCATTCTATGACTTCAAACAACTCCATTCTGTGACTTCACACACCTCCATTCTATGACTTCACACACCTCCATTCTGTGACTTCACACACCTCCATTTTATGACTTCTCACACTTCCATCGTGACGTCACTCACCTCCATTCTATGAGTTCACACACCTGCGTTCTGACTTCCAACACCTACATTCTATGACTTCACACACCTCCATTCTGTATTCACACAGCTCCATTCTGTGACTTCACAAAACTCTATTCTATGATTTCACACACCTCCCTACTATGACTTCACACAACTCCATCTATGACTTCACACACCTGCATTCTGACATCACACACCTCCATTCTAGGACTTCACAGACCTCGAATCTGTGATTTCACTCACATGCACTGTATGACTTCACACTCCTCCATTCTATGACTTCCCACACCTCCTTTCTATGACTTCACCACCTGCAATCTATGACTACACACCTCCATTCTGACTTCACACACCTTCATTTTGTGAATTCACACACCTCCATTCTATGTGTTCACATACCTCCATTCTATGACTTCACACACCTTCATTCTTACTTCAGAAACATCCATTCTATGACTTCACACAACCCCATTCTATGACTTCACAAACCTCCATTCTGTGACTTCACACACCTCCATTCTGAGTTCACACAACTCCATTCGGTGACTTCACACACCTGCATTCTGACTTCACACACCTCCATTCTATGACTTCACACACTTCCATTCTATGACTTCACACACCTCCATTCTGTGACTTCACACACCTCCATTCTGTGACTTCACACACCTCTATTCTGTGACTTCACACACCTCCATTCTGTTACTTCACACACCTCCATTCTATGACTTCAAACCGTCCATTCTGTGACTTCACACACCTCCATTTTATGACTTCACACACTTCCATTCTATGACTTCACACACCTCTATTCTGTGACTTCACACACCTCCATTCTGTGACTTCACACACCTCCATTGGTGACTTCACACACTTCCATTCTATGACTTCATAAACCTCCCTTTTATAATTTCACACACCTCCATTCTGTGAGTTCACACGCCTCCATTCTATGATTTCACACATCAGTTTGACTTCACATACCTCTAATATATGACTTCAAACATCTCAATTGTGTGACTTCACACACCTCCATTCTATGACTTCGTACCGTCCATTCTGTGACTTCAAACACATCCATTCTATGACTTTACACACTTCCATTCTATGCCTTCACACACCTGCATTTTATAACTTCACACACCTCCATTCTATGACTTCACACACCTCCATTCTGAGTTTACACACCTCCATTCTATAACTTCACACACCTCCATTCTATGACTTCAAACAACTCCATTCTGTGACTTCACACACCTCCATTCTATGACTTCACACACCTCCATTCTGTGACTTCACACACCTCCATTTTATGACTTCTCACACTTCCATCGTGAGGTCACTCACCTCCATTCTATGAGTTCACACACCTGCGTTCTGACTTCCAACACCTACATTCTATGACTTCACACACCTCCATTCTGTATTCACACAGCTCCATTCTGTGACTTCACAAAACTCTATTCTATGATTTCACACACCTCCCTACTATGACTTCACACAACTCCATCTATGACTTCACACACCTGCATTCTGACATCACACACCTCCATTCTAGGACTTCACAGACCTCGAATCTGTGACTTCACTCACCTGCACTCTATGACTTCACACTCCTCCATTCTATGACTTTCCACACCTCCTTTCTATGACTTCACCACCTGCAATCTATGACTACACACCTCCATTCTGACTTCACACACCTTCATTTTGTGAATTCACACACCTCCATTCTATGTGTTCACATACCTCCATTCTATGACTTCACACACCTTCATTCTTACTTCAGAAACATCCATTCTATGACTTCACACAACCCCATTCTATGACTTCACAAACCCCCATTCTGTGACTTCACACACCTCCATTCTGAGTTCACACAACTCCATTCGGTGACTTCACACACCTGCATTTTATGACTTCACACACTTCCATTCTATGACTTCACACACCTCTATTCTGTGACTTCACACACCTCCATTCTGTGACTTCACACACCTCCATTGGTGACTTCACACACTTCCATTCTATGACTTCATAAACCTCCCTTTTATAATTTCACACACCTCCATTCTGTGAGTTCACACGCCTCCATTCTATGATTTCACACATCAGTTTGACTTCACATACCTCTAATATATGACTTCAAACATCTCAATTGTGTGACTTCACACACCTCCATTCTATGACTTCGTACCGTCCATTCTGTGACTTCAAACACATCCATTCTATGACTTTACACACTTCCATTCTATGCCTTCACACACCTGCATTTTATAACTTCACACACCTCCATTCTATGACTTCACACACCTCCATTCTGAGTTTACACACCTCCATTCTATAACTTCACACACCTCCATTCTATGACTTCAAACAACTCCATTCTGTGACTTCACACACCTCCATTCTATGACTTCACACACCTCCATTCTGTGACTTCACACACCTCCATTTTATGACTTCTCACACTTCCATCGTGAGGTCACTCACCTCCATTCTATGAGTTCACACACCTGCGTTCTGACTTCCAACACCTACATTCTATGACTTCACACACCTCCATTCTGTATTCACACAGCTCCATTCTGTGACTTCACAAAACTCTATTCTATGATTTCACACACCTCCCTACTATGACTTCACACAACTCCATCTATGACTTCACACACCTGCATTCTGACATCACACACCTCCATTCTAGGACTTCACAGACCTCGAATCTGTGACTTCACTCACCTGCACTCTATGACTTCACACTCCTCCATTCTATGACTTTCCACACCTCCTTTCTATGACTTCACCACCTGCAATCTATGACTACACACCTCCATTCTGACTTCACACACCTTCATTTTGTGAATTCACACACCTCCATTCTATGTGTTCACATACCTCCATTCTATGACTTCACACACCTTCATTCTTACTTCAGAAACATCCATTCTATGACTTCACACAACCCCATTCTATGACTTCACAAACCCCCATTCTGTGACTTCACACACCTCCATTCTGAGTTCACACAACTCCATTCGGTGACTTCACACACCTGCATTCTGACTTCACACACCTCCATTCTGTGACTTTACACACCTCCATTCTGAGTTCACACACCTCAATTCTGGGACTTCACACACCTCCAATCTGTGACTTCCCACACCTCCATTCTGTGACTTCACACATCTCCATTCTATGACTTCACACACCTCAATTCTATGACTTCACACACGTCCATTCTGTGACTTCACACACCTCCATTCTATGAGTTCACACACCTCCATTGTGACTACACACACTACCATTCTATGACTTACCACACCTCCATTCTGACTTCGCACACCTCCATTCTATGACTTCACACACCTCCATTCTATGACTTCACACACCTCCTTTCTATGACTTCACCCAACTTCATTCTATGACTTCACACCTCCATTCTGACTTCACACACCTCCATTCTATGACTTCACACACCTCCATTATATGACTTCACACACCTCCATTCTATGACTTCACACACCTCCATTCTATGCCTTCACACATCTCCATTCTGTGACTTCACACACCTCCATTCTATGCCTCCACACACCTTCATTCTTACTTCACAAACATATTTTCTATGACTTCACACACCTCCATTCTTTGACTTCACACACCTCCATTCTATGTCTTCACACACCTCCATTCTTTGACTTCACACACCTAAATTCTGAGTTGACACATCTCCATTCTGTGACTTCACACACCTCCATTCTGACTTCACACATCTCCATTCTATGACTTCACACACCTTCATTTTTACTTTACAAACATCCATTCTATAACTTCACACACCTCCATTCTATGACTTCACTCACCTCCATTCAGTGACTTCACACACCTCCATTCTATGACTTCACTCACCTCCATTCTGTGACTTCACACACCTCCATTCTATGACTTCACACACTTCCATTGTGACGTCACACACCTCCATTCTATGAGTTCACACACCTTCATTCTGACTTCACACACCTCCATTCTATGACTTCACACACCTCCATTCTGAATTCACACAGCTCCATTCTGTACCTTCACAAAACTCTATTCTATGGTTTCACACAACTCCATACTAGGACTTCACACAACTCCATCTATGACTTTACACACCTCCATTCTGACATCACACACCTCCATTCTATGACTTCACAGACCTCGAATCTGTGATTTCACTCACATGCACTGTATGACTTCACACTCCTCCATTCTATGACTTCCCACACCTCCTTTCTATGACTTCACCCACCTCCAATCGATGATTACACACCTCCATTCTGACTTCACACACCTCCATTCTGTGACTTCACACACCCCCATTCTATGAGTTCACATACCTCCATTCTATGACTTCACACACCTTCATTCTTACTTCAGAAACATCAGTTCTATGACTTCACACACCTCCATTCTATGACTTCACAAACCTCCATTCTGTGACTTCACACACCTCCATTCTGACTTCACACAACTCCATTCGGTGACTTCACACACCTCCATTCTGACGTCACACACCTCCATTCTATGACTTCACACACTTCCATTCTATGACTTCATACACCTCCATTCTGTGACTTCACACTCCTCCATTCTGAGCTCACAGACCTCCATTCTGTGACTTCTCACACCTCGATTCTGTGACTTCACACAGCTCCAAACTGTGACTTCACACACCTCCATTCTATGAGTTCACACACCTCCATTCTGTAACTTCACACACCTCCATTCTATGACCTCCCATACCCTCATTCTATGATTTCACACACCTCCATTCCATGACTTCACACATCCATTTTGATTTTACACACCTCCAGTATATGACTACAAACACCTCAATTCTGTGACTTCACACACCTCCATTCTATGACTTCATACCGTCCATTCTGTGACATCACACAATCCATTCTGTGACTTTACACACCTCCATTCTGGGTTCACACACCTCCATTCTGTGACTTCACACTCCTGCAATCTGTGACTTCCCACACCTCCATTCTGTGTCTTCACACACCTCCATTCTATGACCTCACACACCCTCATTCTATGGTTTCGCACACCTCCATTCTATGAATTCACACATCCATTTAGACTTTACACACCTCCAATATATGACCTCAAATACCTCAATTCTGTGACTTCACACACCTCCATTCTATGAATTCACACATCCATTTTGACTTCACACACCTCCTATATATGACTTCAAACACCTCAATTCTGTGACTTCACACACCTCCATTCTATGAGTTCATACCATCCATTCTGTGATTTCACACACCTCCATTCTATGACTTCACACACTTCCATTCTGTGACTTCCCACACATCCATTCTGTGACTTCACACACCTCCATTCTATGACTTCACACACCTCTATTCTGACTTCACACCCCTCCATTCTATGACTTTGCACACCTCTATTCTGACATCACAAACCTCCATTCTGTGACTTCACACACCTCCATTCTGAGTTCACACAACTCCATTCGGTGACTTCACACATCTCCATTCTGACTTCACACACCTCCATTCTATGACTTCACACACTTCCATTCTATGACTTCACACACCTCTATTCTGTGACTTCACAAACCTCCATTCTGAGTTCACACACCTCTATTCTGTGACTTCACACACCTCCATTCTGTGACTTCACACACCTCCATTGGTGACTTCACACACTTCCATTCTATGACTTCATAAACCTCCCTTTTATAATTTCACACACCTCCATTCTGTGACTTCACACACCGCCATTCTATGATTTCACACATCAGTTTGACTTCACATACCTCTAATATATGACTTCAAACACCTCAAATCTGTGACTTCACACACCTCCATTCTATGAATTCGTACCGTCCATTCTGTGACTTCAAACACCTCCATTCTATGACTTCACACACTTCCATTCTATGACTTCACACACCTCCATTTTATAACTTCACACACCTCCATTCTATGACTTCACACACCTCCATTCTGAGTTTACACACCTCCAATCTATAACTTCACACACCTCCATTCTATGACTTCAAGCAGCTCCATTCTGTGACTTCACACACCTTCATTCTATGACTTCACACACCTCCATTCTGTGACTTCACACACCTCCATTTTATGACTTCTCACACTTCCATTGTGACGTCACTCACCTCCATTCTATGATTTCACACACCTCCGTTCTGACTTCCAACACCTACATTCTATGACTTCACACACCTCCATTCTGTATTCACACAGCTCCATTCTGTGACTTCACAAAACTCTATTCTGTGATTTCACACACCTCCATACTATGACTTCACACAACTCCATCTATGACTTCACACACCTGCATTCTGACATCACACACCTCCATTCTATGACTTCACAGACCTCGAATCTGTGACTTCACTCACCTGCACTCTATGACTTCACACTCCTCCATTCTATGACTTTCCACACCTCATTTCTATCACTTCACCACCTGCAATCTATGACTACACACCTCCATTCTGACTTCACACACCTTCATTTTGTGAATTCACACACCTCCATTCTATGTGTTCACATACCTCCATTCTATGACTTCACACACCTTCATTCTTACTTCAGAAACATCCATTCTATGACTTCACACAACCCCATTCTATGACTTCACAAACCTCCATTCTGTGACTTCACACACCTCCATTCTGAGTTCACACAACTCCATTCAGTGACTTCACACACCTGCATTCTGACTTCACACACCTCCATTCTATGACTTCACACACTTCCATTCTATGACTTCACACACCTCCATTCTGTGACTTCACACACCTCCAATCTGTGACTTCCCACACCTCCATTCTGTTACTTCACACACCTCCATTTTGTGACTTCACACACCTCCATTCTGTGACTTCACACACTTCCATTCTATGACTTCACACACCTCCATTCTATGACTTCACACAACTCCATTCTGTGACTTCACACACCTCCATTCTATGACCTCACACACCCTCATTCTATGGTTTCACACGCCTCCATTCTATGAATTCACACATCCATTTTGACTTTACACACCTCCAATATATGACTTCAAACACCTCAATTCTGTGACTTCACACACCTCCATTCTATGACTTCCCACACCTCCTTTCTATTACTTCACACACCTCCAATCGATGATTACACACCTCCATTCTGACTTCACACACCTCCATTCTGTGACTTCACACACCCCCATTCTATGAGTTCACATACCTCCATTCTATGACTTCACACACCTTCATTCTTACTTCAGAAACATCAGTTCTATGACTTCACACACCTCCATTCTATGACTTCACAAACCTCCATTCTGTGACTTCACACACCTCCATTCTGACTTCACACAACTCCATTCGGTGACTTCACACACCTCCATTCTGACGACACACACCTCCATTCTATGACTTCACACACTTCCATTCTATGACTTCATACACCTCCATTCTGTGACTTCACACACCTCCATTCTGAGCTCACAGACCTCCATTCTGTGACTTCTCACACCTCGATTCTGTGACTTCACACAGCTCCAAACTATGACTTCACAGACCTCCATTCTATGAGTTCACACACCTCCATTCTGTAACTTCACACACCTCCATTCTATGACCTCCCATACCCTCATTCTATGATTTCACACACCTCCATTCCATGACTTCACACATCCATTTTGATTTTACACACCTCCAGTATATGACTTCAAACACCTCAATTCTGTGACTTCACACACCTCCATTCTATGACTTCATACCGTCCATTCTGTGACATCACACAATCCATTCTGTGACTTTACACACCTCCATTCTGGGTTCACACACATCCATTCTGTGACTTCACACTCCTGCAATCTGTGACTTCCCACACCTCCATTCTGTGTCTTCACACACCTCCATTCTATGACCTCACACACCCTCATTCTATGGTTTCGCACACCTCCATTCTATGAATTCACACATCCATTTAGACTTTACACACCTCCAATATATGACCTCAAACACCTCAATTCTGTGACTTCACACACCTCCATTCTATGAATTCACACATCCATTTTGAATTCACACACCTCCTATATATGACTTCAAACACCTCAATTCTGTGACTTCACACAACTCCATTCTATGAGTTCATACCATCCATTCTGTGACTTCACACACCTCCAATCTATGACTTCACACACTTCCATTCTGTGACTTCCCACACATCCATTCTGTGACTTCACACACCTCCATTCTATGACTTCACACACCTCTTTTCTGACTTCACACCCCTCCATTCTATGACTTTGCACACCTCTATTCTGACATCACAAACCTCCATTCTGTGACTTCACACACCTCCATTCTGAGTTCACACAACTCCATTCGGTGACTTCACACATCTCCATTCTGACTTCACACACCTCCATTCTATGACTTCACACACTTCCATTCTATGACTTCACACACCTCTATTCTGTGACTTCACAAACCTCCATTCTGAGTTCACACACCTCTATTCTGTGACTTCACACACCTCCATTCTGTGACTTCACACACCTCCATTGGTGACTTCACACACTTCCATTCTATGACTTCATAAACCTCCCTTTTATAATTTCACACACCTCCATTCTGTGACTTCACACACCGCCATTCTATGATTTCACACATCAGTTTGACTTCACATACCTCTAATATATGACTTCAAACACCTCAATTCTGTGACTTCACACACCTCCATTCTATGAATTCGTACCGTCCATTCTGTGACTTCAAACACCTCCATTCTATGACTTCACACACTTCCATTCTATGACTTCACACACCTCCATTTTATAACTTCACACACCTCCATTCTATGACTTCACACACCTCCATTCTGAGTTTACACACCTCCAATCTATAACTTCACACACCTCCATTCTATGACTTCAAGCAGCTCCATTCTGTGACTTCACACACCTCCATTCTATGACTTCACACACCTCCATTCTGTGACTTCACACACCTCCATTTTATGACTTCTCACACTTCCATTGTGACATCACTCACCTCCATTCTATGAGTTCACACACCTCCGTTCTGACTTCCAACACCTACATTCTATGACTTCACACACCTCCAATCTGTATTCACACAGCTCCATTCTGTGACTTCACAAAACTCTATTCTGTGATTTCACACACCTCCATACTATGACTTCACACAACTCCATCTATGACTTCACACACCTGCATTCTGACATCACACACCTCCATTCTATGACTTCACAGACCTCGAATCTGTGACTTCACTCACCTGCACTCTATGACTTCACACTCCTCCATTCTATGACTTTCCACACCTCCTTTCTATGACTTCACCACCTGCAATCTATGACTACACACCTCCATTCTGACTTCACACACCTTCATTTTGTGAATTCACACACCTCCATTCTATGTGTTCACATACCTCCATTCTATGACTTCACACACCTTCATTCTTACTTCAGAAACATCCATTCTATGACTTCACACAACCCCATTCTATGACTTCACAAACCTCCATTCTGTGACTTCACACACCTCCATTCTGAGTTCACACAACTCCATTCAGTGACTTCACACACCTGCATTCTGACTTCACACACCTCCATTCTATGACTTCACACACTTCCATTCTATGACTTCACACACCTCCATTCTGTGACTTCACACACCTCCAATCTGAGACTTCCCACACCTCCATTCTGTTACTTCACACACCTCCATTCTGTGACTTCACACACCTCCATTCTGTGACTTCACACACTTCCATTCTATGACTTCACACACCTCCATTTTATGACTTCACACAACTCCAATCTGTGACTTCACACACCTCCATTCTATGACCTCACACACCCTAATTCTATGGTTTCACACGCCTCCATTCTATGAATTCACACATCCATTTTGACTTTACACACCTCCAATATATGACTTCAAACACCTCAATTCTGTGACTTCACACACCTCCATTCTATGAATTCACACATCCAATTTGACTTCACACACCTCCTATATATGACATCAAACACCTCAATTCTGTGACTTCACACACCTCCATTCTATGACTTCACACACTTCCATTCTGTGACTTCCCACACTTCCAATCTGTGACTTCACACACCTCCATTCTATGACTTCACACACCTCTATTCTGACTTCACACACATCCATTCTATGACTTCACACACCTCCATTCTGACTTCACACACCTCCATTCTATGACTTTGTACACCTCTAATCTGACTTCACACACCTGTCTTCTGTGACTTCACACACCTCCATTCTATGACTTCACACACCTTCATTATATGACTTCGCACACCTCCATTCTATGACTTCACACACTTCCATTCTATGGTTTCACATACCTTCATACGATGACTTCACACACCTCCATTCTGTGCCTTCACACACCTCCATTCTGAGTTCACACACCTCCATTCTGTGACTTCACAAACCTCTATTCTATGATTTCACACACCTCCATTCTATGACTTCTCACACCTCCATTTTAGGACATCACACACCTCCATTTTGACTTCACACACTTACATTCTGTGACTTCACACACCTCCATTCTATGACTTCACACACTTCCATTGGGAAGTCACACACCTCCATTCTATGAGTTCTCACACCAACATTCTATGACTTCACACACCTTCATTAGACTTCACACACCTCCATTCTATGACTTCACAGACCTCGAATCTGTGACTTCACTCACCTCCAATCTATGACTTCACACTCCTCCATTCTATGACTTCCCACACCTCCTTTCCATGACTTCACACCTCCATTCTGAATTCACACACCTCCATTCTATGACTTTGCACACCTCTATTCTGACTTCACACACCTCTCTTCTGTGACTTCACACACCTCCATGCTATGACTTCACACACCTTCATTGTATGACTTCGCACACCTCCATTCTATGACTTCACACACTTCCATTCTATGATTTCACATACCTTCATACGATGACTTCACACACCTCCATTCTGTGCCTTCACACACCTCCATTCTGAGTTCACAAACCTCCATTCTGTGACTTCACAAACCTCTATTCTATGATTTCACACACCTCCATTCTATGACTTCTCACACCTCCATTTTAGGACGTCACACACCTCAATTTTGACTTCACACACTTCCATTGTGTGACTTCACACACCTCAATTCCATGACTTCACACACTTCCATTGGGACGTCACACACCTCCATTCTATGAGTTCACACACCTACATTCTATGACTTCACACACCTTCATTCGACTTCACACACCTCCACTCTATGACTTCACAGACCTCGAATCTGTGACTTCACTCACCTCCAATCTATGACTTCACACTCCTCCATTCTATGACTTCCCACACCTCCTTTCTATGACTTCACACCTCCATTCTGAATTCACACACCTCCATTATGTGACTTCACACACCTCCATTATATGACTTCACACACCTTCATTCTTACTTCACAAACATACATTCTATGACTTCACACACCTCCATTCTATGACTTCACACACCTCCATTCTTTGACTTCACACACCTCCATTCTGTGACTTCACACACCTCCATTCTGTGACTTCACACACCTCCATTCTGTGACTTCACACAGCTCCATTCTGTGACTTCACACACCTCCATTCTCCGATTTCACACACCTCCATATTATGACTTCACACATCCATTTTGACTTCACACACCTCCAATATATAACTTCAAACACCTCAATTCTGTGACTTCACAAACCTCCATTCTATGATTTCACACACTTCCATTCTGTGATTTCACCCACCTCCATTCTGTGACTTCCCACACTTCCATTCTCCGACTTCACACACCTCCATTCCATGACTTCACACATCCATTTTGACTTCACACAACTCCAATATATAACTTCAAACACCTCAATTCTGTGACTTCCCACACCTCCATTCTATGAATTCATACCCGTCCATTCTGTGACTTCACACACCTCCATTCTTTGACTTCACACACCTCCATTCTGTGACTTCACCCACCTCCATTCTGTGACTTCCCACACCTCCATTCTCCGACTTCACACCCCTCCAATTTGACTTCACATACCTCCATTCTATGACTTCACACACCTCCATTCCGTGACTTCACAAACCTCCATTTTACGATTTCACACACTTCCAATCTATGACTTCACACACCTACATTTTATGACGTCACACACCTCAATTTTGTCTTCACACACCTCCATTATGTGACTCCACACACCTCCCTTCTGTGACTTCACACACCTCCATTCTATGACTTCACACATCTTCATTGTATGACTTCACACACCTCCATTCTAGGACTTCACACACTTCCATTCTATGATTTCACATACCTCCATGCTATGACTTCACACTCCTCCATTCTGTGACTTCACACATCTCCATTCTATGACTTCACACACCTCCATTCTTTGACTTCACACACCTCCATTCTGTGACTTCACACAGCTCCATTCTGTGACTTCACACACCTCCATTCTCCGACTTCACACACCTCCATTCTATGATTTCACACAACTCCAATCTGTGACTTCACACACCTCCATTCTATGACCTCACACACCCTAATTCTATGGTTTCACACGCCTCCATTCTATGAATTCACACATCCATTTTGACTTTACACACCTCCAATATATGACTTCAAACACCTCAATTCTGTGACTTCACACACCTCCATTCTATGAATTCACACATCCAATTTGACTTCACACACCTCCTATATATGACATCAAACACCTCAATTCTGTGACTTCACACACCTCCATTCTATGACTTCACACACTTCCATTCTGTGACTTCCCACACTTCCAATCTGTGACTTCACACACCTCCATTCTATGACTTCACACACCTCTATTCTGACTTCACACACATCCATTCTATGACTTCACACACCTCCATTCTGACATCACACACCTGCATTCTATGACTTTGTACACCTCTAATCTGACTTCACACACCTGTCTTCTGTGACTTCACACACCTCCATTCTATGACTTCACACACCTTCATTATATGACTTCGCACACCTCCATTCTATGACTTCACACACTTCCATTCTATGGTTTCACATACCTTCATACGATGACTTCACACACCTCCATTCTGTGCCTTCACACACCTCCATTCTGAGTTCACACACCTCCATTCTGTGACTTCACAAACCTCTATTCTATGATTTCACACACCTCCATTCTATGACTTCTCACACCTCCATTTTAGGACATCACACACCTCCATTTTGACTTCACACACTTACATTCTGTGACTTCACACACCTCCATTCTATGACTTCACACACTTCCATTGGGAAGTCACACACCTCCATTCTATGAGTTCTCACACCAACATTCTATGACTTCACACACCTTCATTAGACTTCACACACCTCCATTCTATGACTTCACAGACCTCGAATCTGTGACTTCACTCACCTCCAATGTATGACTTCACACTCCTCCATTCTATGACTTCCCACACCTCCTTTCTATGACTTCACACCTCCATTCTGAATTCACACACCTCCATTCTATGACTTTGCACACCTCTATTCTGACTTCACACACCTCTCTTCTGTGACTTCACACACCTCCATGCTATGACTTCACACACCTTCATTGTATGACTTCGCACACCTCCATTCTATGACTTCACACACTTCCATTCTATGATTTCACATACCTTCATACGATGACTTCACACACCTCCATTCTGTGCCTTCACACACCTCCATTCTGAGTTCACAAACCTCCATTCTGTGACTTCACAAACCTCTATTCTATGATTTCACACACCTCCATTCTATGACTTCTCACACCTCCATTTTAGGACGTCACACACCTCAATTTTGACTTCACACACTTCCATTGTGTGACTTCACACACCTCCATTCCATGACTTCACACACTTCCATTGGGACGTCACACACCTCCATTCTATGAGTTCACACACCTACATTCTATGACTTCACACACCTTCATTCGACTTCACACACCTCCACTCTATGATTTCACAGACCTCGAATCTGTGACTTCACTCACCTCCAATCTATGACTTCACACTCCTCCATTCTATGACTTCCCACACCTCCTTTCTATGACTTCACACCTCCATTCTGAATTCACACACCTCCATTATGTGACTTCACACACCTCCATTATATGACTTCACACACCTTCATTCTTACTTCACAAACATACATTCTATGACTTCACACACCTCCATTCTATGACTTCACACACCTCCATTCTTTGACTTCACACACCTCCATTCTGTGACTTCACACACCTCCATTCTGTGACTTCACACACCTCCATTCTGTGACTTCACACAGCTCCATTCTGTGACTTCACACACCTCCATTCTCCGATTTCACACACCTCCATATTATGACTTCACACATCCATTTTGACTTCACACACCTCCAATATATAACTTCAAACACCTCAATTCTGTGACTTCACAAACCTCCATTCTATGATTTCACACACTTCCATTCTGTGATTTCACCCACCTCCATTCTGTGACTTCCCACACTTCCATTCTCCGACTTCACACACCTCCATTCCATGACTTCACACATCCATTTTGACTTCACACAACTCCAATATATAACTTCAAACACCTCAATTCTGTGACTTCCCACACCTCCATTCTATGAATTCATACCCGTCCATTCTGTGACTTCACACACCTCCATTCTTTGACTTCACACACCTCCATTCTGTGACTTCACCCACCTCCATTCTGTGACTTCCCACACCTCCATTCTCCGACTTCACACCCCTCCAATTTGACTTCACATACCTCCATTCTATGACTTCACACACCTCCATTCCGTGACTTCACAAACCTCCATTTTACGATTTCACACACTTCCAATCTATGACTTCACACACCTACATTTTATGACGTCACACACCTCAATTTTGTCTTCACACACCTCCATTATGTGACTCCACACACCTCCCTTCTGTGACTTCACACACCTCCATTCTATGACTTCACACATCTTCATTGTATGACTTCACACACCTCCATTCTAGGACTTCACACACTTCCATTCTATGATTTCACATACCTCCATGCTATGACTTCACACTCCTCCATTCTGTGACTTCACACATCTCCATTCTATGACTTCACACACCTCCATTCTTTGACTTCACACACCTCCATTCTGTGACTTCACACAGCTCCATTCTGTGACTTCACACACCTCCATTCTCCGACTTCACACACCTCCATTCTATGATTTCACACAACTCCAATCTGTGACTTCACACACCTCCATTCTATGACCTCACACACCCTAATTCTATGGTTTCACACGCCTCCATTCTATGAATTCACACATCCATTTTGACTTTACACACCTCCAATATATGACTTCAAACACCTCAATTCTGTGACTTCACACACCTCCATTCTATGAATTCACACATCCAATTTGACTTCACACACCTCCTATATATGACATCAAACACCTCAATTCTGTGACTTCACACACCTCCATTCTATGACTTCACACACTTCCATTCTGTGACTTCCCACACTTCCAATCTGTGACTTCACACACCTCCATTCTATGACTTCACACACCTCTATTCTGACTTCACACACATCCATTCTATGACTTCACACACCTCCATTCTGACTTCACACACCTGCATTCTATGACTTTGTACACCTCTAATCTGACTTCACACACCTGTCTTCTGTGACTTCACACACCTCCATTCTATGACTTCACACACCTTCATTATATGACTTCGCACACCTCCATTCTATGACTTCACACACTTCCATTCTATGGTTTCACATACCTTCATACGATGACTTCACACACCTCCATTCTGTGCCTTCACACACCTCCATTCTGAGTTCACACACCTCCATTCTGTGACTTCACCAACCTCTATTCTATGATTTCACACACCTCCATTCTATGACTTCTCACACCTCCATTTTAGGACATCACACACCTCCATTTTGACTTCACACACTTACATTCTGTGACTTCACACACCTCCATTCTATGACTTCACACACTTCCATTGGGAAGTCACACACCTCCATTCTATGAGTTCTCACACCAACATTCTATGACTTCACACACCTTCATTAGACTTCACACACCTCCATTCTATGACTTCACAGACCTCGAATCTGTGACTTCACTCACCTCCAATCTATGACTTCACACTCCTCCATTCTATGACTTCCCACACCTCCTTTCTATGACTTCACACCTCCATTCTGAATTCACACACCTCCATTCTATGACTTTGCACACCTCTATTCTGACTTCACACACCTCTCTTCTGTGACTTCACACACCTCCATGCTATGACTTCACACACCTTCATTGTATGACTTCGCACACCTCCATTCTATGACTTCACACACTTCCATTCTATGATTTCACATACCTTCATACGATGACTTCACACACCTCCATTCTGTGCCTTCACACACCTCCATTCTGAGTTCACAAACCTCCATTCTGTGACTTCACAAACCTCTATTCTATGATTTCACACACCTCCATTCTATGACTTCTCACACCTCCATTTTAGGACGTCACACACCTCCATTTTGACTTCACACACTTCCATTGTGTGACTTCACACACCTCCATTCCATGACTTCACACACTTCCATTGGGACGTCACACACCTCCATTCTATGAGTTCACACACCTATATTCTATGACTTCACACACCTTCATTCGACTTCACACACCTCCACTCTATGATTTCACAGACCTCGAATCTGTGACTTCACTCACCTCCAATCTATGACTTCACACTCCTCCATTCTATGACTTCCCACACCTCCTTTCTATGACTTCACACCTCCATTCTGAATTCACACACCTCCATTGTGTGACTTCACACACCTCCATTATATGACTTCACACACCTTCATTCTTACTTCACAAACATACATTCTATGACTTCACACACCTCCATTCTATGACTTCACACACCTCCATTCTTTGACTTCACACACCTCCATTCTGTGACTTCACACACCTCCATTCTGTGACTTCACACACCTCCATTCTGTGACTTCACACAGCTCCATTCTGTGACTTCACACACCTCCATTCTCCGATTTCACACACCTCCATATTATGACTTCACACATCCATTTTGACTTCACACACCTCCAATATATAACTTCAAACACCTCAATTCTGTGACTTCACAAACCTCCATTCTATGATTTCACACACTTCCATTCTGTGATTTCACCCACCTCCATTCTGTGAATTCCCACACCTCCATTCTCCGACTTCACACACCTCCATTCTATGACTTCACACATCCATTTTGACTTCACACAACTCCAATATATAACTTCAAACACCTCAATTCTGTGACTTCCCACACCTCCATTCTATGAATTCATACCCGTCCATTCTGTGACTTCACACACCTCCATTCTTTGACTTCACACACCTCCATTCTGTGACTTCACCCACCTCCATTCTGTGACTTCCCACACCTCCATTCTCCGACTTCACACCCCTCCAATTTGACTTCACATACCTCCATTCTATGACTTCACACACCTCCATTCCGTGACTTCACAAACCTCCATTTTACGATTTCACACACTTCCAATCTATGACTTCACACACCTACATTTTATGACGTCACACACCTCAATTTTGTCTTCACACACCTCCATTATGTGACTCCACACACCTCCCTTCTGTGACTTCACACACCTCCATTCTATGACTTCACACATCTTCATTGTATGACTTCACACACCTCCATTCTAGGACTTCACACACTTCCATTCTATGATTTCACATACCTCCATGCTATGACTTCACACTCCTCCATTCTGTGACTTCACACATCTCCATTCTATGACTTCACACACCTCCATTCTTTGACTTCACACACCTCCATTCTGTGACTTCACACAGCTCCATTCTGTGACTTCACACACCTCCATTCTCCGACTTCACACACCTCCATTCTATGATTTCACACATCCATTTTGACTTCACACAACTCCAATATATAACTTCAAACACCTCCATTCTGTGACTTCACACACCTCCATTCTGAGCTCACAGACCTCCATTCTGTGACTTCTCACACCTCGATTCTGTGACTTCACACAGCTCCAAACTGTGACTTCACACACCTCCATTCTATGAGTTCACACACCTCCATTCTGTAACTTCACACACCTCCATTCTATGACCTCCCATACCCTCATTCTATGATTTCACACACCTCCATTCCATGACTTCACACATCCATTTTGATTTTACACACCTCCAGTATATGACTTCAAACACCTCAATTCTGTGACTTCACACACCTCCATTCTATGACTTCATACCGTCCATTCTGTGACATCACACAATCCATTCTGTGACTTTACACACCTCCATTCTATGAATTCATACCCGTCCATGCTGTGACTTCACACACCTCCATTCTTTGACTTCACACACCTCCATTCTGTGACTTCACCCACCTCCATTCTGTGACTTCCCACACCTCCATTCTCCGACTTCACACCCCTCCAATTTGACTTCACATACCTCCATTCTATGACTTCACACACCTCCATTCTGTGACTTCACAAACCTCCATTCTATGATTTCACACACCTCCAATCTATGACTTCACACACCTACATTTTATGACGTCACACACCTCCATTTTGACTTCACACACCTCCATTATGTGACTCCACACACCTCACTTCTGTGAATTCACACACCTCCATTCTATGACTTCACACACCTTCATTGTATGACTTCACACAGCTCCATTCTATGATTTCACACACTTCCATTCTATGATTTCACATACCTCCATGCTATGACTTCACACACCTCCATTCTGTGACTTCACACACCTCCATTCTATGACTTCACAAACCTCCATTTTAGGACATCACACACCTCCATTTTGACTTCACACACCTCCATTCTGTGACTTCACACACCTCCATACTATGAATTCACACACTTCCATTGGGACGTCACACACCTCCATTCTATGAGTTCACACACCTACATTCTATGACTTCACACACCTTCATTTGACTTCACACACCTCCATTCTCTGACTTCACAGACCTCGAAACTGTGACTTCACTCACCTCCAATCTATGACTTCAGACTCCTCCATTCTATGACTTCCCACACCTCCTTTCTATCACTTCACACCTCCATTCTGAATTCACACACCTCCATTATGTGACTTCACACACCTCCATTATATGACGTCACACAACTCCGTTCTATGACTATACACACTTCCATTGTGACGTCACACACCTCCATTCTATTAGTTCACACACCTACATTCTATGATTTCACACACCTTCATTCGACTTCACACACCTCCATTCTGACTTCACACACCTCCATTATGTGACTTCACATACCTCCATTATATGACGTCACACAACTCCGTTCTATGACTTCACACACCTCCATTCTATGACTTCACCCACCTCCATTCTGTGACTTCACACACCTCCATTCTGACTTCACACACCTCCATTCTATGACTTCACACACCTCCATTCTGAATTCACACAGCTCCATTCTGTGCCTTTACAAAACTCTATTCTATGATTTCACACAACTCCATACTAGGACTTCACACAACTCCATCTATGACTTTACACACCTCCATTCTGACATCACACACCTCCATTCTATGACTTCACAGACCTCGAATCTGTGATTTCACTCACATGCACTGTATGACTTCACACTTCTCCATTCTATGACTTCCCACACCTCCTTTCTATGACTTCACCCACCTCCAATCGATGATTACACACCTCCATTCTGACTTCACACACCTCCATTCTGTGACTTCACACACCTCCATTCTATGAGTTCACATACCTCCATTCTATGACTTCACACACCTTCATTCTTACTTCAGAAACATCAGTTCTATGACTTCACACACCTCCATTCTATGACTTCACAAACCTCCATTCTGTGACTTCACACACCTCCATTCTGACTTCACACAACTCCATTCGGTGACTTCACACACCTCCATTCTGACGTCACACACCTCCATTCTATGACTTCACACACTTCCATTCTATGACTTCATACACCTCCATTCTGTGACTTCACACACCTCCATTCTGAGCTCACACACCTCCATTCTGTGACTTCTCACACCTCGATTCTGTGACTTCACACAGCTCCAAACTGTGACTTCACACACCTCCATTCTATGAGTTCACACACCTCCATTCTGTAACTTCACACACCTCCATTCTATGACCTCCCATACCCTCATTCTATGATTTCACACACCTCCATTCCATGACTTCACACCTCCATTTTGATTTTACACACCTCCAGTATATGACTTCAAACACCTCAATTCTGTGACTTCACACACCTCCATTCTGTGACTTCATACCGTCCATTCTGTGACATCACACACCATCATTCTGTGACTTTACACACCTCCATTCTGGGTTCACACACCTCCATTCTGTGACTTCACACTCCTGCAATCTGTGACTTCCCATTCCTCCATTCTGTGTCTTCACACACCTCCATTCTATGACCTCACACACCCTCATTCTATAGCTTCACACACCTCCATTCTATGAATTCACACATCCATTTAGACTTTACACACCTCCAATATATGACTTCAAACACCTCAATTCTGTGACTTCACACACCTCCATTCTATGAATTCACACATCCATTTTGACTTCACACACCTCCTATATATGACTTCAAACACCTCAATTCTGTGACTTCACACACCTCCATTCTATGAGTTCATACCATCCATTCTGTGACTTCACACACCTCCATTCTATGACTTCACACACTTCCATTCTGTGACTTCCCACACATCCATTCTGTGACTTCACACACCTCCATTCTATGACTTCACACACCTCTATTCTGACTTCACACACCTCCATTCTATGACTTCACACACCTCCATTGTGACTTCACACCCCTCCATTCTATGACTTTGCACACCTCTATTTTGACATCACAAACCTCCATTCTGTGACTTCACACACCTCCATTCTGAGTTCACACAACTCCATTCGGTGACTTCACACATCTCCATTCTGACTTCACACACCTCCATTCTATGACTTCACACACTTCCATTCTATGACTTCACACACCTCTATTCTGTGACTTCACAAACCTCCATTCTGAGTTCACACACCTCTATTCTGTGACTTCACACACCTCCATTATATGACTTCACACACCTCCATTGGTGACTTCACACACTTCCATTCTACGACTTCATAAACCTCCCTTTTATAATTTCACACACCTCCATTCTGTGACTTCACACACCGCCATTCTATGACTTCGTACCGTCCATTCTGTGACTTCAAACACCTCCATTCTATGACTTCACACACTTCCATTCTATGACTTCACACACCTCCATTTTATAACTTCACACACCTCCATTCTATGACTTCACACACCTCCATTCTGAGTTTACACACCTCCAATCTATACCTTCACACACCTCCATTCTATTACTTCAAGCAGCTCCATTCTGTGACTTCACACACCTCCATTCTATGACTTCACACACCTCCATTCTGTGACTTCACACACCTCCATTTTATGACTTCTCACACTTCCATTGTGACGTCACTCACCTCCATTCTATGAGTTCACACACCTCCGTTCTGACTTCCAACACCTACATTCTATGACTTCACACACCTCCATTCTGTATTCACACAGCTCCATTCTGTGACTTCACAAAACTCTATTCTATGATTTCACACACCTCCATACTATGACTTCACACAACTCCATCTATGACTTCACACACCTGCATTCTGACATCACACACCTCCATTCTATGACTTCACAGACCTCGAATCTGTGACTTCACTCACCTGCACTCTATGACTTCACACTCCTCCATTCTATGACTTTCCACACCTCCTTTCTATGACTTCACCACCTGCAATCTATGACTACACACCTCCATTCTGACTTCACACACCTTCATTTTGTGAATTCACACACCTCCATTCTATGTGTTCACATACCTCCATTCTATGACTTCACACACCTTCATTCTTACGTCAGAAACATCCATTCTATGACTTCACACAACCCCATTCTATGACTTCACAAACCTCCATTCTGTGACTTCACACACCTCCATTCTGAGTTCACACAACTCCATTCGGTGACTTCACACACCTGCATTCTGACTTCACACACCTCCATTCTATGACTTCACACACTTCCATTCTATGACTTCACAAACCTCCATTCTGTGACTTCACACACCTCCAATCTGTGACTTCCCACACCTCCATTCTGTTACTTCACACACCTCCATTCTGTGACTTCACACACCTCCATTCTGTGACTTCACACACTTCCATTCTATGACTTCACACACCTCCATTCTATGACTTCACACAACTCCATTCTGTGACTTCACACACCTCCATTCTATGACCTCACACACCCTCATTCTATGGTTTCACACGCCTCCATTCTATGAATTCACACATCCATTTTGACTTCACACACCTCCAATATATGACTTCAAACACCTCAATTCTGTGACTTCACACACCTCCATTCTATGAATTCACACATCCAATTTGACTTCACACACCTCCTATATATGACATCAAACACCTCAATTCTGTGACTTCACACACCTCCATTCTATGAGTTCATACCATCCATTCTGTGACTTCACACACCTCCATTCTATGACTTCACACACTTCCATTCTGTGACTTCCCACACCTCCATTCTGTGACTTCACACACCTCCATTCTATGACTTCACACACCTCTATTCTGACTTCACACACATCCATTTTATGACTTCACACACCTCCATTCTGACTTCACACACCTCCTTTCTATGACTTTGCACACCTCTATTCTGACTTCACACACCTCTCTTCTGTGACTTCATACACCTCCATTCTATGACTTCACACACCTTCATTATATGACTCCGCACACCTCCATTCTATGACTTCACACACTTCCATTCTGTGACTTCCCACACCTCCATTCTGTGACTTCACACACCTCCATTCTATGACTTCACACACCTCTATTCTGACTTCACACACATCCATTTTATGACTTCACACACCTCCATTCTGACTTCACACACCTCCTTTCTATGACTTTGCACACCTCTATTCTGACTTCACACACCTCTCTTCTGTGACTTCACACACCTCCATTCTATGACTTCACACACTTCCATTGGGAAGTCACACACCTCCATTCTATGAGTTCACACACCAACATTCTATGACTTCACACACCTTCATTCGACTTCACACACCTCCATTCTATGACTTCACAGACCTCGAATCTGTGACTTCACTCACCTCCAATCTATGACTTCACACTCCTCCATTGTATGACTTCCCACACCTCCTTTCTATGACTTCACACCTCCATTCTGAATTCACACACCTCCATTCTATGACTTTGCACACCTCTATTCTGACTTCACACACCTCTCTTCTGTGACTTCACACACCTCCATGCTATGACTTCACACACCTTCATTGTATGACTTCGCACACCTCCATTCTATGACTTCGCACACTTCCATTCTATGATTTCACATACCTTCATACGATGACTTCACACACCTCCATTCTGTGCCTTCACACACCTCCATTCTGAGTTCACAAACCTCCATTCTGTGACTTCACAAACCTCTATTCTATGATTTCACACACCTCCATTCTATGACTTCTCACACCTCCATTTTAGGACGTCACACACCTCCATTTTGACTTCACACACTTCCATTGTGTGACTTCACACACCTCCATTCTATGACTTCACACACTTCCATTGGGACGTCAAACACCTCCATTCTATGAGTTCACACACCTACATTCTATGACTTCACACACCTTCATTCGACTTCACACACCTCCATTCTATGACTTCACAGACCTCGAATCTGTGACTTCACTCACCTCCAATCTATGACTTCACACTCCTCCATTCTATGACTTCCCACACCTCCTTTCTATGACTTCACACCTCCATTCTGAATTCACACACCTCCATTATGTGACTTCACACACCTCCATTGGTGACTTCACACACTTCCATTCTACGACTTCATAAACCTCCCTTTTATAATTTCACACACCTCCATTCTGTGACTTCACACACCGCCATTCTATGACTTCGTACCGTCCATTCTGTGACTTCAAACACCTCCATTCTATGACTTCACACACTTCCATTCTATGACTTCACACACCTCCATTTTATAACTTCACACACCTCCATTCTATGACTTCACACACCTCCATTCTGAGTTTACACACCTCCAATCTATAACTTCACACACCTCCATTCTATGACTTCAAGCAGCTCCATTCTGTGACTTCACACACCTCCATTCTATGACTTCACACACCTCCATTCTGTGACTTCACACACCTCCATTTTATGACTTCTCACACTTCCATTGTGACGTCACTCACCTCCATTCTATGAGTTCACACACCTCCGTTCTGACTTCCAACACCTACATTCTATGACTTCACACACCTCCATTCTGTATTCACACAGCTCCATTCTGTGACTTCACAAAACTCTATTCTATGATTTCACACACCTCCATACTATGACTTCACACAACTCCATCTATGACTTCACACACCTGCATTCTGACATCACACACCTCCATTCTATGACTTCACAGACCTCGAATCTGTGACTTCACTCACCTGCACTCTATGACTTCACACTCCTCCATTCTATGACTTTCCACACCTCCTTTCTATGACTTCACCACCTGCAATCTATGACTACACACCTCCATTCTGACTTCACACACCTTCATTTTGTGAATTCACACACCTCCATTCTATGTGTTCACATACCTCCATTCTATGACTTCACACACCTTCATTATTACGTCAGAAACATCCATTCTATGACTTCACACAACCCCATTCTATGACTTCACAAACCTCCATTCTGTGACTTCACACACCTCCATTCTGAGTTCACACAACTCCATTCGGTGACTTCACACACCTGCATTCTGACTTCACACACCTCCATTCTATGACTTCACACACTTCCATTCTATGACTTCACAAACCTCCATTCTGTGACTTCACACACCTCCAATCTGTGACTTCCCACACCTCCATTCTGTTACTTCACACACCTCCATTCTGTGACTTCACACACCTCCATTCTGTGACTTCACACACTTCCATTCTATGACTTCACACACCTCCATTCTATGACTTCACACAACTCCATTCTGTGACTTCACACACCTCCATTCTATGACCTCACAAACCCTCATTCTATGGTTTCACACGCCTCCATTCTATGAATTCACACATCCATTTTGACTTTACACACCTCCAATATATGACTTCAAACACCTCAATTCTGTGACTTCACACACCTCCATTCTATGAATTCACACATCCAATTTGACTTCACACACCTCCTATATATGACATCAAACACCTCAATTCTGTGACTTCACACACCTCCATTCTATGAGTTCATACCATCCATTCTGTGACTTCACACACCTCCATTCTATGACTTCACACACTTCCATTCTGTGACTTCCCACACCTCCATTCTGTGACTTCACACACCTCCATTCTATGACTTCACACACCTCTATTCTGACTTCACACACATCCATTTTATGACTTCACACACCTCCATTCTGACTTCACACACCTCCTTTCTATGACTTTGCACACCTCTATTCTGACTTCACACACCTCTCTTCTGTGACTTCACACTCCTCCATTCTATGACTTCACACACTTCCATTGGGAAGTCACACACCTCCATTCTATGAGTTCACACACCAACATTCTATGACTTCACACACCTTCATTCGACTTCACACACCTCCATTCTATGACTTCACAGACCTCGAATCTGTGACTTCACTCACCTCCAATCTATGACTTCACACTCCTCCATTGTATGACTTCCCACACCTCCTTTCTATGACTTCACACCTCCATTCTGAATTCACACACCTCCATTCTATGACTTTGCACACCTCTATTCTGACTTCACACACCTCTCTTCTGTGACTTCACACACCTCCATGCTATGACTTCACACACCTTCATTGTATGACTTCGCACACCTCCATTCTATGACTTCACACACTTCCATTCTATGATTTCACATACCTTCATACGATGACTTCACACACCTCCATTCTGTGCCTTCACACACCTCCATTCTGAGTTCACAAACCTCCATTCTGTGACTTCACAAACCTCTATTCTATGATTTCACACACCTCCATTCTATGATTTCTCACACCTCCATTTTAGGACGTCACACACCTCCATTTTGACTTCACACACTTCCATTGTGTGACTTCACACACCTCCATTCTATGACTTCACACACTTCCATTGGGACGTCAAACACCTCCATTCTATGAGTTCACACACCTACATTCTATGACTTCACACACCTTCATTCGACTTCACACACCTCCATTCTATGACTTCACAGACCTCGAATCTGTGACTTCACTCACCTCCAATCTATGACTTCACACTCCTCCATTCTATGACTTCCCACACCTCCTTTCTATGACTTCACACCTCCATTCTGAATTCACACACCTCCATTATGTGACTTCACACACCTCCATTGGTGACTTCACACACTTCCATTCTACGACTTCATAAACCTCCCTTTTATAATTTCACACACCTCCATTCTGTGACTTCACACACCGCCATTCTATGACTTCGTACCGTCCATTCTGTGACTTCAAACACCTCCATTCTATGACTTCACACACTTCCATTCTATGACTTCACACACCTCCATTTTATAACTTCACACACCTCCATTCTATGACTTCACACACCTCCATTCTGAGTTTACACACCTCCAATCTATAACTTCACACACCTCCATTCTATGACTTCAAGCAGCTCCATTCTGTGACTTCACACACCTCCATTCTATGACTTCACACACCTCCATTCTGTGACTTCACACACCTCCATTTTATGACTTCTCACACTTCCATTGTGACGTCACTCACCTCCATTCTATGAGTTCACACACCTCCGTTCTGACTTCCAACACCTACATTCTATGACTTCACACACCTCCATTCTGTATTCACACAGCTCCATTCTGTGACTTCACAAAACTCTATTCTATGATTTCACACACCTCCATACTATGACTTCACACAACTCCATCTATGACTTCACACACCTGCATTCTGACATCACACACCTCCATTCTATGACTTCACAGACCTCGAATCTGTGACTTCACTCACCTGCACTCTATGACTTCACACTCCTCCATTCTATGACTTTCCACACCTCCTTTCTATGACTTCACCACCTGCAATCTATGACTACACACCTCCATTCTGACTTCACACACCTTCATTTTGTGAATTCACACACCTCCATTCTATGTGTTCACATACCTCCATTCTATGACTTCACACACCTTCATTATTACGTCAGAAACATCCATTCTATGACTTCACACAACCCCATTCTATGACTTCACAAACCTCCATTCTGTGACTTCACACACCTCCATTCTGAGTTCACACAACTCCATTCGGTGACTTCACACACCTGCATTCTGACTTCACACACCTCCATTCTATGACTTCACACACTTCCATTCTATGACTTCACAAACCTCCATTCTGTGACTTCACACACCTCCAATCTGTGACTTCCCACACCTCCATTCTGTTACTTCACACACCTCCATTCTGTGACTTCACACACCTCCATTCTGTGACTTCACACACTTCCATTCTATGACTTCACACACCTCCATTCTATGACTTCACACAACTCCATTCTGTGACTTCACACACCTCCATTCTATGACCTCACAAACCCTCATTCTATGGTTTCACACGCCTCCATTCTATGAATTCACACATCCATTTTGACTTTACACACCTCCAATATATGACTTCAAACACCTCAATTCTGTGACTTCACACACCTCCATTCTATGAATTCACACATCCAATTTGACTTCACACACCTCCTATATATGACATCAAACACCTCAATTCTGTGACTTCACACACCTCCATTCTATGAGTTCATACCATCCATTCTGTGACTTCACACACCTCCATTCTATGACTTCACACACTTCCATTCTGTGACTTCCCACACCTCCATTCTGTGACTTCACACACCTCCATTCTATGACTTCACACACCTCTATTCTGACTTCACACACATCCATTTTATGACTTCACACACCTCCATTCTGACTTCACACACCTCCTTTCTATGACTTTGCACACCTCTATTCTGACTTCACACACCTCTCTTCTGTGACTTCACACACCTCCATTCTATGACTTCACACACTTCCATTGGGAAGTCACACACCTCCATTCTATGAGTTCACACACCAACATTCTATGACTTCACACACCTTCATTCGACTTCACACACCTCCATTCTATGACTTCACAGACCTCGAATCTGTGACTTCACTCACCTCCAATCTATGACTTCACACTCCTCCATTGTATGACTTCCCACACCTCCTTTCTATGACTTCACACCTCCATTCTGAATTCACACACCTCCATTCTATGACTTTGCACACCTCTATTCTGACTTCACACACCTCTCTTCTGTGACTTCACACACCTCCATGCTATGACTTCACACACCTTCATTGTATGACTTCGCACACCTCCATTCTATGACTTCACACACTTCCATTCTATGATTTCACATACCTTCATACGATGACTTCACACACCTCCATTCTGTGCCTTCACACACCTCCATTCTGAGATCACAAACCTCCATTCTGTGACTTCACAAACCTCTATTCTATGATTTCACACACCTCCATTCTATGACTTCTCACACCTCCATTTTAGGACGTCACACACCTCCATTTTGACTTCACACACTTCCATTGTGTGACTTCACACACCTCCATTCTATGACTTCACACACTTCCATTGGGACGTCAAACACCTCCATTCTATGAGTTCACACACCTACATTCTATGACTTCACACACCTTCATTCGACTTCACACACCTCCATTCTATGACTTCACAGACCTCGAATCTGTGACTTCACTCACCTCCAATCTATGACTTCACACTCCTCCATTCTATGACTTCCCACACCTCCTTTCTATGACTTCACACCTCCATTCTGAATTCACACACCTCCATTATGTGACTTCACACACCTCCATTGGTGACTTCACACACTTCCATTCTACGACTTCATAAACCTCCCTTTTATAATTTCACACACCTCCATTCTGTGACTTCACACACCGCCATTCTATGACTTCGTACCGTCCATTCTGTGACTTCAAACACCTCCATTCTATGACTTCACACACTTCCATTCTATGACTTCACACACCTCCATTTTATAACTTCACACACCTCCATTCTATGACTTCACACACCTCCATTCTGAGTTTACACACCTCCAATCTATAACTTCACACACCTCCATTCTATGACTTCAAGCAGCTCCATTCTGTGACTTCACACACCTCCATTCTATGACTTCACACACCTCCATTCTGTGACTTCACACACCTCCATTTTATGACTTCTCACACTTCCATTGTGACGTCACTCACCTCCATTCTATGAGTTCACACACCTCCGTTCTGACTTCCAACACCTACATTCTATGACTTCACACACCTCCATTCTGTATTCACACAGCTCCATTCTGTGACTTCACAAAACTCTATTCTATGATTTCACACACCTCCATACTATGACTTCACACAACTCCATCTATGACTTCACACACCTGCATTCTGACATCACACACCTCCATTCTATGACTTCACAGACCTCGAATCTGTGACTTCACTCACCTGCACTCTATGACTTCACACTCCTCCATTCTATGACTTCCCACACCACCATTCTCCGACTTCACACCCCTCCAATTTGACATCACACACCTCCATTCTGTGACTTCACAAACCTCCATTCTATGATTTCACACACCTCCAATCTATGACTTCACACACCTACATTTTATTACGTCGCACACCTCCATTTTGACTTCACACACCTCCATTATGTGACTCCACACACCTCCCTTCTGTGACTTCACACACCTCCATTCTATGACTTCACACACTTCCATTCTATGACTTCACACACCGCCATTCCGTGACTTCACACACCTGTATTGTGAGTTCACACACCTCCATTCTGTGACCTCACACACCTCCATTCTGCGATTTCACACACCTCCATTCTTTGACTTCCCACACCTCCATTCTGAGTTCAAACACCTCCATTCTATGATTTCACACACCTCCATTCTTTGACATCACACACCTCCATTCTATGACTTCACAAAACTTCATTCTTACTTTACAAACATCCATTCTATAACTTCACACACCTCCATTCTATGACTTCAAACACCTCCATTCTGTGACTTCACAAACCTCCATTCTATGACTTCACACATCTCCATTCTGAGTTTACACACCTCCATTGTATGACTTCACACAACTCCATTGTTTGACGTCACACCTTTATTCTATGGCTTCATACAACTACATTCTTACTTTACAAACATCCATTCTATAACTTCACACACCTCCATTCTATGACTTCAAACAGCTCCATTCTGTGACTTCACACACCTCCATTCTATGACTTCACACACCTCCATTCTGTGACTTCACACACCTCCATTGTATGACTGCACACACTTCCATTGTGAAGTCACTCCATTCTATGAGTTCACACACCTCCGTTCCGACTTGAAACACCTACATTCTAAGACTTCACACACCTCCATTCTCACTTCACACACCTCCATTCTATGACTTTGCACACCTCCATTCTGTGATTTCACACACCTCCATAGTATGACTTCACACAACTCCATCTGTGACTTCACACACCTGCATTCTGGCATCACACACCTCCATTCTATGACTTCACAGACCTCGAATCTGTGACTTCACTCACCTGCACTCTATGACTTCACACTCCTCCATTCTATGACTTTCCATACCTCCTTTCTATGACTTCACCACCTGCAATCTATGACTACACACCTCCATTCTGACTTCACACACCTTCATTCTGTGAATTCACACACCTCCATTCTATGTGTTCACATACCTCCATTCTATGACTTCACACACCTTCATTCTTACTTCAGAAACATCCATTCTATGACTTCACACAACCCCATTCTATGACTTCACAAACCTCCATTCTGTGACTTCACACACCTCCATTCTGAGTTCACACAACTCCATTCGGTGACTTTACACACCTCCATTCTGACTTCACACACCTCCATTCTATGACTTCACACACTTCCATTCTATGACTTCACACACCTCCATTCTGTGACTTCACACACCTCCATTCTGTGATCACACACCTCCATTCTGTGACTTCACACACCTCCATTCTGTGACTTCACACACCTCCATTCTGTGACTTCACACACTTCCATTCTATGACTTCACACACCTCCATTCTATGACTTCACACACCTCCATTCTGTGACTTCACACACCTCCATTCTATGACCTCACACACCCTCATTCTATGGTTTCACACACCTCCATTCTATGAATTCACACATCCATTTTGACTTTACACACCTCCTATATATGACTTCAAACACCTCAATTCTGTGACTTCACACACCTCCAATCTATGAGTTCATACCATCCATTCTGTTACTTCACACACCTCCATTCTATGACTTCACACACTTCCATTCTGTGACTTCCCACACCTCCATTCTGTGACTTCACACACCTCCATTCTATGACTTCACACACCTCTATTCTGACTTAACACACCTCCATTCTGACTTCACACACCTCCATTCTATGACTTTGCACACCTCTATTCTGAATTCACACACCTCTCTTCTGTGACTTCACACACCTCCATTCTATGACTTCACACACCTTCATTTTATGACTTCGCACACCTCCATTCTGTGACTTCACAAAACTCTATTCTATGATTTCACACACCTCCATTCTATGACTTCTCACACCTCCATTTTAGGACGTCACACACCTCCATTTTGACTTCACACACTTCCATTCTGTGACTTCACACACCTCCATTCTATGACTTCACACACTTCCATTGGGACGTCACACACCTCCATTCTATGAGTTCACGCACCTACATTCTATGCCTTCAAACACCTTCATTCGACTTCACACACCTCCATTCTGAGTTTACACACCTCCATTGAATGACTTCACACACCTCCATTCTGAGTTCACATAACTCCATTCGGTGACTTCACACATCTCCATTCTGACTTCACACACCTCCATTCTATGAGTTCACACACTTCCATTCTTTGACTTCACACACCTCTATACTTTGACTTCACAAACCTCCATTCTGAGTTCACACACCTCCATTCTGTGACTTCACACACCTCCATTCTGTGACTTCACACACCTCCATTGGTGACTTCACACATTTCCATTCTATGACTTCATAAACCTCCCTTTTATAATTTCACACACCTCCATTCTGTGACTTCACACACCTCCATTCTATGACCTCACACACCCTCATTCTATGATTTCACACACCTCCATTCTATGATTTCACACATCCATTTTGACTTCACACACCTCTAATATATGACTTCAAACACCTCAATTCTGTGACTTCACACACCTCTATTCTATGACTTCGTACCGTCCATTCTGTGACTTCAAAAACCTCCATTCTATGACTTCACACATCCATTTTGACTATACACACCTCCAAAATATGACTTAATACACCTCAATTCTGTGACTTCACACACCTCCATTCTATGACCTCACACACCCTCATTCTATGATTTCACAAACCTCCATTCTATGATTTCACACATCCATTTTGACTTTACACACCTCCAAAATATGACTTAATACACCTCAATTCTGTGACTTCACACACCACCATTCTATGAATTCACACATTCATTTTGACTTCACACACCTCCTATATATGACTTCAAACTCCTCAATTCTGTGACTTCACACACCTCCATTCTATGAGTTCATACCATCCATTCTGTGACTTCACACTCCTCCATTCTATGACTTCACAAACTTCCATTCTGTGACTTCCCACACCTCCATTCTGTGACTACACACACCTCCATTCTATGACTTCACACACCTCTATTCTGACTTCACACACCTCCATTCTATGACTTCACACACCTCCATTTTGACTTCACACACCTCCATTCTATGACTTTGCACACCTCTATTCTGACTTCACACACCTCTCTTCTGTGACTTCACACACCTCCATTCTATGACTTCACACACTTCCATTCTATGATTTCACATACCTTCATACGATGACTTCACACACCTCCATTCTGTGCCTTCACACACCTCCATTCTGAGTTCACACACCTCCATTCTGTGCCTTCACACACCTCCATTCTGAGTTCACACACATCCATTCTATGACTTCTCACACCTCCATTTTAGGGCGTCACACACCTCCATTTTGACTTCACACACTTTCATTCTGTGACTTCAAACACCTCCATTCTATGACTTCACACACTTCCATTGGGACGTCACACACCTCCATTGTATGAGTTCTCACACCTACATTCTATGACTTCAAACACCTTCATTCGACTTCACACACCTCCATTCAATGACTTCACAGACCTCGAATCTGTGACTTCACTCACCTCCAATGTATGACTTCACACTCCTCCATTCTATGACTTCCCACACCTCCTTAATATGACTTCACACCTCCATTCTGAATTCACACACCTACATTCTATGACTTTGCACACCTCTATTCTGACTTCACACACCTCTCTTCTGTGACTTCACACACCTCCATTCTATGACTTCACACAACTTCATTGTATGACTTCGCACACCTCCATTCTATGACTTCTCACACTTCCATTCTATGATTTCACATACCTTCATACGATGACTTCACACACCTCCATTCTGTGCCTTCACACACCTCCATTCTGAGTACACACAACTCCATTCTGTGACTTCACAAACCTCTCTTCTATGTTTTCACACACCTCCATTCTATGACTTCTCACACCTCCATTTTAGGACGTCACACACCTCCATTTTGACTTCACACACTTCCATTGTGTGACTTCACACACCTCCATTCTGTGACTTCACACACCTCCATTCTGTGACTTCACACACCTCCATTCTGTGACTTCACACACTTCCATTCTATGACTTCACACACCTCCATTCTATGACTTCACACACCTCCATTCTGTGACTTCACACACCTCCATTCTATGACCTCACACACCCTCATTCTATGGTTTCACACACCTCCATTCTATGAATTCACACATCCATTTTGACTTTACACACCTCCAATATATGACTTCAAACACCTCAATTCTGTGACTTCACACACCTCCATTCTATGAATTCACACATCCATTTTGACTTCACACACCTCCTATACATGACTTCAAACACCTCAATTCTGTGACTTCACGCACCTCCATTCTATGAGTTCATACCATCGATTCGGTGACTTCACACACCTCCATTCTATGACTTCACACACTTCCATTCTGTGACTTCCCACACCTCCATTCTGTGACTTCACACACCTCCATTCTATGACTTCACACACCTCCATTCTGAGTTCACACAACTCCATTCGGTGACTTCACACAACTCCATACTGACTTCACACACCTCCATTCTATGACTTCACACACTTCCATTCTTTGACTTCACACACCTCTATTCTGTGACTTCACAAACCTCCATTCTGAGTTCACACACCTAAATTCTGTGACTTCACACACCTCCATTCTGTGACTTTACACACCTCCATTGGTGACTTCACACACTTCCATTCTATGACTTCATAAACCTCCCTTTTATAATTTCACACACCTCCATTCTGTGACTTCACACACCTCCATTCTATGACCTCACACACCCTCATTCTATGATTTCACACACTTCCATTATATGATTTCACACATTCATTTTGACTTCACACACCTCTAATATATGACTTCAAACACCTCAATTCTGTGACTTCACACACCTCCATTCTATGACTTCGTACCGTCCATTCTGTGACTTCAAACACCTCCATTCTATGACTTCACACATCCATTTTGACTTTACACACCTCCAAAATATGACTTCAAACACCTCAATTCTGTGACTTCACACACCTCCATTCTATGAATTCACACATCCATTTTGACTTCACACACCTCCTATATATGACTTCAAACACCTCAATTCTGTGACTTCACACACCTCCATTCTATGAGTTCATACCATCCATTCTGTGACTTCACACTCCTCCATTCTATGACTTTACACACTTCCATTCTATGATTTCACATACCTTCATACGATGACTTCACACACCTCCATTCTGTGCCTTCACACACCTCCATTCTGAATTCACACACCCTCCATTCTGTGCCTTCACACACCTTCATTCTGAGTTCACACACCTCCATTCTATGACTTCTCACACCTCCATTTTAGGGCGTCACACACCTCCATTTTGACTTCACACACTTCCTTTCTGTGACTTCACACACCTCCATTCTATGACTTCACACACTTCCATTGGGACGTCACACACCTCCATTCTATGAGTTCACACACCTACATTCTATGACTTCAAACACCTTCATTCGACTTCACACACCTCCATTCTGACTTCACAGACCTCGAATCTGTGACTTCACTCACCTCCAATCTATGACTTCACACTCCTCCATTCTATGACTTCCCACACCTCCTTTCTATGACTTCACACCTCCATTCTGAATTCACACACCTCCATTCTATGACTTTGCACACCTCTATTCTGACTTCACACACCTCTCTTCTGTGACTTCACACACCTCCATTCTATGACTTCACACAACTTCATTGTATGAATTCGCACACCTCCATTCTATGACTTCACAAACTTCCATTCTATGATTTCACATACCTTCATACGATGACTTCACACACCTCCATTCTGTGCATTCACACACCTCCATTCTGAGTTCACACACCTCCATTCTGTGACTTCACAAACCTCTATTCTATGTTTTCACACACCTCCATTCTATGACTTCTCACACCTCCATTTTAGGACGTCACACACCTCCATTTTGACTTCACACACTTCCATTGTGTGACTTCACACACCTCCATTCTATGACTTCACACACTTCCCTTGGGACGTCACACACCTCCATTCTATGAGTTCACACACCTACATTCTATGACTTCACACACATTCATTTGACTTCACACACCTACATTCTATGACTTCACAGACCTCGAATCTGTGACTTCACTCACCTCCAATCTATGACTTCAAACTCCTCCATTCTATGACTTCCCATACCTCCTTTCTATGACTTCACACCTCCATTCTGTATTCACACACCTCCATTATGTGACTTCACACACCTCAATTATATGACGTCACACAACTCCGTTCTATGACTTCCCACAATTCCATTGTGACGTCACACACCTCCATTCTATTAGTTCACACACCTACATTCTATGACTTCACACACCTTCATTCGACTTCACACACCTCCATTCTGACTTCACAGAACTCCATTATGTGACTTCACACACCTCCATTATATGACGTCACACAACTCCGTTCTATGACTTCACACACCTCCATTCTATGACTTCACACACCTCCATTCTGTGACTTCACACACCTCCATTCTATGACTTCACACACCTTCATTCTTACTTCACAAACATACATTCTATGACTTCACACAACTCCTTTCTATGACTTCACACACCTCCATTCTGTGACTTCACACACCTCAATTCTGTGACTTCACACACCTCCATCTGTGACTTCACACACTTCCATTCTATGACTTCACACACCTCCATTCTATGACTTCACACACCTCCATTCTGTGACTTCACACACCTCCATTCTATGACTTCACACACCTTCATTCTTACTTCACAAACATACATTCTATGACTTCACACACCTCCATTCTATGACTTCACACACCTCCATTGTGTGACTTCACACACCTCCATTCTGTGACTTCACACACCTCCATTCTGTGACTTCACACACTTCCATTCTATGACTTCACACACCTCCATTCTATGACTTCACACACCTCCATTCTGTGACTTCACACACCTCCATTCTATGACCTCACACACCCTCATTCTATGGTTTCACACACCACCATTCTATGAATTCACACATCCATTTTGACTTTACACACCTCCAATATATGACTTCAAACACCTCAATTCTGTGACTTCACACACCTCCATTCTATGAATTCACACATCCATTTTGACTTCACACACCTCCTATATATGACTTCAAAAACCTCAATTCTGTGACTTCACACACCTCCATTCTGTGAGTTCATACCATCCATTCTGTGACTTCACACACCTCCATTCTATGACTTCACACACTTCCATTCTGTGACTTCCCACACCTCCATTCTGTGACTTCACACACCTCCATTCTGAGTTCACACAACTCCATTCGGTGACTTCACACATCTCCATTCTGACTTCACACACCTCCATTCTATGACTTCACACACTTCCATTCTTTGACTTCACACACCTCTATTCTGTGACTTCACAAACCTCCATTCTGAGTTCACACACCTCCATTCTGTGACTTCACATACCTCCATTCTCTGACTTCACACACCTCCATTGGTGACTTCACACACTTCCATTCTATGACTTCATAAACCTCCCTTTTATAATTTCACACACCTCCATTCTGTGACTTCACACACCTCCATTCTATGACCTCACACACCCTCATTCTATGATTTCACACACTTCCATTATATGATTTCACACATCCATTTTGACTTCACACACCTCTAATATATGACTTCAAACACCTCAATTCTGTGACTTCACACACCTCCATTCTATGACTTCGTACCGTCCATTCTGTGACTTCAAACACCTCCATTCTATGACTTCACACATCCATTTTGACTTTATATACCTCCAAAATATGACTTCAAACACCTCAATTCTGTGACTTCACACACCTCCATTCTATGAATTCACACATCCATTTTGACTTCACACACCTCCTATATATGACTTCAAACACCTCAATTCTATGACTTCACACACCTCCATTCTATGAGTTCATACCATCCATTCTGTGACTTCACACTCCTCCATTCTATGACTTCACACACTTCCATTCTATGATTTCACATACCTTCATACGATGACTTCACACACCTCCATTCTGTGCCTTCACACACCTCCATTCTGAGTTCACACACCTCCATTTTGTGCCTTCACACACCTCCATTCTGAGTTCACACACCTCCATTCTATGACTTCTTACACCTCCATTTTAGGGCGTCACACACCTCCATTTTGACTTCACACACTTCCATTCTGTGACTTCACACACCTCCATTCTATGACTTCACACACTTCCATTGGGACGTCACACACCTCCATTCTATGAGTTCACACACCTACATTCTATGACTTCAAACACCTTCATTCGACTTCACACACCTCCATTCTATGACTTCACAGACCTCGAATCTGTGACTTCACTCACCTCCAATCTATGACTTCACACTCCTCCATTCTATGACTTCCCACACCTCCTTTCTATGACTTCACACCTCCATTCTGAATTCACACACCTCCTTTCTATGACTTTGCACACCTCTATTCTGACTTCACACACCTCTCTTCTGTGACTTCACACACCTCCATTCTATGACTTCACACAACTTCATTGTATGACTTCGAACACCTCCATTCTATGACTTCACACACTTCCATTCTATGATTTCACATACCTTCATACGATGACTTCACACACCTCCATTCTGTGCCTTCACACACCTCCATTCTGAGTTCACACACCTCCATTCTGTGACTTCACAAACCTCTATTCTATGTTTTCACACACCTCCATTCTATGACTTCTCACACCTCCATTTTAGGACGTCACACACCTCCATTTTGACTTCACACACTTCCATTGTGTGACTTCACACACCTCCATTCTATGACTTCACACACTTCCCTTGGGACGTCACACACCTCCATTCTATGAGTTCACACACCTACATTCTATGACTTCACACACCTTCATTCGACTTCACACACCTCCCTTCTATGACTTCACAGACCTCGAATCTGTGTCTTCACTCACCTCCAATCTATGACTTCACACACCTCCATTCTGTGACTTCACACACCTCCATTCTGTGACTTAACACACCTCCATTCTGTGACTTCACACACTTCCATTCTATGACTTCACACACCTCCATTCTATGACTTCACACACCTCCATTCTGTGACTTCACACACCTCCATTGTATGACTTCACACACCTTCATTCTTACTTCACAAACATACATTCTATGACTTCACACACCTCCATTCTATGACTTCACACACCTCCATTCTGTGACTTCACACACCTCCATTCTGTGACTTCACACACCTCCATTCTGTGACTTCACACACTTCCATTCTATGACTTCACACACCTCCATTCTATGACTTCACACACCTCCATTCTTTGACTTCACACACCTCCATTCTATCACCTCACACACTCTCATTCTAGGGTTTCACACACCTCCATTCTATGAATTCACATATCCATTTTGACTTTACACACCTCCAATATATGACTTCAAACACCTCAATTCTGTGCCTTCACACACCTCCATTCTATGAATTCACACATCCATTTTGACTTCACAAACCTCCTATATATGACTTCAAACACCTCAATTCTTTGATTTCACACACCTCCATTCTATGAGTTCATACCATCCATTCTGTGACTTCACACACCTCCATTCTATGACTTCACACACTTCCATTCTGTGACTTCCCACACCTCCATTCTGTGACTTCACACACCTCCATTCTATGACTTCACACACTTCTATTCTGACTTCACACACCTGCATTCTATGACTTCACACACCCCCATTGTGACTTCACACACCTTCATTCTATGACTTTGCCCACCTCTATTCTGACTTCACAAACCTCCATTCTGTGACTTCACACACCTTCATTCTGAGTTCACACAACTCCATTTGGTGACTTCACACATCTCCATTCTGACTTCACACACCTCCATTCTATGACTTCACACACTTCTATTCTTTGACTTCACACACCTCTATTCTGTGACTTCACAAACCTCCATTGGTGACTTCACACACTTCCATTCTATGACTTCATAAACCTCCCTTTTATAATTTCACACACCTCCATTCTGTGACTTCACACACCTCCATTCTATGACCTCACACACCCTCATTCTATGATTTCACACACTTCCATTATATGATTTCACACATCCATTTTGACTTCACACACCTCTGATATATGACTTCAAACACCTCAATTCTGTGACTTCACACACCTCCATTCTATGACTTCGTACCGTCCATTCTGTGATTTCACATACATTCATACGAAGACTTCACACACCTCCATTCTGTGCCTTCACACACCTTCATTCGACATCACACACCTCCATTCTATGACTTCACAGACCTCGAATCTGTGACTTCACTCACCTCCAATCTATGACTTAACACTCCTCCATTCCATGACTTCCCACACCTCCTTTCTATGACTTCACACCTCCATTCTGAATTCACACACCTCCATTATGTGACTTCACACACCTCCATTATATGACGTCACACAACTCCGTTCTATGACTTCACACACCTCCATTCTATGACTTCACACACCTCCATTCTGTGACTTCACACACCTCCAGTCTATGACTTCACACACCTTCATTCTTACTTCACAAACCTATATTCTATGACTTCACACACCTCCATTCTACGACTTCACAAACCTCCATTCTATGACTTCACACACCTTCATTCTTACTTCACAAACCTATATTCTATGACTTCACACACCTCCATTCTACGACTTCACACACCTCCATTCTTTGACTTCACACACCTCCATTCTCCGAATTCACACACCTCCATTCTATGACTTCACACATCCATTTTGACTTCACACAACTCCAATATATAACTTCAAACACCTCAATTCTGTGACTTCACACACCTCCATTCTTTGAGTTCACACACCTCCATTCTGTGACTTCACCCACCTCCATTCTGTGACTTCCCACACCTCCATTCTCCGACTTCACACCGCTCCAATTTGACCTCACATACCTCCATTCTATGACTTCACACACCTCCATTCTGTGACTTCACAAACCTCCATTCTATGATTTCACACACCTCCAATCTATGACTTCACACACCTACATTTTATGACGTCACACACCTCCATTTTGACTTCACACACCTCCATTATGTGACTCCACACACCTCCCTTCTGTGACTTCACACACCTCCAATCTATGACTTCACACACCTTCATTGTATGACTTCTCACACCTCCATTCTATGACTTCACACACTTCCATTCTACGATTTCACATACCTCCATTCTATGACTTCACACAGCTACATTCTGTGACTTCACATACCTCCATTCTATGACTTCACACACCTCCATTCTGTGACTTCACAAACCTTCATTCTATGATTTCACACACCTCCATTCTATGACTTCACACACTTCCATTGGGATGTCACACACCTCCATTCTATGAGTTCGCACACCTACATTCTATGACTTCACACACCTTCATTCGACTTCACACACCTCCATTCTATGACTTCACAGACCTCGAATCTGTGACTTCTCTCACCTCCAATCTATGACTTCACACTCCTCCATTCTATGACTTCCCACACCTCCTTTCTATGACTTCACACCTCCATTCTGAATTCACACACCTCCATTATGTGACTTCACACACCTCCATTATATGACGTCACACAACTCCGTTCTATGACTTCACACACCTCCATTCTATGACTTCACACACCTCCATTCTGTGACTTCACACACCTCCATTCTATGACTTCACACACCTTCATTCTTACTTCACAAACCTATATTCTATGACTTCACACGCCTCCATTCTATGACTTCACACACCTCCATTCTATGACTTCACACATCCATTTTGACTTCACACAACTCCAATATATAACTTCAAACACCTCAATTCTGTGACTTCACACACCTCCATTCTTTGACTTCACACAACTCCATTCTGTGACTTCACCCACCTCCATTCTGTGACTTCCCACACCTCCATTCTCTGACTTCACACCCCTCTAATTTGACCTCACATACCTCCATTCTATCACTTCACACACCTCCATTCTGTGACTTCACAAACCTCCATTCTATGATTTCACACACCTCCAATCTATGACTTCACACACCTACATTTTATGACGTCACACACCTCCATTTTGACTTCACACACCTCCATTATGTGACTCCACACACCTCCCTTCTGTGACTTCACACACCTCCATTCTATGACTTCACACACCTTCATTGTATGACTTCACACACCTCCATTCTATGACTTCACACACTTCCATTCTATGATGTCACGTACCTCCATGCTATGACTTCACACAGCTCCATTCTGTGACTTCACACACCTCCATTCTATGACTTCACACACCTCCATTCTGTGACTTCACAAACCTTCATTCTATGATTTCACACACCTCCATTCTATGACTTCACACACCTCCATTCTGTGACTTCACACACCTCCATTCTTTGACTTCACACACCTCCATTCTGTGACTTCACACACCTCCATTCTGTGACTTCACACAGCTCCATTCTGTGACTTCACACACCTCCATTCTCCGACTTCACACACCTCCATTCTATGACTTCACACATCCATTTTGACTTCACACAACTCCAATATATAACTTCAAACACCTCAATTCTCTGACTTCACACACCTCCATTCTATGAAGTCATACCCGTCCATTCTGTGACTTCACACACCTCCATTCTTTGACTTCACACATCTCCATTCTGTGACTTCACCCACCTCCATTCTGTGACTTCCCACACCTCCATTCTCCAACTTCACACCCCTCCAATTTGACTTCACATACCTCCATTCTATGACTTCACACACCTCCATTCTGTGACTTCACAAACCTCCATTCTATGATTTCACACACCTCCAATCTATGACTTCACACACCTACATTTTATGACGTCACACACCTCCATTTTGCCTTCACACACCTCCATTATGTGTCTCCACACACCTCCCTTCTGTGACTTCACACACCTCCATTCTATGACTTCACACACCTTCATTGTATGACTTCACACACCTCCATTCTATGATTTCACACACTTCCATTCTATGATTTCACATACCTCCATGCTATGACTTCACACACCTCCATTCTGTGACTTCACACACCTCCATTCTGAGTTCACACACCTCCATTCTGTGACTTCACAAACCTCCATTCTGATTTCACACACCTCCATTCTCTGACGTCAAACACCTCCATTCTATGACTTCACTCACCTAAATTCTATGACTTCACAAACCTCCATTCTGTGTCTTCACACACCTCCATTCTGTGACTTCACACACCTCCATTCTATGACTTCACACACCTCCATTCTGTGACTTCACACACCTGCATTCTATGACCTCACACACCCCATTCTATGACTTCGCACACCTGCATTGTGACTTCACACACCTCCATTCTATGAGTTCACACACCTCCATTCTGACTTCACACACCTCCATTCTATGACTTCACACACCTCCATTCTGACTTCACACACCTCCATTCTATGACTTCACACAACTCCATCTGACTTCACACACCTCCATTCCATGACTTCACACACCTCCATTCAATGAATTCACACACCTCCATTCTTTGTCTTCATGCACCTCCATTCTATGAGTTCACACACCTCCATTCTGTGACTTCACACACCTTTATTGTTTGACTTCACACACCTCCATTCTTTGACTTCACACACCTCCATTCCATGACTTAACACAATTCCATTCTATGACTTCACACACCTCCATTCTTTGACTTCACACACCTCCATTGTGAGTTCACACACATCCATTCTGTGACTTCACACACCTCCATTCTGTGACTTCACACACCTCCATTCTGTGACTTCACATACCTCCATTTTATGATTTCTCACACCTCCATTCTATTTATTCACACAACTCCATTCTGTGACTTCACACAACTCCATTCTATGAAATCCCACACCTCCATTCTGTGACTTCACACACCTACATTCTGTGTTCACAAACCTCCATTCTGTGACTTAACGCACCTTCATTCTGTGACTTCACACACCTCCATTCTATGAGTTCACACACCTCCATTCTATGAGTTCACACACCTCCAGTCTTTGACTTCACACCCCTCCATTCTGTGACTTCACACACCTCCATTCTATAACTTCACACACCTCCATTGTGACTTCCCACACCTCCAATCTGAGTTCACACACCTCCATTCTGACTTCACACACTTCCATTCTATGACTTCACACACCTCCGTTCTGTGACTTCACACACCTCAATTCTGTGACTTCACACGCCTCAATTATGACTTCACACACCTTCATTCTATGACTTCACACACCTCCATTCTATGACTTCACACACCTAGATTCTGTGACTTCACACACCTGCATTCTGTGTTCACACACCTCCACTCTGTGACTTAACACAACTCCATTCTGTGACTTCACACAGCTCCATTCTGAGATCACACACCTCCATTCTGTGACTTCACACACCTCCATTCTGACTTCACACAGCTCCATTCTATGACTTCACACACCTCCATTCTGTGCCTTCACACACCTCCATTCTATGACTTAACACACCTTCATTCTTACTTAACAAACATCCTTTCTATGACTTTACACACCTCCATTCTTTGACTTCACAGACCTCCATTCTATGACTTCACACACCTCCATTGTGTGACTTCACACACCTCAATTCTGTGACTTCACACACCTCCATTCTATGACTTCACACAACCATTTTGACTTTACATACCTCCAAAATATGACTTCAAACACCTCAGTTCTGTGACTTCACACACCTCCATTCTATGAATTCACACATCCATTTTGACTTCACACACCTCCTATATATGACTTCAAACACCTCAATTCTGTGACTTCACACACCTCCATTCTATGAGTTCATACCATCCATTCTGTGACTTCACACTCCTCCATTCTATGACTTCACACACTTCCATTCTATGATTTCACATACCTTCATACGATGACTTCACACACCTCCATTCTGTGCCTTCACACACCTCCATTCTGAGTTCACACACCTCCATTCTGTGCCTTCACACACCTCCATTCTGAGTTCATACACCTCCATTCTATGACTTCTCACACTTCCTTTTTAGGGCGTCACACACCTCCATTTTGACTTCACACACTTCCATTCTGTGACTTCACACACCTCCATTCTATGACTTCACACACTTCCATTGGGACGTCACACACCTCCATTCTATGAGTTCACACACCTACATTCTATGACTTCAAACACCTTCATTCGACTTCACACACCTCCATTCAATGACTTCACAGACCTCGAATCTGTGACTTCACTCACCTCCAATCTATGACTTCACACTCCTCCATTCTATGACTTCCCACACCTCCTTTCTATGACTTCACACCTCCATTCTGAATTCACACACCTCCATTCTATGACTTTGCACACCTCTATTCTGACTTCACACACCTCTCTTCTGTGACTTCACACACCTCCATTCTATGACTTCACACAACTTCATTGTATGACTTTGCACACCTCCATTCTATGACTTCACACACTTCCATTCTATGATTTCACATACCTTCATACGATGACTTCACACACCTCCATTCTGTGGCTTCACACACCTTCATTCTGAGTTCACACACCTCCATTCTGTGACTTCACAAACCTCTATTCTATGTTTTCACACACCTCCATTCTATGACTTCTCACACCTCCATTTTAGGACGTCACACACCTCCATTTTGACTTCACACACTTCCATTGTGTGACTTCACACACCTCCATTCTATGACTTCACACACTTCCCTTGGGACGTCACACACCTCCATTCTATGAGTTCACACACCTACATTCTATGACTTCACACACCTTCATTCGACTTCACACACCTCCATTCTATGACTTCACAGACCTCGAATCTGTGACTTCACTCACCTCCAATCTATGACTTCACACTCCTCCATTCTATGACTTCCCATACCTCCTTTCTATGACTTCACACCTCCATTCTGAATTCACACACCTCCATTATGTGACTTCACACACCTCCATTATATGACGTCACACAACTCCGTTCTATGACTTCACACACCTCCATTACATGACTTCACACACTTCCATTCTTTGACTTCACACACCTCTATTCTGTGACTTCACAAACCTCCATTGGTGACTTCACACACTTCCATTCTATGACTTCATAAACCTCCCTTTTATAATTTCACACACCTCCATTCTGTGACTCCACACACCTCCATTCTATGACCTCACACACCCTCATTCTATGATTTCACACACTTCCATTATATGATTTCACACATCCATTTTGACTTCACACACCTCTAATATATGACTTCAAACACCTCAATTCTGTGACTTCACACACCTCCATTCTATGACTTCGTACCGTCCATTCTGTGACTTCAAACACCTCCATTCTATGACTTCACACATCCATTTTGACTTTACACACCTCCAAAATATGACTTCAAACACCTCAATTCTGTGACTTCACACACCTCCATTCTATAACTTCACACACCTCCATTGTGACTTCCCACACCTCCAATCTGAGTTCACACACCTCCGTTCTGACTTCACACACTTCCATTCTATGACTTCACACACCTCCGTTCTGTGACTTCACACACCTCAATTCTGTGACTTCACACGCCTCAATTATGACTTCACACACCTTCATTCTATGACTTCACACACCTCCATTCTATGACTTCACACACCTAGATTCTGTGACTTCACACACCTCCATTCTGTGTTCACACACCTCCACTCTGTGACTTAACACAACTCCATTCTGTGACTTCACACAGCTCCATTCTGAGATCACACACCTCCATTCTGTGACTTCACACACCTCCATTCTGACTTCACACAGCTCCATTCTCTGACTTCACACACCTCCATTCTGTGCCTTCACACACCTCCATTCTATGACTTAACACACCTTCATTCTTACTTAACAAACATCCTTTCTATGACTTTACACACCTCCATTCTGTGACTTCACAGACCTCCATTCTATGACTTCACACACCTCCATTGTGTGACTTCACACACCTCAATTCTGTGACTTCACACACCTCCATTCTATGACTTCACACAACCATTTTGACTTTACACACCTCCAAAATATGACTTCAAACACCTCAATTCTGTGACTTCACACACCTCCATTCTATGAATTCACACATCCATTTTGACTTCACACACCTCCTATATATGACTTCAAACACCTCAATTCTGTGACTTCACACACCTCCATTCTATGAGTTCATACCATCCATTCTGTGACTTCACACTCCTCCATTCTATGACTTCACACACTTCCATTCTATGATTTCACATACCTTCATACGATGACTTCACACACCTCCATTCTGTGCCTTCACACACCTCCATTCTGAGTTCACACACCTCCATTCTGTGCCTTCACACACCTCCATTCTGAGTTCATACACCTCCATTCTATGACTTCTCACACCTCCTTTTTAGGGCGTCACACACCTCCATTTTGACTTCACACACTTCCATTCTGTGACTTCACACACCTCCATTCTATGACTTCACACACTTCCATTGGGACGTCACACACCTCCATTCTATGAGTTCACACACCTACATTCTATGACTTCAAACACCTTCATTCGACTTCACACACCTCCATTCTATGACTTCACAGACCTCGAATCTGTGACTTCACTCACCTCCAATCTATGACTTCACACTCCTCCATTCTATGGCTTCCCACACCTCCTTTCTATGACTTCACACCTCCATTCTGACTTCACACACCTCCATTCTATGACTTTGCACACCTCTATTCTGACTTCACACACCTCTCTTCTGTGACTTCACACACCTCCATTCTATGACTTCACACAACTTCATTGTATGACTTTGCACACCTCCATTCTATGACTTCACACACTTCCATTCTATGATTTCACATACCTTCATACGATGACTTCACACACCTCCATTCTGTGGCTTCACACACCTTCATTCTGAGTTCACACACCTCCATTCTGTGACTTCACAAACCTCTATTCTATGTTTTCACACACCTCCATTCTATGACTTCTCACACCTCCATTTTAGGACGTCACACACCTCCATTTTGACTTCACACACTTCCATTGTGTGACTTCACACACCTCCATTCTATGACTTCACACACTTCCCTTGGGACGTCACACACCTCCATTCTATGAGTTCACACACCTACATTCTATGACTTCACACACCTTCATTCGACTTCACACACCTCCATTCTATGACTTCACAGACCTCGAATCTGTGACTTCACTCACCTCCAATCTATGACTTCACACTCCTCCATTCTATGACTTCCCATACCTCCTTTCTATGACTTCACACCTCCATTCTGAATTCACACACCTCCATTATGTGACTTCACACACCTCCATTATATGACGTCACACAACTCCGTTCTATGACTTCACACACCTCCATTACATGACTTCACACACTTCCATTCTTTGACTTCACACACCTCTATTCTGTGACTTCACAAACCTCCATTGGTGACTTCACACACTTCCATTCTATGACTTCATAAACCTCCCTTTTATAATTTCACACACCTCCATTCTGTGACTCCACACACCTCCATTCTATGACCTCACACACCCTCATTCTATGATTTCACACACTTCCATTATATGATTTCACACATCCATTTTGACTTCACACACCTCTAATATATGACTTCAAACACCTCAATTCTGTGACTTCACACACCTCCATTCTATGACTTCGTACCGTCCATTCTGTGACTTCAAACACCTCCATTCTATGACTTCACACATCCATTTTGACTTTACACACCTCCAAAATATGACTTCAAACACCTCAATTCTGTGACTTCACACACCTCCATTCTATGAATTCACACATCCATTTTGACTTCACACACCTCCTATATATGACTTCAAACACCTCAATTCTGTGACTTCACACACCTCCATTCTATGAGTTCATACCATCCATTCTGTGCCTTCACACACCTCCATTCTGAGTTCACACACCTCCATTCTGTGCCTTCACACACCTCCATTCTGAGTTCACACACCTCCATTCTATGACTTCTCACACCTCCATTTTAGGGCGTCACACACCTCCATTTTGACTTCACACACTTCCATTCTGTGACTTCACACACCTCCATTCTAAGACTTCACACACTTCCATTGGGACGTCACACCTCCATTCTATGAGTTCACACACCTACATTCTATGACTTCAAACACCTTCATTCGACTTCACACACCTCCATTCTATGACTTCAGAGACCTCGAATCTGTGACTTCACTCACCTCCAATCTATGACTTCACACACTTCCATTGGGACGTCACACACCTCTATTGTATGAGTTCACACACCTACATTCTATGACTTCAAACACCTTCATTCGACTTCACACACCTCCATTCTATGACTTCACAGACCTCGAATCTGTGACTTCACTCACCTCCAATCTATGACTTCACACTCCTCCATTCTATGACTTCCCACACCTCCTTTCTATGACTTCACACCTCCATTCTGAATTCACACACCTCCATTCTATGACTTTGCACACCACTATTCTGACTTCACACAACTCTCTTCTGTGATTTCACACACCTCCATTCTATGACTTCACACAACTTCATTGTATGACTTCGCACACCTCCATTCTATGACTTCACACACTTCCATTCTATGATTTCACATATCTTCATACGATGACTTCACACACCTCCATTCTGCGTTCACACACCTCCATTCTGTGACTTCACAAACCTCTATTCTATGTTTTCACACACCTCCATTCTATGACTTCTCACACCTCCATTTTAGGACGTCACACACCTCCATTTTGACTTCACACACTTCCATTGTGTGACTTCACACACCTCCATTCTATGACTTCACACACTTCCCTTGGGACGTCACACACCTCCATTCTATGAGTTCACACACCTACATTCTATGACTTCACACACCTTCATTTGACTTCACACACCTCCATTCTATGACTTCACAGACCTCGAATCTGTGACTTCACTCACCTCCAATCTATGACTTCAAACTCCTCCATTCTATGACTTCCCACACCTCCTTTCTATGACTTCACACCTCCATTCTGAATTCACACACCTCCATTATGTGACTTCACACACATCCATTATATGACGTCACACAACTCCGTTCTATGACTTCCCACACTTCCATTGTGACATCACACACCTCCATTCTATTAGTTCACACACCTACATTCTATGACTTCACACACCTTCATACGACTTCACACACCTCCATTCTGACTTCACACACCTCCATTATGTGACTTCACAAACCTCGATTATATGACGTCACACAAATCCGTTCTATGACTTCACACACCTCCATTCTATGACTTCACACACCTCCATTCTGTGACTTCACACACCTCCATTCTATGACTTCACACACCTTCATTCTTACTTCACAAACAAACATTCTATGACTTCACACAACTCCATTCTATGACTTCACACACCTCAATTCTGTGACTTCACACACCTCCATTCTGTGACTTCACACACCTCCATTCTGTGACTTCACACACTTCCATTCTATGACTTCACACACCTCCATTCTATGACTTCACACACCTCCATTCTGTGACTTCACACACCTCCATTCTATTACTTCACACACTTTCATTCTTACTTCACAAACATACATTCTATGACTTCACACACCTCCATTCTATGACTTCACACACCTCCATTCTGTGACTTCACACACCTCCATTCTGTGACTTCACACACCTCCATTCTATGAGTTCATACCATCCATTCTGTGACTTCACACTCCTCCATTATATGACTTCACAAACTTCCATTCTGTGACTTCCCAAACCTCCATTCTGTGACTACACACACCTCCATTCTATGACTTCACACATCTCTATTCTGACTTCACACACCTCCATTCTATGACTTCACACACCTCCATTTTGACTTCACACACCTCCATTCTATGACTTTGCACACCTCTATTCTGACTTCACACACCTCTGTTCTGTGACTTCACACACCTCCATTCTATGACTTCACACACTTCCATTCTATGATTTCACATACCTTCATACGATGACTTCACACACCTCCATTCTGTGCCTTCACACACCTCCATTCTGAGTTCACACACCTCCATTCTGTGCCTTCACACACCTCCATTCTGAGTTCACACACATCCATTCTATGACTTCTCACACCTCCATTTTAGGGCGTCACACACCTCCATTTTGACTTCACACACTTTCATTCTGTGACTTCAAACACCTCCATTCTATGACTTCACACACTTCCATTGGGACGTCACACACCTCCATTGTATGAGTTCTCACACCTACATTCTATGACTTCAAACACCTTCATTCGACTTCACACACCTCCATTCTATGACTTCACAGACCTCGAATCTGTGACTTCACTCACCTCCAATGTATGACTTCACACTCCTCCATTCTATGACTTCCCACACCTCCTTTCTATGACTTCACACCTCCATTCTGAATTCACACACCTCCATTCTATGACTTTGCACACCTCTATTCTGACTTCACACACCTCTCTTCTGTGACTTCACACACCTCCATTCTATGACTTCACACAACTTCATTGTATGACTTCGCAAACCTCCATTCTATGACTTCTCACACTTCCATTCTATGATTTCACATACCTTCATACGATGACTTCACACACCTCCATTCTGTGCCTTCACACACCTCCATTCTGAGTACACACAACTCCATTCTGTGACTTCACAAACCTCTCTTCTATGTTTTCACACACCTCCATTCTATGCCTTCTCACACCTCCATTTTAGGACGTCACACACCTCCATTTTGACTTCACACACTTCCATTGTGTGACTTCACACACCTCCATTCTGTGACTTCACACACCTCCATTCTGTGACTTCACACACCTCCATTCTGTGACTTCACACACTTCCATTCTATGACTTCACACACCTCCATTCTATGACTTCACACACCTCCATTCTGTGACTTCACACACCTCCATTCTATGACCTCACACACCCTCATTCTATGGTTTCACACACCTCCATTCTATGAATTCACACATCCATTTTGACTTTACACACCTCCAATATATGACTTCAAACACCTCAATTCTCTGACTTCACACACCTCCATTCTATGAATTCACACATCCATTTTGACTTCACACACCTCCTATACATGACTTCAAACACCTCAATTCTGTGACTTCACGCACCTCCATTCTATGAGTTCATACCATCCATTCTGTGACTTCACACACCTCCATTCTATGACTTCACACACTTCCATTCTGTGACTTCCCACACCTCCATTCTGTGACTTCACACACCTCCATTCTATGACTTCACACACCTCTATTATGACTTCACACACCTCCATTCTGTGACTTCACACACCTCCATTGTGACTTCACACACCTTCATTCTATGACTTTGCCCACCTCTATTCTGACTTCACAAACCTCCATTCTGTGACTTCACACACCTCCATTCTGAGTTCACACAACTCCATTCGGTGACTTCACACAACTCCATTCTGACTTCACACACCTCCATTCTATGACTTCACACACTTCCATTCTTTGACTTCACACACCTCTATTCTGTGACTTCACAAACCTCCATTCTGAGTTCACACACCTAAATTCTGTGACTTCACACACCTCCATTCTGTGACTTTACACACCTCCATTGGTGACTTCACACACTTCCATTCTATGACTTCATAAACCTCCCTTTTATAATTTCACACACCTCCATTCTGTGACTTCACACACCTCCATTCTATGACCTCACACACCCTCATTCTATGATTTCACACACTTCCATTATATGATTTCACACATTCATTTTGACTTCACACACCTCTAATATATGACTTCAAACACCTCAATTCTGTGACTTCACACACCTCCATTCTATGACTTCGTACCGTCCATTCTGTGACTTCAAACACCTGCATTCTATGACTTCACACATCCATTTTGACTTTACACACCTCCAAAATATGACTTCAAACACCTCAATTCTGTGACTTCACACACCTCCATTCTATGAATTCACACATCCATTTTGACTTCACACACCTCCTATATATGACTTCAAACACCTCAATTCTGTGACTTCACACACCTCCATTCTATGAGTTCATACCATCCATTCTGTGACTTCACACTCCTCCATTCTATGACTTTACACACTTCCATTCTATGATTTCACATACCTTCATACGATGACTTCACACACCTCCATTCTGTGCCTTCACACACCTCCATTCTGAGTTCACACACCCTCCATTCTGTGCCTTCACACACCTTCATTCTGAGTTCACACACCTCCATTCTATGACTTCTCACACCTCCATTTTAGGGCGTCACACACCTCCATTTTGACTTCACACACTTCCTTTCTGTGACTTCACACACCTCCATTCTATAACTTCACACACTTCCATTGGGACGTCACACACCTCCATTCTATGAGTTCACACACCTACATTCTATGACTTCAAACACCTTCATTCGACTTCACACACCTCCATTCTGACTTCACAGACCTCGAATCTGTGACTTCACTGACCTCCAATCTATGACTTCACACTCCTCCATTCTATGACTTCCCACACCTCCTTTCTATGACTTCACACCTCCATTCTGAATTCACACACCTCCATTCTATGACTTTGCACACCTCTATTCTGACTTCACACACCTCTCTTCTGTGACTTCACACACCTCCATTCTATGACTTCACACAACTTCATTGTATGAATTCGCACACCTCCATTCTATGACTTCACAAACTTCCATTCTATGATTTCACATACCTTCATACGATGACTTCACACACCTCCATTCTGTGCATTCACACACCTCCATTCTGAGTTCACACACCTCCATTCTGTGACTTCACAAACCTCTATTCTATGTTTTCACACACCTCCATTCTATGACTTCTCACACCTCCATTTTAGGACGTCACACACCTCCATTTTGACTTCACACACTTCCATTGTGTGACTTCACACACCTCCATTCTATGACTTCACACACTTCCCTTGGGACGTCACACACCTCCATTCTATGAGTTCACACACCTACATTCTATGACTTCACACACATTCATTTGACTTCACACACCTACATTCTATGACTTCACAGACCTCGAATCTGTGACTTCACTCACCTCCAATCTATGACTTCACACTCCTCCATTCTATGACTTCCCATACCTCCTTTCTATGACTTCACACCTCCATTCTGTATTCACACACCTCCATTATGTGACTTCACACACCTCAATTATATGACGTCACACAACTCCGTTCTATGACTTCCCACACTTCCATTGTGACGTCACACACCTCCATTCTATTAGTTCACACACCTACATTCTATGACTTCACACACCTTCATTCGACTTCACACACCTCCATTCTGACTTCACAGAACTCCATTATGTGACTTCACACACCTCCATTATATGACGTCACACAACTCCGTTCTATGACTTCACACACCTCCATTCTATGACTTCACACACCTCCATTCTGTGACTTCACACACCTCCATTCTATGACTTCACACACCTTCATTCTTACTTCACAAACATACATTCTATGACTTCACACAACTCCTTTCTATGACTTCACACACCTCCATTCTGTGACTTCACACACCTCAATTCTGTGACTTCACACACCTCCATCTGTGACTTCACACACTTCCATTCTATGACTTCACACACCTCCATTCTATGACTTCACACACCTCCATTCTGTGACTTCACACACCTCCATTCTATGACTTCACACACCTTCATTCTTACTTCACAAACATACATTCTATGACTTCACACACCTCCATTCTATGACTTCACACACCTCCATTGTGTGACTTCACACACCTCCATTCTGTGACTTCACACACCTCCATTCTGTGACTTCACACACTTCCATTCTATGACTTCACACACCTCCATTCTATGACTTCACACACCTCCATTCTGTGACTTCACACACCTCCATTCTATGACCTCACACACCCTCATTCTATGGTTTCACACACCACCATTCTATGAATTCACACATCCATTTTGACTTTACACACCTCCAATATATGACTTCAAACACCTCAATTCTGTGACTTCACACACTTCCATTCTATGAATTCACACATCCATTTTGACTTCACACAACTCCTATATATGACTTCAAAAACCTCAATTCTGTGACTTCACACACCTCCATTCTATGAGTTCATACCATCCATTCTGTGACTTCACACACCTCCATTCTGAGTTCATACACCTCCATTCTATGACTTCTCACACCTCCTTTTTAGGGCGTCACACACCTCCATTTTGACTTCACACACTTCCACTCTGTGACTTCACACACCTCCATTCTATGACTTCACACACTTCCATTGGGACGTCACACACCTCCATTCTATGAGTTCACACACCTACATTCTATGACTTCAACCACCTTCATTCGACTTCACACACCTCCATTCTATGACTTCACAGACCTCGAATCTGTGACTTCACTCACCTCCAATCTATGACTTCACACTCCTCCATTCTATGACTTCCCACACCTCCTTTCTATGACTTCACACCTCCATTCTGACTTCACACACCTCCATTCTATGACTTTGCACACCTCTATTCTGACTTCACACACCTCTCTTCTGTGACTTCACACACCTCCATTCTATGACTTCACACAACTTCATTGTATGACTTTGCACACCTCCATTCTATGACTTCACACACTTCCATTCTATGATTTCACATACCTTCATACGATGACTTCACACACCTCCATTCTGTGGCTTCACACACCTTCATTCTGAGTTCACACACCTCCATTCTGTGACTTCACAATCCTCTATTCTATGTTTTCACACACCTCCATTCTATGACTTCTCACACCTCCATTTTAGGACGTCACACACCTCCATTTTGACTTCACACACTTCCATTGTGTGACTTCATACACCTCCATTCTATGACTTCACACACTTCCCTTGGGACGTCACACACCTCCATTCTATGAGTTCACACACCTACATTCTATGACTTCACACACCTTCATTCGACTTCACACACCTCCATTCTATGACTTCACAGACCTCGAATCTGTGACTTCACTCACCTCCAATCTATGACTTCACACTCCTCCATTCTATGACTTCCCATACCTCCTTTCTATGACTTCACACCTCCATTCTGAATTCACACACCTCCATTATGTGACTTCACACACCTCCATTATATGACGTCACACAACTCCGTTCTATGACTTCACACACCTCCATTACATGACTTCACACACTTCCATTCTTTGACTTCACACACCTCTATTCTGTGACTTCACAAACCTCCATTGGTGACTTCACACACTTCCATTCTATGACTTCATACACCTCCCTTTTATAATTTCACACACCTCCATTCTGTGACTCCACACACCTCCATTCTATGACCTCACACACCCTCATTCTATGATTTCACACACTTCCATTATATGATTTCACACATCCATTTTGACTTCACACACCTCTAATATATGACTTCAAACACCTCAATTCTGTGACTTCACACACCTCCATTCTATGACTTCGTACCGTCCATTCTGTGACTTCAAACACCTCCATTCTATGACTTCACACATCCATTTTGACTTTATATACCTCCAAAATATGACTTCAAACACCTCAATTCTGTGACTTCACACACCTCCATTCTATGAATTCACACATCCATTTTGACTTCACACACCTCCTATATATGACTTCAAACACCTCAATTCTATGACTTCACACACCTCCATTCTATGAGTTCATACCATCCATTCTGTGACTTCACACTCCTCCATTCTATGACTTCACACACTTCCATTCTATGATTTCACATACCTTCATACGATGACTTCACACACCTCCATTCTGTGCCTTCACACACCTCCATTCTGAGTTCACACACCTCCATTTTGTGCCTTCACACACCTCCATTCTGAGTTCACACACCTCCATTCTATGACTTCTTACACCTCCATTTTAGGGCGTCACACACCTCCATTTTGACTTCACACACTTCCATTCTGTGACTTCACACACCTCCATTCTATGACTTCACACACTTCCATTGGGACGTCACACACCTCCATTCTATGAGTTCACACACCTACATTCTATGACTTCAAACACCTTCATTCGACTTCACACACCTCCATTCTATGACTTCACAGACCTCGAATCTGTGACTTCACTCACCTCCAATCTATGACTTCACACTCCTCCATTCTATGACTTCCCACACCTCCTTTCTATGACTTCACACCTCCATTCTGAATTCACACACCTCCTTTCTATGACTTTGCACACCTCTATTCTGACTTCACACACCTCTCTTCTGTGACTTCACACACCTCCATTCTATGACTTCACACAACTTCATTGTATGACTTCGAACACCTCCATTCTATGACTTCACACACTTCCATTCTATGATTTCACATACCTTCATACGATGACTTCACACACCTCCTTTCTGTGCCTTCACACACCTCCATTCTGAGTTCACACACCTCCATTCTGTGACTTCACAAACCTCTATTCTATGTTTTCACACACCTCCATTCTATGACTTCTCACACCTCCATTTTAGGACGTCACACACCTCCATTTTGACTTCACACACTTCCATTGTGTGACTTCACACACCTCCATTCTATGACTTCACACACTTCCCTTGGGACGTCACACACCTCCATTCTATGAGTTCACACACCTACATTCTATGACTTCACACACCTTCATTCGACTTCACACACCTCCCTTCTATGACTTCACAGACCTCGAATCTGTGTCTTCACTCACCTCCAATCTATGACTTCACACACCTCCATTATGTGACTTCACACACCTCCATTATATGACGTCACACAACTCCGTTCTATGACTTCACACACCTCCATTCTATGACTTCACACACCTCCATTCTGTGACTTCACACACCTCCATTCTACGACTTCACACACCTTCATTCTTACTTCACAAACCTATATTCTATGACTTCACACACCTCCATTCTACGACTTCACAAACCTCCATTCTATGACTTCACACACCTTCATTCTTACTTCACAAACCTATATTCTATGACTTCACACACCTCCATTCTACGACTTCACACACCTCCATTCTTTGACTTCACACACCTCCATTCTCCGAATTCACACACCTCCATTCTATGACTTCACACATCCATTTTGACTTCACACAACTCCAATATATAACTTCAAACACCTCAATTCTGTGACTTCACACACCTCCATTCTTTGACTTCACACACCTCCATTCTGTGACTTCACCCACCTCCATTCTGTGACTTCCCACACCTCCATTCTCCGACTTCACACCGCTCCAATTTGACCTCACATACCTCCATTCTATGACTTCACACACCTCCATTCTGTGACTTCACAAACCTCCATTCTATGATTTCACACACCTCCAATCTATGACTTCACACACCTACATTTTATGACGTCACACACCTCCATTTTGACTTCACACACCTCCATTATGTGACTCCACACACCTCCCTTCTGTGACTTCACACACCTCCAATCTATGACTTCACACACCTTCATTGTATGACTTCTCACACCTCCATTCTATGACTTCACACACTTCCATTCTACGATTTCACATACCTCCATTCTATGACTTCACACAGCTACATTCTGTGACTTCACATACCTCCATTCTATGACTTCACACACCTCCATTCTGTGACTTCACAAACCTTCATTCTATGATTTCACACACCTCCATTCTATGACTTCACACACTTCCATTGGGATGTCACACACCTCCATTCTATGAGTTCGCACACCTACATTCTATGACTTCACACACCTTCATTCGACTTCACACACCTCCATTCTATGACTTCACAGACCTCGAATCTGTGACTTCTCTCACCTCCAATCTATGACTTCACACTCCTCCATTCTATGACTTCCCACACCTCCTTTCTATGACTTCACACCTCCATTCTGAATTCACACACCTCCATTATGTGACTTCACACACCTCCATTATATGACGTCACACAACTCCGTTCTATGACTTCACACACCTCCATTCTATGACTTCACACACCTCCATTCTGTGACTTCACACACCTCCATTCTATGACTTCACACACCTTCATTCTTACTTCACAAACCTATATTCTATGACTTCACACGCCTCCATTCTATGACTTCACACACCTCCATTCTTTGACTTCACACACCTCCATTCTGTGACTTCACACACCCCCATTCTGTGACTTCACACAGCTCCATTCTATGACTACACACACCTCCATTCTCCGAATTCACACACCTCCATTCTATGACTTCACACATCCATTTTGACTTCACACAACTCCAATATATAACTTCAAACACCTCAATTCTGTGACTTCACACACCTCCATTCTTTGACTTCACACAACTCCATTCTGTGACTTCACCCACCTCCATTCTGTGACTTCCCACACCTCCATTCTCTGACTTCACACCCCTCTAATTTGACCTCACATACCTCCATTCTATCACTTCACATACCTCCATTCTGTGACTTCACAAACCTCCATTCTATGATTTCACACACCTCCAATCTATGACTTCACACACCTACATTTTATGACGTCACACACCTCCATTTTGACTTCACACACCTCCATTATGTGACTCCACACACCTCCCTTCTGTGACTTCACACACCTCCATTCTATGACTTCACACACCTTCATTGTATGACTTCACACACCTCCATTCTATGACTTCACACACTTCCATTCTATGATTTCACGTACCTCCATGCTATGACTTCACACAGCTCCATTCTGTGACTTCACACACCTCCATTCTATGACTTCACACACCTCCATTCTGTGACTTCACAAACCTTCATTCTATGATTTCACACACCTCCATTCTATGACTTCACACACCTCCATTCTGTGACTTCACACACCTCCATTCTTTGACTTCACACACCTCCATTCTGTGACTTCACACACCTCCATTCTGTGACTTCACACAGCTCCATTCTGTGACTTCACACACCTCCATTCTCCGACTTCACACACCTCCATTCTATGACTTCACACATCCATTTTGACTTCACACAACTCCAATATATAACTTCAAACACCTCAATTCTCTGACTTCACACACCTCCATTCTATGAAGTCATACCCGTCCATTCTGTGACTTCACACACCTCCATTCTTTGACTTCACACACCTCCATTCTGTGACTTCACCCACCTCCATTCTGTGACTTCCCACACCTCCATTCTCCAACTTCACACCCCTCCAATTTGACTTCACATACCTCCATTCTATGACTTCACACACCTCCATTGTGTGACTTCACAAACCTCCATTCTATGATTTCACACACCTCCAATCTATGACTTCACACACCTAGGTTTTATGACGTCACACACCTCCATTTTGCCTTCACACACCTCCATTATGTGTCTCCACACACCTCCCTTCTGTGACTTCACACACCTCCATTCTATGACTTCACACACCTTCATTGTATGACTTCACACACCTCCATTCTATGATTTCACACACTTCCATTCTATGATTTCACATACCTCCATGCTATGACTTCACACACCTCCATTCTGTGACTTCACACACCTCCATTCTGAGTTCACACACCTCCATTCTTTGACTTCACAAACCTCCATTCTGATTTCACACACCTCCATTCTCTGACGTCAAACACCTCCATTCTATGACTTCACTCACCTAAATTCTATGACTTCACAAACCTCCATTCTGTGTCTTCACACACCTCCATTCTGTGACTTCACACACCTCCATTCTATGACTTCACACACCTCCATTCTGTGACTTCACACACCTGCATTCTATGACCTCACACACCCCATTCTATGACTTCGCACACCTGCATTGTGACTTCACTCACCTCCATTCTATGAGTTCACACACCTCCATTCTGACTTCACACACCTCCATTCTATGACTTCACACACCTCCATTCTGACTTCACACACCTCCATTCTATGACTTCACACAACTCCATCTGACTTCACACACCTCCATTCCATGACTTCACACACCTCCATTCAATGAATTCACACACCTCCATTCTTTGTCTTCATGCACCTCCATTCTATGAGTTCACACACCTCCATTCTGTGACTTCACACACCTTCATTGTTTGACTTCACACACCTCCATTCTTTGACTTCACACACCTCCATTCCATGACTTCACACAATTCCATTCTATGACTTCACACACCTCCATTCTTTGACTTCACACACCTCCATTGTGAGTTCACACACCTCCATTCTGTGACTTCACACACCTCCATTCTGTGACTTCACACACCTCCATTCTGTGACTTCACATACCTCCATTTTATGATTTCTCACACCTCCATTCTATTTATTCACACAACTCCATTCTGTGACTTCACACAACTCCATTCTATGAAATCCCACACCTCCATTCTGTGACTTCACACACCTACATTCTGTGTTCACAAACCTCCATTCTGTGACTTAACGCACCTTCATTCTGTGACTTCACACACCTCCATTCTATGAGTTCACACACCTCCATTCTATGAGTTCACACACCTCCAGTCTTGACTTCACACCCCTCCATTCTGTGACTTCACACACCTCCATTCTATAACTTCACACACCTCCATTGTGACTTCCCACACCTCCAATCTGAGTTCACACACCTCCATTCTGACTTCACACACTTCCATTCTATGACTTCACACACCTCCGTTCTGTGACTTCACACCTCAATTCTGTGACTTCACACGCCTCAATTATGACTTCACACACCGTCATTCTATGACTTCACACACCTCCATTCTATGACTTCACACACCTAGATTCTGTGACTTCACACACCTCCATTCTGTGTTCACACACCTCCACTCTGTGACTTAACACAACTCCATTCTGTGACTTCACACAGCTCCATTCTGAGATCACACACCTCCATTCTGTGACTTCACACACCTCCATTCTGACTTCACACAGCTCCATTCTATGACTTCACACACCTCCATTCTGTGCCTTCACACACCTCCATTCTATGACTTAACACACCTTCATTCTTACTTAACAAACATCCTTTCTATGACTTTACACACCTCCATTCTTTGACTTCACAGACCTCCATTCTATGACTTCACACACCTCCATTGTGTGACTTCACACACCTCAATTCTGTGACTTCACACACCTCCATTCTATGACTTCACACAACCATTTTGACTTTACATACCTCCAAAATATGACTTCAAACACCTCAATTCTGTGACTTCACACACCTCCATTCTATGAATTCACACATCCATTTTGACTTCACACACCTCCTATATATGACTTCAAACACCTCAATTCTGTGACTTCACACACCTCCATTCTATGAGTTCATACCATCCATTCTGTGACTTCACACTCCTCCATTCTATGACTTCACACACTTCCATTCTATGATTTCACATACCTTCATACGATGACTTCACACACCTCCATTCTGTGCCTTCACACACCTCCATTCTGAGTTCACACACCTCCATTCTGTGCCTTCACACACCTCCATTCTGAGTTCATACACCTCCATTCTATGACTTCTCACACTTCCTTTTTAGGGCGTCACACACCTCCATTTTGACTTCACACACTTCCATTCTGTGACTTCACACACCTCCATTCTATGACTTCACACACTTCCATTGGGACGTCACACACCTCCATTCTATGAGTTCACACACCTACATTCTATGACTTCAAACACCTTCATTCGACTTCACACACCTCCATTCTATGACTTCACAGACCTCGAATCTGTGACTTCACTCACCTCCAATCTATGACTTCACACTCCTCCATTCTATGACTTCCCACACCTCCTTTCTATGACTTCACACCTCCATTCTGACTTCACACACCTCCATTCTATGACTTTGCACACCTCTATTCTGACTTCACACACCTCTCTTCTGTGACTTCACACACCTCCATTCTATGACTTCACACAACTTCATTGTATGACTTTGCACACCTCCATTCTATGACTTCACACACTTCCATTCTATGATTTCACATACCTTCATACGATGACTTCACACACCTCCATTCTGTGGCTTCACACACCTTCATTCTGAGTTCACACACCTCCATTCTGTGACTTTACAAACCTCTATTCTATGTTTTCACACACCTCCATTCTATGACTTCTCACACCTCCATTTTAGGACGTCACACACCTCCATTTTGACTTCACACACTTCCATTGTGTGACTTCACACACCTCCATTCTATGACTTCACACACTTCCCTTGGGACGTCACACACCTCCATTCTATGAGTTCACACACCTACATTCTATGACTTCACACACCTTCATTCGACTTCACACACCTCCATTCTATGACTTCACAGACCTCGAATCTGTGACTTCACTCACCTCCAATCTATGACTTCACACTCCTCCATTCTATGACTTCCCATACCTCCTTTCTATGACTTCACACCTCCATTCTGAATTCACACACCTCCATTATGTGACTTCACACACCTCCATTATATGACGTCACACAACTCCGTTCTATGACTTCACACACCTCCATTACATGACTTCACACACTTCCATTCTTTGACTTCACACACCTCTATTCTGTGACTTCACAAACCTCCATTGGTGACTTCACACACTTCCATTCTATGACTTCATAAACCTCCCTTTTATAAGTTCACACACCTCCATTCTGTGACTCCACACACCTCCATTCTATGACCTCACACACCCTCATTCTATGATTTCACACACTTCCTTTATATGATTTCACACATCCATTTTGACTTCACACACCTCTAATATATGACTTCAAACACCTCAATTCTGTGACTTCACACACCTCCATTCTATGACTTCGTACCGTCCATTCTGTGACTTCAAACACCTCCATTCTATGACTTCACACATCCATTTTGACTTTACACACCTCCAAAATATGACTTCAAACACCTCAATTCTGTGACTTCACACACCTCCATTCTATAACTTCACACACCTCCATTGTGACTTCCCACACCTCCAATCTGAGTTCACACACCTCCGTTCTGACTTCACACACTTCCATTCTATGACTTCACACACCTCCGTTCTGTGACTTCACACACCTCAATTCTGTGACTTCACACGCCTCAATTATGACTTCACACACCTTCATTCTATGACTTCACACACCTCCATTCTATGACTTCACACACCTAGATTCTGTGACTTCACACACCTCCATTCTGTGTTCACACACCTCCACTCTGTGACTTAACACAACTCCATTCTGTGACTTCACACAGCTCCATTCTGAGATCACACACTTCCATTCTGTGACTTCACACACCTCCATTCTGACTTCACACAGCTCCATTCTATGACTTCACACACCTCCATTCTGTGCCTTCACACACCTCCATTCTATGACTTAACACACCTTCATTCTTACTTAACAAACATCCTTTCTATGACTTTACACACCTCCATTCTGTGACTTCACAGACCTCCATTCTATGACTTCACACACCTCCATTGTGTGACTTCACACACCTCAATACTGTGACTTCACACACCTCCATTCTATGACTTCACACAACCATTTTGACTTTACACACCTCCAAAATATGACTTCAAACACCTCAATTCTGTGACTTCACACACCTCCATTCTATGAATTCACACATCCATTTTGACTTCACACACCTCCTATATATGACTTCAAACACCTCAATTCTGTGACTTCACACACCTCCATTCTATGAGTTCATACCATCCATTCTGTGACTTCACACTCCTCCATTCTATGACTTCACACACTTCCATTCTATGATTTCACATACCTTCATACGATGACTTCACACACCTCCATTCTGTGCCTTCACACACCTCCATTCTGAGTTCACACACCTCCATTCTGTGCCTTCACACACCTCCATTCTGAGTTCATACACCTCCATTCTATGACTTCTCACACCTCCTTTTTAGGGCGTCACACACCTCCATTTTGACTTCACACACTTCCATTCTGTGACTTCACACACCTCCATTCTATGACTTCACACACTTCCCTTGGGACGTCACACACCTCCATTCTATGAGTTCACACACCTACATTCTATGACTTCAAACACCTTCATTCGACTTCACACACCTCCATTCTATGACTTCACAGACCTCGAATCTGTGACTTCACTCACCTCCAATCTATGACTTCACACTCCTCCATTCTATGACTTCCCATACCTCCTTTCTATGACTTCACACCTCCATTCTGAATTCACACACCTCCATTATGTGACTTCACACACCTCCATTATATGACGTCACACAACTCCGTTCTATGACTTCACACACCTCCATTACATGACTTCACACACTTCCATTCTTTGACTTCACACACCTCTATTCTGTGACTTCACAAACCTCCATTGGTGACTTCACACACTTCCATTCTATGACTTCATAAACCTCCCTTTTATAAGTTCACACACCTCCATTCTGTGACTCCACACACCTCCATTCTATGACCTCACACACCCTCATTCTATGATTTCACACACTTCCATTATATGATTTCACACATCCATTTTGACTTCACACACCTCTAATATATGACTTCAAACACCTCAATTCTGTGACTTCACACACCTCCATTCTATGACTTCGTACCGTCCATTCTGTGACTTCAAACACCTCCATTCTATGACTTCACACATCCATTTTGACTTTACACACCTCCAAAATATGACTTCAAACACCTCAATTCTGTGACTTCACACACCTCCACTCTATAACTTCACACACCTCCATTGTGACTTCCCACACCTCCAATCTGAGTTCACACACCTCCGTTCTGACTTCACACACTTCCATTCTATGACTTCACACACCTCCGTTCTGTGACTTCACACACCTCAATTCTGTGACTTCACACGCCTCAATTATGACTTCACACACCTTCATTCTATGACTTCACACACCTCCATTCTATGACTTCACACACCTAGATTCTGTGACTTCACACACCTCCATTCTGTGTTCACACACCTCCACTCTGTGACTTAACACAACTCCATTCTGTGACTTCACACAGCTCCATTCTGAGATCACACACCTCCATTCTGTGACTTCACACACCTCCATTCTGACTTCACACAGCTCCATTCTCTGACTTCACACACCTCCATTCTGTGCCTTCACACACCTCCATTCTATGACTTAACACACCTTCATTCTTACTTAACAAACATCCTTTCTATGACTTTACACACCTCCATTCTGTGACTTCACAGACCTCCATTCTATGACTTCACACACCTCCATTGTGTGACTTCACACACCTCAATTCTGTGACTTCACACACCTCCATTCTATGACTTCACACAACCATTTTGACTTTACACACCTCCAAAATATGACTTCAAACACCTCAATTCTGTGACTTCACACACCTCCATTCTATGAATTCACACATCCATTTTGACTTCACACACCTCCTATATATGACTTCAAACACCTCAATTCTGTGACTTCACACACCTCCATTCTATGAGTTCATACCATCCATTCTGTGACTTCACACTCCTCCATTCTATGACTTCACACACTTCCATTCTATGATTTCACATACCTTCATACGATGACTTCACACACCTCCATTCTGTGCCTTCACACACCTCCATTCTGAGTTCACACACCTCCATTCTGTGCCTTCACACACCTCCATTCTGAGTTCATACACCTCCATTCTATGACTTCTCACACCTCCTTTTTAGGGCGTCACACACCTCCATTTTGACTTCACACACTTCCATTCTGTGACTTCACACACCTCCATTCTATGACTTCACACACTTCCATTGGGACGTCACACACCTCCATTCTATGAGTTCACACACCTACATTCTATGACTTCAACCACCTTCATTCGACTTCACACACCTCCATTCTATGACTTCACAGACCTCGAATCTGTGACTTCACTCACCTCCAATCTATGACTTCACACTCCTCCATTCTATGACTTCCCACACCTCCTTTCTATGACTTCACACCTCCATTCTGACTTCACACACCTCCATTCTATGACTTTGCACACCTCTATTCTGACTTCACACACCTCTCTTCTGTGACTTCACACACCTCCATTCTATGACTTCACACAACTTCATTGTATGACTTTGCACACCTCCATTCTATGACTTCACACACTTCCATTCTATGATTTCACATACCTTCATACGATGACTTCACACACCTCCATTCTGTGGCTTCACACACCTTCATTCTGAGTTCACACACCTCCATTCTGTGACTTCACAAACCTCTATTCTATGTTTTCACACACCTCCATTCTATGACTTCTCACACCTCCATTTTAGGACGTCACACACCTCCATTTTGACTTCACACACTTCCATTGTGTGACTTCACACACCTCCATTCTATGACTTCACACACTTCCCTTGGGACGTCACACACCTCCATTCTATGAGTTCACACACCTACATTCTATGACTTCACACACCTTCATTCGACTTCACACACCTCCATTCTATGACTTCACAGACCTCGAATCTGTGACTTCACTCACCTCCAATCTATGACTTCACACTCCTCCATTCTATGACTTCCCATACCTCCTTTCTATGACTTCACACCTCCATTCTGAATTCACACACCTCCATTATGTGACTTCACACACCTCCATTATATGACGTCACACAACTCCGTTCTATGACTTCACACACCTCCATTACATGACTTCACACACTTCCATTCTTTGACTTCACACACCTCTATTCTGTGACTTCACAAACCTCCATTGGTGACTTCACACACTTCCATTCTATGACTTCATAAACCTCCCTTTTATAATTTTACACACCTCCATTCTGTGACTCCACACACCTCCATTCTATGACCTCACACACCCTCATTCTATGATTTCACACACTTCCATTATATGATTTCACACATCCATTTTGACTTCACACACCTCTAATATATGACTTCAAACACCTCAATTCTGTGACTTCACACACCTCCATTCTATGACTTCGTACCGTCCATTCTGTGACTTCAAACACCTCCATTCTATGACTTCACACATCCATTTTGTCTTTACACACCTCCAAAATATGAGTTCAAACACCTCAATTCTGTGACTTCACACACCTCCATTCTATGAATTCACACATCCATTTTGACTTCACACACCTCCTATATATGACTTCAAACACCTCAATTCTGTGACTTCACACACCTCCATTCTATGAGTTCATACCATCCATTCTGTGACTTCACACACCTCCATTCTGAGTTTACACACCTCCATTCTGTGCCTTCACACACCTATAATTCTGAGTTCACACACCTCCATTCTATGACTTCTCACACCTCCATTTTAGGGCGTCACACACCTCCATTTTGACTTCACACACTTCCATTCTGTGACTTCACACACCTCCATTCTATGACTTCACACACTTCCATTGGGACGTCACACCTCCATTCTATGAGTTCACACACCTACATTCTATGACTTCAAACACCTTCATTCGACTTCACACACCTCCATTCTATGACTTCACAGACCTCGAATCTGTGACTTCACTCACCTCCAATCTATGACTTCACACACTTCCATTGGGACGTCACACACCTCTATTGTATGAGTTCACACACCTCCATTCTATGACTTCAAACACCTTCATTCGACTTCACACACCTCCATTCTATGACTTCACAGACCTCGAATCTGTGACTTCACTCACCTCCAATCTATGACTTCACACTCCTCCATTCTATGACTTCCCACACCTCCTTTCTATGACTTCACACCTCCATTCTGAATTCACACACCTCCATTCTATGACTTTGCACACCACTATTCTGACTTCACACACCTCTCTTCTGTGATTTCACACACCTCCATTCTATGACTTCACACAACTTCATTGTATGACTTCGCACACCTCCATTCTATGACTTCACACACTTCCATTCTATGATTTCACATATCTTCATACGATGACTTCACACACCTCCATTCTGCGTTCACACACCTCCATTCTGTGACTTCACAAACCTCTATTCTATGTTTTCACACACCTCCATCTATGACTTCTCACACCTCCATTTTAGGACGTCACACACCTCCATTTTGACTTCACACACTTCCATTGTGTGACTTCACACACCTCCATTCTATGACTTCACACACTTCCCTTGGGACGTCACACACCTCCATTCTATGACTTCACACACCTACATTATATGACTTCCCACACCTCCTTTCTATGACTTCACACCTCCATTCTGACTTCACACACCTCCATTCTATGACTTTGCACACCTCTATTCTGACTTCACACACCTCTCTTCTGTGACTTCACACACCTCCATTCTATGACTTCACACAACTTCATTGTATGACTTTGCACACCTCCATTCTATGACTTCACACACTTCCATTCTATGATTTCACATACCTTCATACGATGACTTCACACACCTCCATTCTGTGGCTTCACACACCTTCATTCTGAGTTCACACACCTCCATTCTGTGACTTCACAAACCTCTATTCTATGTTTTCACACACCTCCATTCTATGACTTCTCACACCTCCATTTTAGGACGTCACACACCTCCATTTTGACTTCACACACTTCCATTGTGTGACTTCACACACCTCCATTCTATGACTTCACACACTTCCCTTGGGACGTCACACACCTCCATTCTATGAGTTCACACACCTACATTCTATGACTTCACACACCTTCATTCGACTTCACACACCTCCATTCTATGACTTCACAGACCTCGAATCTGTGACTTCACTCACCTCCAATCTATGACTTCACACTCCTCCATTCTATGACTTCCCATACCTCCTTTCTATGACTTCACACCTCCATTCTGAATTCACACACCTCCATTATGTGACTTCACACACCTCCATTATATGACGTCACACAACTCCGTTCTATGACTTCACACACCTCCATTACATGACTTCACACACTTCCATTCTTTGACTTCACACACCTCTATTCTGTGACTTCACAAACCTCCATTGGTGACTTCACACACTTCCATTCTATGACTTCATAAACCTCCCTTTTATAATTTCACACACCTCCATTCTGTGACTCCACACACCTCCATTCTATGACCTCACACACCCTCATTCTATGATTTCACACACTTCCATTATATGATTTCACACATCCATTTTGACTTCACACACCTCTAATATATGACTTCAAACACCTCAATTCTGTGACTTCACACACCTCCATTCTATGACTTCGTACCGTCCATTCTTTGACTTCGAACACCTCCATTCTATGACTTCACACATCCATTTTGACTTTACACACCTCCAAAATATGACTTCAAACACCTCAATTCTGTGACTTCACACACCTCCATTCTATGAATTCACACATCCATTTTGACTTCACACACCTCCTATATATGACTTCAAACACCTCAATTCTGTGACTTCACACACCACCATTCTATGAGTTCATACCATCCATTCTGTGCCTTCACACACCTCCATTCTGAGTTCACACACCTCCATTCTGTGCCTTCACACACCTCCATTCTGAGTTCACACACCTCCATTCTATGACTTCTCACACCTCCATTTTAGGGCGTCACAAACCTCCATTTTGACTTCACACACTTCCATTCTGTGACTTCACACACCTCCATTCTATGACTTCACACACTTCCATTGGGACGTCACACCTCCATTCTATGAGTTCACACACCTACATTCTATGACTTCAAACACCTTCATTCGACTTCACACACCTCCATTCTATGACTTCACAGACCTCGAATCTGTGACTTCACTCACCTCCAATCTATGACTTCACACACTTCCATTGGGACGTCACACACCTCCATTCTATGAGTTCACACACCTACATTCTATGACTTCAAACACCTTCATTCGACTTCACACACCTCCATTCTATGACTTCACAGACCTCGAATCTGTGACTTCACTCACCTCCAATCTATGACTTCACACTCCTCCATTCTATGACTTCCCACACCTCCTTTCTATGACTTCACACCTCCATTCTGAATTCACACACCTCCATTCTATGACTTTGCACACCAGTATTCTGACTTCACACACCTCTCTTCTGTGATTTCACACACCTCCATTCTATGACTTCACACAACTTCATTGTATGACTTCGCACACCTCCATTCTATGACTTCACACACTTCCATTCTATGATTTCACATATCTTCATACGATGACTTCACACACCTCCATTCTGCGTTCACACACCTCCATTCTGTGACTTCACAAACCTCTATTCTATGTTTTCACACACCTCCATTCTATGACTTCTCACACCTCCATTTTAGGACGTCACACACCTCCATTTTGACTTCACACACTTCCATTGTGTGACTTCACACACCTCCATTCTATGACTTCACACACTTCCCTTGGGACGTCACACACCTCCATTCTATGAGTTCACACACCTACATTCTATGACTTCACACACCTTCATTTGACTTCACACACCTCCATTCTATGACTTCACAGACCTCGAATCTGTGACTTCACTCACCTCCAATCTATGACTTCAAACTCCTCCATTCTATGACTTCCCACACCTCCTTTCTATGACTTCACACCTCCATTCTGAATTCACACACCTCCATTATGTGACTTCACACACATCCATTATATGACTTCACACAACTCCGTTCTATGACTTCCCACACTTCCATTGTGACATCACACACCTCCATTCTATTAGTTCACACACCTACATTCTATGACTTCACACACCTTCATTCGACTTCACACACCTCCATTCTGACTTCACACACCTCCATTATGTGACTTCACAAACCTCGATTATATGACGTCACACAAATCCGTTCTATGACTTCACACACCTCCATTCTATGACTTCACACACCTCCATTCTGTGACTTCACACACCTCCATTCTATGACTTCACACACCTTCATTCTTACTTCACAAACATACATTCTATGACTTCACACAACTCCATTCTATGACTTCACACACCTCAATTCTGTGACTTCACACACCTCCATTCTGTGACTTCACACACCTCCATTCTGTGACTTCACACACTTCCATTCTATGACTTCACACACCTCCATTCTATGACTTCACACACCTCCATTCTGTGACTTCACACACCTCCATTCTATTACTTCACACACCTTCATTCTTACTTCACAAACATACATTCTATGACTTCACACACCTCCATTCTATGACTTCACACACCTCCATTCTGTGACTTCACACACCTCCATTCTGTGACTTCACACACCTCCATTCTGTGACTTCACACACTTCCATTCTATGACTTCACACACCTCCATTCTATGACTTCACACAGCTCCATTCTGTGACTTCACACACCTCCATTCTATGACCTCACACACCCTCATTCTATGGTTTCACACCCCTCCATTCTATGAATTCACACATCCATTTTGACTTTACACACCTCCAATATATGACTTCAAACACCTCAATTCTGTGACTTCACACACCTCCATTCTATGAATTCACACATCCATTTTGACTTCACACACCTCCTATATATGACTTCAAACACCTCAATTCTGTGACTTCACACACCTCCATTCTATGAGTTCATACCATCCATTCTGTGACTTCACACACCTACATTCTATGACTTCACACACTTCCATTCTGTGACTTCCCACACCTCCATTCTGTGACTTCACACACCTCCATTCTATGACTTCACACACCTCTACTCTGACTTCACACACCTCCATTCTATGACTTCACACACCTCCATTGTGACTTCACACACCTTCATTCTATGACTTTGCCCACCTCTATTCTGACTTCACAAACCTCCATTCTGTGACTTCACACACCTCCATTCTGAGTTCACACAACTCCATTTGGTGACTTCACACATCTCCATTCTGACTTCACACACCTCCATTCTATGACTTCACACACATCCATTCTTTGACTTCACACACCTCTATTCTATGACTTCACAAACCTCCATTGGTGACTTCACACACTTCCATTCTATGACTTCATAAACCTCCCTTTTATAATTTCACACACCTCCATTCTGTGACTTCACACACCTCCATTCTATGACCTCACACACCCTCATTCTATGATTTCACACACTTCCATTATATGATTTCACACATCCATTTTGACTTCACACACCTCTAATATATGACTTCAAACACCTCATTTCTGTGACTTCACACACCTCCATTCTATGACTTCGTACCGTCCATTCTGTGACTTCAAACACCTCCATATTATGACTTCACACATCCATTTTGACTTCACACACCTCCTATATATGACTTCAAACACCTCAATTCTGTGACTTCACACACCTCCATTCTATGAATTCACACATCCATTTTGACTTCACACACCTCCTATATATGACTTCAAACACCTCAATTCTGTGACTTCACACACCTCCATTCTATGAGGTCATACCATCCATTCTGTGACTTCACACTCCTCCATTCTATGACTTCACACACTTCCATTCTATGATTTCACATACCTTCATACGATGACTTCACACACCTCCATTCTGTGCCTTCATACACCTCCATTCTGAGTTCACACACCTCCATTCTATGACTTCTCACACCTCCATTTTAGGGCGTCACACACCTCCATTTTGACTTCACACACTTCCATTCTGTGACTTCACACACCTCCATTCTATGACTTCACACACTTCCATTGGGACGTCCCACACCTCCATTCTATGAGTTCACACACCTACATTCTATGACTTCAAACACCTTCATTCGACTTCACACACCTCCATTCTATGACTTCAGAGACCTCGAATCTGTGACTTCACTCATCTCCAATATATGACTTCACACTCCTCCATTCTATGACTTCCCACAACTCCTTTCTATGACTTCACACCTCCATTCTGAATTCACACACCTCCATTCTATGACTTTGCACACCTCTATTCTGACTTCACACACCTCTCTTCTGTGACTTCACACACCTCCATTCTATGACTTCACACAACTTCATTGTATGACTTCACACACCTCCATTCTATGACTTCACACACTTCCGTTCTATGATTTCACATACCTTCATACGATGACTTCACACACCTCCATTCTGTGCCTTCACACACACCCATTCTGAGTTCACACACCTCCATTCTGTGACTTCACAAACCTCTATTCTATGTTTTCACACACCTCCATTCTATGACTTCTCACACCTCCATTTTAGGACGTCACACACCTCCATTTTGACTTCACACACTTCCATTGTGTGACTTCACACACCTCCATTCTATGACTTCACACACTTCCCTTGGGACGTCACACACCTCCATTCTATGAGTTCACACACCTACATTCTATGACTTCACACACCTTCATTCGACTTCACACAACTCCATTCTATGACTTCACAGACCTCGAATCTGTGACTTCACTCACCTCCAATATATGACTTCACACTCCTCCATTCTATGACTTCCCACAACTCCTTTCTATGACTTCACACCTCCATTCTGAATTCACACACCTCCATTCTATGACTTTGCACACCTCTATTCTGACTTCACACACCTCTCTTCTGTGACTTCACACACCTCCATTCTATGACTTCACACAACTTCATTGTATGACTTCGCACACCTCCATTCTATGACTTCACACACTTCCGTTCTATGATTTCACATACCTTCATACGATGACTTCACACACCTCCATTCTGTGCCTTCACACACCTCCATTCTGAGTTCACACACCTCCATTCTGTGACTTCACAAACCTCTATTCTATGTTTTCACACACCTCCATTCTATGACTTCTCACACCTCCATTTTAGGACGTCACACACCTCCATTTTGACTTCACACACTTCCATTGTGTGACTTCACACACCTCCATTCTATGACTTCACACACTTCCCTTGGGACGTCACACACCTCCATTCTATGAGTTCACACACCTACATTCTATGACTTCACACACCTTCATTCGACTTCACACAACTCCATTCTATGACGTCACAGACCTCGAATCTGTGACTTCACTCACCTCCAATCTATGAATTCACACTCCTCCATTCTATGACTTCACATACCTCCTTTCTATGACTTCACACCTCCATTCTGAATTCACACACCTCCATTATGTGACTTCACACACCTCCATTATATGACGTCACACAACTCCGTTCTATGACTTCACACACCTCCATTATATGACATCACACACCTTCTTTCTTACTTCACAAACATACATTCTATGACTTCACACACCTCCATTCTATGACTTCACACACCTCCATTCTTTGACTACACACACCTCCATTCTGTGATTTCACACACCTCCATTCTGTGACTTCACTCACCTCCATTCAGGGACTTCACACAGCTCCATTCTGTGACTTCACACACCTCCATTCTCCGATTCACACACCTCCATTCTATGACTTCACACATCCATTTTGACTTCACACACCTCCAATATATAACTTCAAACACCTCAATTCTGTGACTTCACAAACGTCCATTCTATGACTTCACACACCTCCATTCTGTGACTTCACCCACCTCCATTCTGTGACTTCCTACACCGCCATTCTCCGACTTCACACCCCTCCAATTTGACATCACACACCTCCATTCTGTGACTTCACAAACCTCCATTCTATGATTTCACACACCTCCAATCTATGACTTCACACACCTATATTTTATTACGTCGCACACCTCCATTTTGACTTCACACACCTCCATTATGTGACTCAACACACCTCCCTTCTGTGACTTCACACACCTCCATTCTATGACTTCACACACTTCCATTCTATGACTTCACACACCGCCATTCCGTGACTTCACACACCTGTATTGTGAGTTCACACACCTCCATTCTGTGACCTCACACACCTCCATTCTGCGATTTCACACACCTCCATTCTGAGATGTCACACCTCCATTCTATGAATTCACACACCTCCATTCTATGACTTCACACACCTCCATTCTTTGACTTCCCACAGCTCCATTCTGAGTTCAAACACCTCCATTCTATGATTTCACACACCTCCATTCTTTGACATCACACACCTCCATTCTATGATTTCACAAAACTTCGTTCTTACTTTACAAACATCCATTCTATAACTTCACACACCTCCATTCTATGACTTCAAACACCTCCATTCTGTGACTTCACAAACCTCCATTCTATCACTTCACACACCTCCATTCTGAGTTTACACACCTCCATTGTATGACTTCACACACCTCCATTGTTTGACGTCACACCTTTATTGTATGACTTCATACAACTACATTCTTACTTTACAAACATCCATTCTATAACTTCACACACCTCCATTCTATGACTTCAAACAGCTCCATTCTGTGACTTCACACACCTCCATTCTATGACTTCACACACCTCCATTCTGTGACTTCACACACCTCCATTGTATGACTTCACACATTTCCATTGTGACGTCACTCACCTCCATTCTATGAGTTCACACACCTCCGTTCCGACTTGAAACACCTACATTCTATGACTTTACACACCTCCATTCTCACTTCACACACCTCCATTCTATGATTTTGCACACATCCATTCTGTGATTTCACACACCTCCATAGTATGACTTCACACAACTCCATCTATGACTTCACACACCTGCATTCTGACATCACACACCTCCATTCTATGACTTCACAGACCTCAAATCTGTGACTTCACTCACCTGCACTCTATGACTTCACACTCCTCCATTCTATGACATTCCACACCTCCTTTCTATGACTTCACCACCTGCAATCTATGACTACACACCTCCATTCTGACTTCACACACCTTCATTCTGTGAATTCACACACCTCCATTCTATGTGTTCACATACCTCCATTCTATGACTTCACACACCTTCATTCTTACTTCAGAAACATCCATTCTATGACTTCACACAACCCCATTCTATGACTTCACAAACCTCCATTCTGTGACTTCACACACCTCCATTCTGAGTTCACACAACTCCATTCGGTGACTTCACACACCTCCATTCTGACTTCACACACCTCCATTCTATGACTTCACACACTTCCATTCTATGACTTCACAAACCTCCATTCTGTGACTTCACACACCTCCATTCTGTGTTCACACACCTCCATTCTGTGACTTCACACACCTCCATTCTGTGACTTCACACACCTCCATTCTGTGACTTCACACACTTCCATTCTATGACTTCACACACCTCCATTCTATGACTTCACACACCTCCATTCTTTGACTTCACACACCTCAATTCTATGACCTCACACACCCTCATTCTATGGTTTAACACACCTCCATTCTATGAATTCACACATCCATTTTGACTTTACACACCTCCTATATATGACTTCAAACACCTCAATTCTGTGACTTCACACACCTCCATTCTATGAGTTCATACCATCCATTCTGTGACTTCACACACCTCCATTCTATGACTTCACACACTTCCATTCTGTGACTTCCCACACCTCCATTCTGTGACTTCACACACCTCCATTCTATGACTTCACACACCTCTATTCTGACTTAACACACCTCCATTCTGACTTCACACACCTCCATTCTATGACTTTGCACACTTCTATTCTGACTTCACACACCTCTCTTCTGTGTCTTCACACACCTCCATTCTATGACTTCACACACCTTCATTTTATGACTTCGCACACCTCCATTCTGTGACTTCACAAACTTCTATTCTATGATTTCACACACCTCCATTCTATGACTTCTCACACCTCCATTTTAGGACGTCACACACCTCCATTTTGACTTCACACACTTCCATTCTGTGACTTCACACACCTCCATTCTATGACTTCACACACTTCCATTGGGACGTCACACACCTCCATTCTATGACTTCACGCACCTACATTCTATGCCTTCAAACACCTTCATTCGAATTCACACACCTCCATTCTGAGTTTACACACCTCCATTGAATGACTTCACACACGTCCATTCTGAGTTCACATAACTCCATTCGGTGACTTCACACATCTCCATTCTGACTTCACACACCTCCATTCTATGACTTCACACACTTCCATTCTTTGACTTCACACACCTCTATTCTGTGACTTCACAAACCTCCATTCTGTGACTTCACACACCTCCATTGGTGACTTCACACTTCCATTCTATGACTTCATAAACCTCCCTTTTATAATTTCACACACCTCCATTCTGTGACTTCACAAACCTCCATTCTATGACCTCACACACCCTCATTCTATGATTTCACACACCTCCATTCTATGATTTCACACATCCATTTTGACTTCACACACCTCAATTCTGTGACTTCACACACCTCTATTCTATGACTTCGTACCGTCCATTCTGTGACTTCAAACACCTCCATTCTATGACTTCACACATCCATTTTGACTTTACACACCTCCAAAATATGACTTCAAACACCTCAATTCTGTGACTTTACACACCTCCATTCTATGAATTCACACATCCATTTAGACTTCACAAACCTCCTATATATGACTTCTAACACCTCAATTCTGTGACTTCACACACCTCCATTCTATGAGTTCATACCATCCATTCTGTGACTTCACACTCCTCCATTCTATGACTTCACACACATCCATTATGTGACTTCCCACACCTCCATTCTGTGACTTCACACACCTCCATTCTGTGACTTCACACACCTCTATTCTGACTTCACACACCTCCATTCTATGACTTAACACACCTCCATTTTGACTTCACACACCTCCATTCTATGACTTTGCACACCTCTATTCTGACTTCACACACCTCTCTTCTGTGACTTCACACACCTCCATTCTATGACTTCACACACTTCCATTCTATGATTTCACATACCTTCATACGATGACTTCACACACCTCCATTCTGTGCCTTCACACACCTCCATTCTGAGTTCACACACCTCCATTCTGTGCCTTCACACACCTCCATTCTGAGTTCACACACCTCCATTCTATGACTTCTCACACCTCCATTTTAGGGCGTCACACACCTCCATTTTGACTTCACACACTTCCATTCTGTGACTTCACACACCTCCATTCTATGACTTCACACACTTCCATTGGGACGTCACACACCTCCATTGTATGAGTTCTCACACCTACATTCTATGACTTCAAACACCTTCATTCGACTTCACACACCTCCATTCTATGACTTCACAGACCTCGAATCTGTGACTTCACTCACCTCCAATCTATGACTTCACACTCCTCCATTCTATGACTTCCCACACCTCCTTTCTATGACTTCACACCTCCATTCTGAATTCACACACCTCCATTCTATGACTTTGCACACCTCTATTCTGACTTCACACACCTCTCTTCTGTGACTTCACACACCTCCATTCTATGACTTCTCACACCTCCATTTTAGGACGTCACACACCTCCATTTTGACTTCACACACTTCCATTGTGTGACTTCACACACCTCCATTCTATGACTTCACACACTTCCCTTGGGACGTCACACACCTCCATTCTATGAGTTCACACACCTACATTCTATGACTTCACACACATTCATTTGACTTCACACACCTACATTCTATGACTTCACAGACCTCGAATCTGTGACTTCACTCACCTCCAATCTATGACTTCAAACTCCTCCATTCTATGACTTCCCACACCTCCTTTCTATGACTTCACACCTCCATTCTGAATTCACACACCTCCATTATGTGACTTCACACACCTCCATTATATGACGTCACACAACTCCGTTCTATGACTTCACACACTTCCATTGTGACGTCACACACCTCCATTCTATTAGTTCACACACCTACATTCTATAACTTCACACACCTTCATTCGACTTCACACACCTCCATTCTGACTTCACACACCTCCATTATGTGACTTCACACACCTCCATTATATGACGTCACACAACTCCGTTCTATGACTTCACACACCTCCATTCTATGACTTCACACACCTCCATTCTGTGACTTCACACACCTCCATTCTATGACTTCACACACCTTCATTCTTACTTCACAAACATACATTCTATCACTTCACACAACTCCATTCTATGACTTCACACACCTCCATTCTGTGACTTCACACACCTCCATTCTGTGACTTCACACACTTCCATTCTATGACTTCACACACCTCCATTCTATGACTTCACACACCTCCATTCTGTGACTTCACACACCTCCATTCTATGACCTCACACACCCTCATTCTATGGTTTCACACACCTCCATTCTATGAATTCACACATCCATTTTGACTTTACACACCTCCAATATATGACTTCAAACACCTCAATTCTGTGACTTCACACACCTCCATTCTATGATTTCACACATCCATTTTGACTTCACACACCTCCTATATATGACTTCAAACACCTCAATTCTGTGACTTCACACACCTCCATTCTATGAGTTCATACCATCCATTCTGTGACTTCACACACCTCCATTCTATGACTTCACACACTTCCATTCTGTGACTTCCCACACCTCCATTCTGTGACTTCACACACCTCCATTCTATGACTTCATACACCTCTATTCTGACTTCACACACCTCCATTCTATGACTTCACACACCTCCATTGTGACTTCACACACCTTCATTCTATGACTTTGCCCACCTCTATTCTGACTTCACAAACCTCCATTCTGTGACTTCACACACCTCCATTCTGAGTTCACACAACTCCATTCGGTGACTTCACACATCTCCATTCTGAGTTCACACACCTCCATTCTATGATTTCACACATCCATTTTGACTTCACACACCTCTAATATATGACTTCAAACACCTCAATTCTGTGACTTCACACACCTCTATTCTATGACTTCGTACCGTCCATTCTGTGACTTCAAACACCTCCATTCTATGACTTCACACATCCATTTTGACTTTACACACCTCCAAAATATGACTTGAAACACCTCAATTCTGTGACTTCACACACCTCCATTCTATGAATTCACACATCCATTTAGACTTCACACACCTCCTATATATGACTTCTAACACCTCAATTCTGTGACTTCACACACCTCCATTCTATGAGTTCATACCATCCATTCTGTGACTTCACACTCCTCCATTCTATGACTTCACACACTTCCATTATGTGACTTCCCACACCTCCATTCTGTGACTTCACACACCTCCATTCTATGACTTCACACACCTCTATTCTGACTTCACACACCTCCATTCTATGACTTAACACACCTCCATTTTGACTTCACACACCTCCATTCTATGACTTTGCACACCTCTATTCTGACTTCACACACCTCTCTTCTGTGACTTCACACACCTCCATTCTATGACTTCACACACTTCCATTCTATGATTTCACATACCTTCATACGATGACTTCACACACCTCCATTCTGTGCCTTCACACACCTCCATTCTGAGTTCACACACCTCCATTCTGTGCCTTCACACACCTCCATTCTGAGTTCACACACCTCCATTCTATGACTTCTCACACCTCCATTTTAGGGCGTCACACACCTCCATTTTGACTTCACACACTTCCATTCTGTGACTTCACACACCTCCATTCTATGACTTCACACACTTCCATTGGGACGTCACACACCTCCATTGTATGAGTTCACACACCTACATTCTATGACTTCAAACACCTTCATTCGACTTCACACACCTCCATTCTATGACTTCACAGACCTCGAATCTGTGACTTCACTCACCTCCAATCTATGACATCACACTCCTCCATTCTATGACTTCCCACAACTCCTTTCTATGACTTCACACCTCCATTCTGAATTCACACACCTCCATTCTATGACTTTGCACACCTCTATTCTGACTTCACACACCTCTCTTCTGTGACTTCACACACCTCCATTCTATGACTTCACACAACTTCATTGTATGACTTCGAACACCTCCATTCTATGACTTCACACACTTCCATTCTATGATTTCACATACCTTCATACGATGACTTCACACACCTCCATTCTGTGCCTTCACACACCTCCATTCTGAGTTCACACACCTCCATTCTGTGCCTTCACACACCTCCATTCTGAGTTCACACACCTCCATTCTATGACTTCTCACACCTCCATTTTAGGACGTCACACACCTCCATTTTGACTTCACACACTTCCATTGTGTGACTTCACACACCTCCATTCTATGACTTCACACACTTCCCTTGGGACGTCACACACCTCCATTCTATGAGTTCACACACCTACATTCTATGACTTCACACACATTCATTTGACTTCACACACCTACATTCTATGACTTCACAGACCTCGAATCTGTGACTTCACTCACCTCCAATCTATGACTTCAAACTCCTCCATTCTATGACTTCCCACACCTCCTTTCTATGACTTCACACCTCCATTCTGAATTCACACACCTCCATTATGTGACTTCACACACCTCCATTATATGACGTCACACAACTCCGTTCTATGACTTCACACACTTCCATTGTGACGTCACACACCTCCATTCTATTAGTTCACACACCTACATTCTATAACTTCACACACCTTCATTCGACTTCGCCCACCTCCATTCTGACTTCACACACCTCCATTATGTGACTTCACACACCTCCATTATATGACGTCACACAACTCCGTTCTATGACTTCACACACCTCCATTCTATGACTTCACACACCTCCATTCTGTGACTTCACACACCTCCATTCTATGACTTCACACACCTTCATTCTTACTTCACAAACATACATTCTATCACTTCACACAACTCCATTCTATGACTTCACACACCTCCATTCTGTGACTTCACACACCTCCATTCTGTGACTTCACACACTTCCATTGGGACGTCACACACCTCCATTGTATGAGTTCACACACCTACATTCTATGACTTCAAACACCTTCATTCGACTTCACACACCTCCATTCTATGACTTCACAGACCTCGAATCTGTGACTTCACTCACCTCCAATCTATGACTTCACACTCCTCCATTCTGTGACTTCCCACACCTCCTTTCTATGACTTCACACCTCCATTCTGAATTCACACACCTCCATTCTATGACTTTGCACACCTCTATTCTGACTTCACACACCTCTCTTCTGTGACTTCACACACCTCCATTCTATGACTTCTCACACCTCCATTTTAGGACGTCACACACCTCCATTTTGACTTCACACACTTCCATTGTGTGACTTCACACACCTCCATTCTATGACTTCACACACTTCCCTTGGGACGTCACACACCTCCATTCTATGAGTTCACACACCTACATTCTATGACTTCACACACATTCATTTGACTTCACACACCTACATTCTATGACTTCACAGACCTCGAATCTGTGACTTCACTCACCTCCAATCTATGACTTCAAACTCCTCCATTCTATGACTTCCCACACCTCCTTTCTATGACTTCACACCTCCATTCTGAATTCACACACCTCCATTATGTGACTTCACACACCTCCATTATATGACGTCACACATCTCCGTTCTATGACTTCACACACTTCCATTGTGACGTCACACACCTCCATTCTATTAGTTCACACACCTACATTCTATAACTTCACACACCTTCATTCGACTTCACACACCTCCATTCTGACTTCACACACCTCCATTATGTGACTTCACACACCTCCATTATATGACGTCACACAACTCCGTTCTATGACTTCACACACCTCCATTCTATGACTTCACACACCTCCATTCTGTGACTTCACAACCTCCATTCTATGACTTCACACACCTTCATTCTTACTTCACAAACATACATTCTATCACTTCACACAACTCCATTCTATGACTTCACACACCTCCATTCTGTGACTTCACACACCTCCATTCTGTGACTTCACACACTTCCATTCTATGACTTCACACACCTCCATTCTATGACTTCACACACCTCCATTCTGTGACTTCACACACCTCCATTCTATGACCTCACACACCCTCATTCTATGGTTTCACACACCTCCATTCTATGAATTCACACATCCATTTTGACTTTACACACCTCCAATATATGACTTCAAACACCTCAATTCTGTGACTTCACACACCTCCATTCTATGAATTCACACATCCATTTTGACTTCACACACCTCCTATATATGACTTCAAACACCTCAATTCTGTGACTTCACACACCTCCATTCTATGAGTTCATACCATCCATTCTGTGACTTCACACACCTCCATTCTATGACTTCACACACTTCCATTCTGTGACTTCCCACACCTCCATTCTGTGACTTCACACAATTCCATTCTATGACTTCATACACCTCTATTCTGACTTCACACACCTCCATTCTATGACTTCACACACCTCCATTGTGACTTCACACACCTTCATTCTATGACTTTGCCCACCTCTATTCTGACTTCACAAACCTCCATTCTGTGACTTCACACACCTCCATTCTGAGTTCACACAACTCCATTCGGTGACTTCACACATCTCCATTCTGAGTTCACACACCTCCATTCTATGATTTCACACATCCATTTTGACTTCACACACCTCTAATATATGACTTCAAACACCTCAATTCTGTGACTTCACACACCTCTATTCTATGACTTCGTACCGTCCATTCTGTGACTTCAAATACCTCCATTCTATGACTTCACACATCCATTTTGACTTTACACACCTCCAAAATATGACTTGAAACACCTCAATTCTGTGACTTCACACACCTCCATTCTATGAATTCACACATCCATTTAGACTTCACACACCTCCTATATATGACTTCTAACACCTCAATTCTGTGACTTCACACACCTCCATTCTATGAGTTCATACCATCCATTCTGTGACTTCACACTCCTCCATTCTATGACTTCACACACTTCCATTATGTGACTTCCCACACCTCCATTCTGTGACTTCACACACCTCCATTCTATGACTTCACACACCTCTATTCTGACTTCACACACCTCCATTCTATGACTTAACACACCTCCATTTTGACTTCACACACCTCCATTCTATGACTTTGCACACCTCTATTCTGACTTCACACACCTCTCTTCTGTGACTTCACACACCTCCATTCTATGACTTCACACACTTCCATTCTATGATTTCACATACCTTCATACGATGACTTCACACACCTCCATTCTGTGCCTTCACACACCTCCATTCTGAGTTCACACACCTCCATTCTGTGCCTTCACACACCTCCATTCTGAGTTCACACACCTCCATTCTATGACTTCTCACACCTCCATTTTAGGGCGTCACACACCTCCATTTTGACTTCACACACTTCCATTCTGTGACTTCACACACCTCCATTCTATGACTTCACACACTTCCATTGGGACGTCACACACCTCCATTGTATGAGTTCACACACCTACATTCTATGAATTCAAACACCTTCATTCGACTTCACACACCTCCATTCTATGACTTCACAGACCTCGAATCTGTGACTTCACTCACCTCCAATCTATGACTTCACACTCCTCCATTCTATGACTTCCCACACCTCCTTTCTATGACTTCACACCTCCATTCTGAATTCACACACCTCCATTCTATGACTTTGCACACCTCTATTCTGACTTCACACACCTCTCTTCTGTGACTTCACACACCTCCATTCTATGACTTCACACAACTTCATTGTATGACTTCGAACACCTCCATTCTATGACTTCACACACTTCCATTCTATGATTTCACATACCTTCATACGATGACTTCACACACCTCCATTCTGTGCCTTCACACAACTCCATTCTGAGTTCACACACCTCCATTCTGTGCCTTCACACACCTCCATTCTGAGTTCACACACCTCCATTCTATGACTTCTCACACCTCCATTTTAGGACGTCACACACCTCCATTTTGACTTCACACACTTCCATTGTGTGACTTCACACACCTCCATTCTATGACTTCACACACTTCCCTTGGGACGTCACACACCTCCATTCTATGAGTTCACACACCTACATTCTATGACTTCACACACATTCATTTGACTTCACACACCTCCATTCTATGACTTCACAGACCTCGAATCTGTGACTTCACTCACCTCCAATCTATGACTTCAAACTCCTCCATTCTATGACTTCCCACACCTCCTCTCTATGACTTCACACCTCCATTCTGAATTCACACACCTCCATTATGTGACTTCACACACCTCCATTATATGACGTCACACAACTCCGTTCTATGACTTCACACACTTCCATTGTGACGTCACACACCTCCATTCTATTAGTTCACACACCTACATTCTATAACTTCACACACCTTCATTCGACTTCACACACCTCCATTCTGACTTCACACACCTCCATTATGTGACTTCACACACCTCCATTATATGACGTCACACAACTCCGTTCTATGACTTCACACACCTCCATTCTATGACTTCACACACCTCCATTCTGTGACTTCACACACCTCCATTCTATGACTTCACACACCTTCATTCTTACTTCACAAACATACATTCTATCACTTCACACAACTCCATTCTATGACTTCACACACCTCCATTCTGTGACTTCACACACCTCCATTCTGTGACTTCACACACCTCCATTCTGTGACTTCACACACTTCCATTCTATGACTTCACACACCTCCATTCTATGACTTCACACACCTCCATTCTGTGACTTCACACACCTCCATTCTATGACCTCACACACCCTCATTCTATGGTTTCACACACCTCCATTCTATGAATTCACACATCCATTTTGACTTTACACACCTCCAATATATGACTTCAAACACCTCAATTCTGTGACTTCACACACCTCCATTCTATGAATTCACACATCCTTTTTGACTTCACACACCTCCTATATATGACTTCAAACACCTCAATTCTGTGACTTCACACACCTCCATTCTATGAGTTCATACCATCCATTCTGTGACTTCACACACCTCCATTCTATGACTTCACACACTTCCATTCTGTGACTTCCCACACCTCCATTCTGTGACTTCACACACCTCCATTCTATGACTTCATACACCTCTATTCTGACTTCACACACCTCCATTCTATGACTTCACACACCTCCATTGTGACTTCACACACCTTCATTCTATGACTTTGCCCACCTCTATTCTGACTTCACAAACCTCCATTCTGTGACTTCACACACCTCCATTCTGAGTTCACACAACTCCATTCGGTGACTTCACACATCTCCATTCTGAGTTCACACACCTCCATTCTATGATTTCACACATCCATTTTGACTTCACACACCTCTAATATATGACTTCAAACACCTCAATTCTGTGACTTCACACACCTCTATTCTATGACTTCGTACCGTCCATTCTGTGACTTCAAACACCTCCATTCTATGACTTCACACATCCATTTTGACTTTACACACCTCCAAAATATGACTTGAAACACCTCAATTCTGTGACTTCACACACCTCCATTCTATGAATTCACACATCCATTTAGACTTCACACACCTCCTATATATGACTTCTAACACCTCAATTCTGTGACTTCACACACCTCCATTCTATGAGTTCATACCATCCATTCTGTGACTTCACACTCCTCCATTCTATGACTTCACACACTTCCATTATGTGACTTCCCACACCTCCATTCTGTGACTTCACACACCTCCATTCTATGACTTCACACACCTCTATTCTGACTTCACACACCTCCATTCTATGACTTAACACACCTCCATTTTGTCTTCACACACCTCCATTCTATGACTTTGCACACCTCTATTCTGACTTCACACACCTCTCTTCTGTGACTTCACACACCTCCATTCTATGACTTCACACACTTCCATTCTATGATTTCACATACCTTCATACGATGACTTCACACACCTCCATTCTGTGCCTTCACACACCTCCATTCTGAGTTCACACACCTCCATTCTGTGCCTTCACACACCTCCATTCTGAGTTCACACACCTCCATTCTATGACTTCTCACACCTCCATTTTAGGGCGTCACACACCTCCATTTTGACTTCACACACTTCCATTCTGTGACTTCACACACCTCCATTCTATGACTTCACACACTTCCATTGGGACGTCACACACCTCCATTGTATGAGTTCACACACCTACATTCTATGACTTCAAACACCTTCATTCGACTTCACACACCTCCATTCTATGACTTCACAGACCTCGAATCTGTGACTTCACTCACCTCCAATCTATGACTTCACACTCCTCCATTCTATGACTTCCCACACCTCCTTTCTATGACTTCACACCTCCATTCTGAATTCACACACCTCCATTCTATGACTTTGCACACCTCTATTCTGACTTCACACACCTCTCTTCTGTGACTTCACACACCTCCATTCTATGACTTCACACAACTTCATTGTATGACTTCGAACACCTCCATTCTATGACTTCACACACTTCCATTCTATGATTTCACATACCTTCATACGATGACTTCACACACCTCCATTCTGTGCCTTCACACACCTCCATTCTGAGTTCACACACCTCCATTCTGTGACTTCACAAACCTCTATTCTATGTTTTCACACACCTCCATTCTATGACTTCTCACACCTCCATTTTAGGACGTCACACACCTCCATTTTGACTTCACACACTTCCATTGTGTGACTTCACACACCTCCATTCTATGACTTCACACACTTCCCTTGGGACGTCACACACCTCCATTCTATGAGTTCACACACCTACATTCTATGACTTCACACACATTCATTTGACTTCACACACCTACATTCTATGACTTCACAGACCTCGAATCTGTGACTTCACTCACCTCCAATCTATGACTTCAAACTCCTCCATTCTATGACTTCCCACACCTCCTTTCTATGACTTCACACCTCCATTCTGAATTCACACACCTCCATTATGTGACTTCACACACCTCCATTATATGACGTCACACAACTCCGTTCTATGACTTCACACACTTCCATTGTGACGTCACACACCTCCATTCTATTAGTTCACATACCTACATTCTACAACTTCACACACCTTCATTCGACTTCACACACCTCCATTCTGACTTCACACACCTCCATTATGTGACTTCACACACCTCCATTATATGACGTCACACAACTCCGTTCTATGACTTCACACACCTCCATTCTATGACTTCACACACCTCCATTCTGTGACTTCACACACCTCCATTCTATGACTTCACACACCTTCATTCTTACTTCACAAACATACATTCTATCACTTCACACAACTCCATTCTATGACTTCACACACCTCCATTCTGGGACTTCACACACCTCCATTCTGTGACTTCACACACCTCCATTCTGTGACTTCACACACTTCCATTCTATGACTTCACACACCTCCATTCTATGACTTCACACACCTCCATTCTGTGACTTCACACACCTCCATTCTATGACCTCACACACCCTCATTCTATGGTTTCACACACCTCCATTCTATGAATTCACACATCCATTTTGACTTTACACACCTCCAATATATGACTTCAAACACCTCAATTCTGTGATTTCACACACCTCCATTCTATGAATTCACACATCCATTTTGACTTCACACACCTCCTATATATGACTTCAAACACCTCAATTGTGTGACTTCACACACCTCCATTCTATGAGTTCATACCATCCATTCTGTGACTTCACACACCTCCATTCTATGACTTCACACACTTCCATTCTGTGACTTCCCACACCTCCATTCTGTGACTTCACACACCTCCATTCTATGACTTCATACACCTCTATTCTGACTTCACACACCTCCATTCTATGACTTCACACACCTCCATTGTGACTTCACACACCTTCATTCTATGACTTTGCCCACCTCTACTCTGACTTCACAAACCTCCATTCTGTGACTTCACACACCTCCATTCTGAGTTCACACAACTCCATTCGGTGACTTCACACATCTCCATTCTGAGTTCACACACCTCCATTCTATGACTTCACACACTTCCATTCTTTGACTTCACACACCTCTATTTTGTGACTTCACAAACCTCCATTCTGAGTTCACACACCTCCATTCTGTGACTTCACACACCTCCATTCTTTGACTTCACACACCTCCATTGGTGACTTCACACACTTCCATTCTATGACTTCATAAACCTCCCTTTTATAATTTCACACACCTCCATTCTGTGACTTCACAGACCTCAAATCTGTGACTTCACTCACCTCCAATCTATGACTTCACACACCTCCATTCTGTGACTTCACAAACCTCCATTCTATGACTTCACACACCTTCATTATTACTTCACAAACATACATTCTATGACTTCACACAACTCCATTCTATGACTTCACACACCTCCATTCTGTGACTTCACACACCTCCATTCTGTGACTTCACACACCTCCATTCTGTGACTTCACACACTTACATTCTATGACTTCACACACCTCCATTCTATGACTTCACACACCTCCATTCTGTGACTTCACACACCTCCATTCTATGACTTCACACACCTTCATTCTTACTTCACAAACATACATTCTATGACTTCACACACCTCCATTCTATGACTTCACACACCTCCATTCTGTGACTTCACACACCTCCAATCTGTGACTTCACACACCTCCATTCTGTGCCTTCACACACTTCCATTCTATGACTTCACACACCTCCATTCTATGACTTCACACACCTCCATTCTGTGACTTCACACACCTCCAATCTATGACCTCACACACCCTCATTCTATGGTTTTACACACCTCCATTCTATGAATTCACACATCCATTTTGACTTTACACACCTCCATTATATGACTTCAAACACCTCAATTCTGTGACTTCACACACATCCATTCTATGAATTCACACATCCATTTTGACTTCACACACCTCCTATATATGACTTCAAACACCTCAATTCTTTGACTTCACACACCTCCATTCTATGACTTCACAGACCTCGAATCTGTGACTTCACTCACCTCCAATCTATGACTTCACACTCCTCCATTCTATGACTTCCACACCTCCTTTCTATGACTTCACACCTCCATTCTGAATTCACACACCTCCATTATGTGACTTCACACACCTCCATTATATGACGTCACACAACTCCGTTCTATGACTTCACACACCTCCATTCTATGACTTCACACACCTCCATTCTGTGACTTCAAACACCTCCATTCTATGACTTCACACACCTTCATTCTTACTTCACAAACCTATATTCTATGACTTCTCATGCCTCCATTCTATGACTTCACACACCTCCATTCTTTGACTTCACACACCTCCATTCTGTGACTTCACACACCACCATTCTGTGACTTCACACAGCTCCATTCTGTGACTTCACACACCTCCATTCTCCGAATTCACACACCTCCATTCTATGACTTCACACATCCATTTTGACTTCACACACCTCCAATATATAACTTCAAACACCTCAATTCTGTGACTTCACACACCTCCATTCTTTGACTTCACACACCTCCATTCTGTGACTTCACCCACGTCCATTCTGTGACTTCCCACACCTCCTTTCTCCGACTTCACACCCCTCCAATTTGACCTCACATACCTCCATTCTATGACTTCACACACCTCCATTCTGTGACTTCACAAACCTCCGTTCTATGATTTCACACACCTCCAATCTATGAATTCACACACCTACATTTTATGATGTCACACACCTCCATTTTGACCTCACACACCTCCATTATGTGACTCCACACACCTCCCTTCTGTGACTTCACACACCTCCAATCTATGACTTCACACACCTTCATTGTATGACTTCTCACACCTCCATTCTATGACTTCACACACTTCCATTCTATGATTTCACATACCTTCATTCTATGACTTCACACAGCTACATTCTGTGACTTCACACACCTCCATTCTATGACTTCACACACCTCCATTCTGTGACTTCACAAACCTTCATTCTATGATTTCACACACCTCCATTCTATGACTTCACACACTTCCATTTGGACGTCACACACCTACATTCTATGAGTTCACACACCTCCATTCTATGACTTCACAGACCTCGAATCTGTGACTTCACTCACCTCCAATCTATGACTTCACACACCTCCATTCTGTGACTTCACAAACCTCCATTCTATGACTTCACACACCTTCATTCTTACTTCACAAACATACATTCTATGACTTCACACAACTCCATTCTATGACTTCACACACCTCCATTCTGTGACTTCACACACCTCCATTCTATGACTTCACACACCTCCATTCTGTGACTTCACACACTTACATTCTATGACTTCACACACCTCCATTCTATGACTTCACACACCTCCATTCTGTGACTTCACACACCTCCATTCTATGACTTCACACACCTTCATTCTTACTTCACAAACATACATTCTATGACTTCACACACCTCCATTCTATGACTTCACACACCTCCATTCTGTGACTTCACACACCTCCATTCTGTGACTTCACACACCTCCATTCTGTGCCTTCACAAACTTCCATTCTATGACTTCACACACCTCCATTCTATGACTTCACACACCTCCATTCTGTGACTTCACACACCTCCATTCTATGACCTCACACACCCTCATTCTATGGTTTCACACACCTCCATTCTATGAATTCACACATCCATTTTGACTTTACACACCTCCAATATATGACTTCAAACACCTCAATTCTGTGTCTTCACACACCTCCATTCTATGAATTCACACATCCATTTTGACTTCACACACCTCCTATATATGACTTCAAACACCTCAATTCTTTGACTTCACACACCTCCATTCTATGACTTCACAGACCTCGAATCTGTGACTTCACTCACCTCCAATCTATGACTTCACACTCCACCATTCTATGACTTCCCACACCTCCTTTCTATGACTTCACACCTCCATTCTGAATTCACACACCTCCATTATGTGAGTTCACACACCTCCATTATATGACGTCACACAACTCCGTTCTATGACTTCACACACCTCCATTCTATGACTTCACACACCTCAATTCTGTGACTTCACACACCTCCATTCTATGACTTCACACACCTTCATTCTTACTTCACAAACCTATATTCTATGACTTCACACGCCTCCATTCTATGACTTCACACACCTCCATTCTTTGACTTCACACACCTCCATTCTGTGACTTCACACACCCCCATTCTGTGACTTCACACAGCTACATTCTGTGACTTCACACACCTCCATTCTCCGATTTCACACACCTCCATTCTATGACTTCACACATCCATTTTCACTTCACACAACTCCAATATATAACTTCAAACACCTCAATTCTGTGACTTCACACACCTCCATTCTTTGACTTCACACACCTCCATTCTGTGACTTCACCCACCTCCATTCTGTGACTTCCCACACCTCCATTCTCCGACTTCACACCCCTCCAATTTGACCTCACATACCTCCATTCTATGACTTCACACACCTCCATTCTGTGACTTCACAAACCTCCATTCTATGATTTCACACACCTCCAATCTATGACTTCACACACCTACATTTTATGACGTCACACACCTCCATTTTGACTTCACACACCTCCATTATGTGACTCCACACACATCGCTTCTGTGACTTCACACACCTCCAATCTATGACTTCACACACCTTCATTGTATGACTTCTCACACCTCCATTCTATGACTTCACACACTTCCATTCTATGATTTCACATACCTCCATTCTATGACTTCACACAGCTACATTCTGTGACTTCACACACCTCCATTCTATGACTTCACACACCTCCATTCTGTGACTTCACAAACCTTCATTCTATGATTTCACACACCTCTATTCTATGACTTCACACACTTCCATTGGGACGTCACACACCTCCATTCTATGAGTTCACACACCTACATTCTATGACTTCACACACCTTCATTCGACTTCACACACCTCCATTCTATGACTTCACAGACCTCGAATCTGTGACTTCACTCACCTCCAATCTATGACTTCACACTCCTCCATTCTATGACTTCCCATACCTCCTTCCTATGACTTCACACCTCTATTCTGAATTCACACACCTCCATTATGTGACGTCACACAACTCCGTTCTATGACTTCACACACCTCCATTCTATGACTTCACACACCTCCATTCTGTGACTTCACACACCTCCATTCTATGACTTCACACACCTTCATTCTTACTTCACAAACCTATATTCTATGACTTCACACGCCTCCATTCTATGACTTCACACACCTCCATTCTTTGACTTCACACACCTCCATTCTGTGACTTCACACACCCCCATTCTGTGACTTCACACAGCTCCATTCTATGACTACACACACCTCCATTCTCCGAATTCACACACCTCCATTCTATGACTTCACACATCCATTTTGACTTCACACAACTCCAATATATAACTTCAAACACCTCAATTCTGTGACTTCACACACCTCCATTCTTTGACTTCACACACCTCCATTCTGTGACTTCACCCACCTCCATTCTGTGACTTCCCACACCTCCATTCTCCGACTTCACACTCCTCCTATTTGACCTCACATACCTCCATTCTATGACTTCACACACCTCCATTCTGTGACTTCACAAACCTCCATTCTATGATTTCACACACCTCCAATCTATGACTTCACACACCTACATTTTATGACGTCACACACCTCCATTTTGACTTCACACACCTCCATTATGTGACTCCACACACCTCCCTTCTGTGACTTCACACACCTCCATTCTATGACTTCACACACCTTCATTGTATGACTTCACACACCTCCATTCTATGACTTCACACACTTCCATTCTATGATTTCACGTACCTCCATGCTATGACTTCACACAGCTCCATTCTGTGACTTCACACACCTCCATTCTATGACTTCACACACCTCCATTCTGTGACTTCACAAACCTTCATTCTATGATTTCACACACCTCCATTCTATGACTTCACACACCTCCATTCTATGACTTCACACACCTCCATTCTTTGACTTCACACACCTCCATTCTGTGACTTCACACACCTCTCTTCTGTGACTTCACACAGCTCCATTCTGTGACTTCACACACCTCCATTCTCCGACTTCACACACCTCCATTCTATGACTTCACACATCCATTTTGACTTCACACAACTCCAATATATAACTTCGAACACCTCAATTCTGTGACTTCACACACCTCCATTCTATGAAGTCATACCCGTCCATTCTGTGACTTCACACACCTCCATTCTTTGACTTCACACACCTCCATTCTGTGACTTCATCCACCTCCATTCTGTGACTTCCCACACTTCCACTCTCCAACTTCACACCCCTCCAATTTGACTTCACATACCTCCATTCTATGACTTCACACACCTCCATTCTGTGACTTCACAAACCTCCATTCTATGATTTCACACACCTCCAATCTATGACTTCACACACCTATATTTTATGACGTCACACACCTCCATTTTGCCTTCACACACCTCCATTATGTGTCTCCACACACCTCCCTTCTGTGACGTCACACACCTCCATTCTAAGACTTCACACACCTTCATTGTATGACTTCACACACCTCCATTCTATGATTTCACACTTTTCCATTCTATGATTTCACATACCTCCATGCTATGACTTCACTCACCTAAATTCTATGACTTCACAAACCTCCATTCTGTGTCTTCACACACCTCCATTCTGTGACTTCACACACCTCCATTCTATGACTTCACACACCTCCATTCTGTGACTTCACACACCTGCATTCTATGACCTCACACACCTCCATTCTATGACTTCGCACACCTGCATTGTGACTTCACACACCTCCATTCTATGACTTCACACACCTCCATTCTGACTTCACACACCTCCATTCTATGACTTCACACAACTCCATCTGACTTCACACACCTCCATTCCATGACTTCACTCACCTCCATTCGATGAATTCACACACCTCCATTCTTTGTCTTCATGCACCTCCATTCTATGAGTTCACGCACCTCCATTCTGTGACTTCACACACCTTTATTGTTTGAATTCACACACCTCCATTCTTTGACTTCACACACCTCCTTTCCATGACTTCACACAATTCCATTCTATGATTTCACACACCTCCATTCTTTGACTTCACACACCTCCATTGTGAGTTCACACACCTACATTCTGTGACTTCACACACCACCATTCTGTGACTTCACACACCTCCATTCTGTGACTTCACACACCTCCATTCTATGATTTCTCACACCTCCATTCTATTTATTCACACACCTCCATTCTGTGACTTCACACAACTCCATTCTATGACATCCTACACCTCCATTCTGTGACTTCACACACCTACATTCTGTGTTCACAAACCTCCATTCTGTGACTTAACGCACCTTCATTCTGTGACTTCACACACCTCCATTCTGTGAGTTCACACACCTCCATTCTATGACTTCACACACTTCCATTTGGACGTCACACACCTACATTCTATGAGTTCACACACCTCCATTCTATGACTTCACAGACCTCGAATCTGTGACTTCACTCACCTCCAATCTATGACTTCACACACCTCCATTCTGTGACTTCACAAACCTCCATTCTATGACTTCACACACCTTCATTCTTACTTCACAAACATACATTCTATGACTTCACACAACTCCATTCTATGACTTCACACACCTCCATTCTGTGACTTCACACACCTCCATTCTGTGACTTCACACACCTCCATTCTGTGACTTCACACACTTACATTCTATGACTTCACACACCTCCATTCTATGACTTCACACACCTCCATTCTGTGACTTCACACACCTCCATTCTATGACTTCACACACCTTCATTCTTACTTCACAAACATACATTCTATGACTTCACACACCTCCATTCTATGACTTCACACACCTCCATTCTGTGACTTCACACACCTCCATTCTGTGACTTCACACACCTCCATTCTGTGCCTTCACAAACTTCCATTCTATGACTTCACACACCTCCATTCTATGACTTCACACACCTCCATTCTGTGACTTCACACACCTCCATTCTATGACCTCACACACCCTCATTCTATGGTTTCACACACCTCCATTCTATGAATTCACACATCCATTTTGACTTTACACACCTCCAATATATGACTTCAAACACCTCAATTCTGTGTCTTCACACACCTCCATTCTATGAATTCACACATCCATTTTGACTTCACACACCTCCTATATATGACTTCAAACACCTCAATTCTTTGACTTCACACACCTCCATTCTATGACTTCACAGACCTCGAATCTGTGACTTCACTCACCTCCAATCTATGACTTCACACTCCTCCATTCTATGACTTCCCACACCTCCTTTCTATGACTTCACACCTCCATTCTGAATTCACACACCTCCATTATGTGAGTTCACACACCTCCATTATATGACGTCACACAACTCCGTTCTATGACTTCACACACCTCCATTCTATGACTTCACACACCTCAATTCTGTGACTTCACACACCTCCATTCTATGACTTCACACACCTTCATTCTTACTTCACAAACCTATATTCTATGACTTCACACGCCTCCATTCTATGACTTCACACACCTCCATTCTTTGACTTCACACACCTCCATTCTGTGACTTCACACACCCCCATTCTGTGACTTCACACAGCTACATTCTGTGACTTCACACACCTCCATTCTCCGATTTCACACACCTCCATTCTATGACTTCACACATCCATTTTCACTTCACACAACTCCAATATATAACTTCAAACACCTCAATTCTGTGACTTCACACACCTCCATTCTTTGACTTCACACACCTCCATTCTGTGACTTCACCCACCTCCATTCTGTGACTTCCCACACCTCCATTCTCCGACTTCACACCCCTCCAATTTGACCTCACATACCTCCATTCTATGACTTCACACACCTCCATTCTGTGACTTCACAAACCTCCATTCTATGATTTCACACACCTCCAATCTATGACTTCACACACCTACATTTTATGACGTCACACACCTCCATTTTGACTTCACACACCTCCATTATGTGACTCCACACACATCGCTTCTGTGACTTCACACACCTCCAATCTATGACTTCACACACCTTCATTGTATGACTTCTCACACCTCCATTCTATGACTTCACACACTTCCATTCTATGATTTCACATACCTCCATTCTATGACTTCACACAGCTACATTCTGTGACTTCACACACCTCCATTCTATGACTTCACACACCTCCATTCTGTGACTTCACAAACCTTCATTCTATGATTTCACACACCTCTATTCTATGACTTCACACACTTCCATTGGGACGTCACACACCTCCATTCTATGAGTTCACACACCTACATTCTATGACTTCACACACCTTCATTCGACTTCACACACCTCCATTCTATGACTTCACAGACCTCGAATCTGTGACTTCACTCACCTCCAATCTATGACTTCACACTCCTCCATTCTATGACTTCCCATACCTCCTTTCTATGACTTCACACCTCTATTCTGAATTCACACACCTCCATTATGTGACGTCACACAACTCCGTTCTATGACTTCACACACCTCCATTCTATGACTTCACACACCTCCATTCTGTGACTTCACACACCTCCATTCTATGACTTCACACACCTTCATTCTTACTTCACAAACCTATATTCTATGACTTCACACGCCTCCATTCTATGACTTCACACACCTCCATTCTTTGACTTCACACACCTCCATTCTGTGACTTCACACACCCCCATTCTGTGACTTCACACAGCTCCATTCTATGACTACACACACCTCCATTCTCCGAATTCACACACCTCCATTCTATGACTTCACACATCCATTTTGACTTCACACAACTCCAATATATAACTTCAAACACCTCAATTCTGTGACTTCACACACCTCCATTCTTTGACTTCACACACCTCCATTCTGTGACTTCACCCACCTCCATTCTGTGACTTCCCACACCTCCATTCTCCGACTTCACACTCCTCCTATTTGACCTCACATACCTCCATTCTATGACTTCACACACCTCCATTCTGTGACTTCACAAACCTCCATTCTATGATTTCACACACCTCCAATCTATGACTTCACACACCTACATTTTATGACGTCACACACCTCCATTTTGACTTCACACACCTCCATTATGTGACTCCACACACCTCCCTTCTGTGACTTCACACACCTCCATTCTATGACTTCACACACCTTCATTGTATGACTTCACACACCTCCATTCTATGACTTCACACACTTCCATTCTATGATTTCACGTACCTCCATGCTATGACTTCACACAGCTCCATTCTGTGACTTCACACACCTCCATTCTATGACTTCACACACCTCCATTCTGTGACTTCACAAACCTTCATTCTATGATTTCACACACCTCCATTCTATGACTTCACACACCTCCATTCTATGACTTCACACACCTCCATTCTTTGACTTCACACACCTCCATTCTGTGACTTCACACACCTCTATTCTGTGACTTCACACAGCTCCATTCTGTGACTTCACACACCTCCATTCTCCGACTTCACACACCTCCATTCTATGACTTCACACATCCATTTTGACTTCACACAACTCCAATATATAACTTCGAACACCTCAATTCTGTGACTTCACACACCTCCATTCTATGAAGTCATACCCGTCCATTCTGTGACTTCACACACCTCCATTCTTTGACTTCACACACCTCCATTCTGTGACTTCATCCACCTCCATTCTGTGACTTCCCACACTTCCACTCTCCAACTTCACACCCCTCCAATTTGACTTCACATACCTCCATTCTATGACTTCACACACCTCCATTCTGTGACTTCACAAACCTCCATTCTATGATTTCACACACCTCCAATCTATGACTTCACACACCTATATTTTATGACGTCACACACCTCCATTTTGCCTTCACACACCTCCATTATGTGTCTCCACACACCTCCCTTCTGTGACGTCACACACCTCCATTCTAAGACTTCACACACCTTCATTGTATGACTTCACACACCTCCATTCTATGATTTCACACTTTTCCATTCTATGATTTCACATACCTCCATGCTATGACTTCACTCACCTAAATTCTATGACTTCACAAACCTCCATTCTGTGTCTTCACACACCTCCATTCTGTGACTTCACACACCTCCATTCTATGACTTCACACACCTCCATTCTGTGACTTCACACACCTGCATTCTATGACCTCACACACCTCCATTCTATGACTTCGCACACCTGCATTGTGACTTCACACACCTCCATTCTATGACTTCACACACCTCCATTCTGACTTCACACACCTCCATTCTATGACTTCACACAACTCCATCTGACTTCACACACCTCCATTCCATGACTTCACTCACCTCCATTCGATGAATTCACACACCTCCATTCTTTGTCTTCATGCACCTCCATTCTATGAGTTCACGCACCTCCATTCTGTGACTTCACACACCTTTATTGTTTGAATTCACACACCTCCATTCTTTGACTTCACACACCTCCATTGTGAGTTCACACACCTACATTCTGTGACTTCACACACCACCATTCTGTGACTTCACACACCTCCATTCTGTGACTTCACACACCTCCATTCTATGATTTCTCACACCTCCATTCTATTTATTCACACACCTCCATTCTGTGACTTCACACAACTCCATTCTATGACATCCTACACCTCCATTCTGTGACTTCACACACCTACATTCTGTGTTCACAAACCTCCATTCTGTGACTTAACGCACCTTCATTCTGTGACTTCACACACCTCCATTCTGTGAGTTCACACACCTCCATTCTATGAGTTCACACACCTCCAGTCTTTGACTTCACACCCCTCCATTCTATAACTTCACACACCTCCATTGTGACTTCCCACACCTCCAATCTGAGTTCACACACCTCCGTTCTGACTTCACACACTTCCATTCTATGACTTCACACACTTCCGTTCTGTGACTTCACACACCTGAATTCTGTGACTTCACACGCCTCAATTATGACTTCACACACCTCCATTCTATGACTTCACACATCTCCATTCTATGACTTCACACACCTAGATTCTGTGACTTCACACACCTCCATTCTGAGTTCACACACTTCCACTCTGTGACTTAACACAACTCCATTCTGTGACTTCACACAGCTCCATTCTGAGTTCACACACCTCCATTCTGTGACTTCACACACCTCCATTCTGACTTCACACAGCTCCATTCTATGACTTCACACACCTTCATTCTGTGCCTTCACACACCTCCATTCTATTACTTAAAACACCTTCATTCTTACTTAACAAACATCCTTTCTATGACTTTACACACCTCCATTCTGTGACTTCACAGACCTCCATTCTATGACTTCACACACCTCCATTCTGTGACTTCACACACCTCAATTCTGTGACTTCACACACCTCCATTATGACTTCACACACCTCCATTCTATGACTTCACACACCTCCATTCTGTGACTTCACACACCTCCATTCTGAGTTCACACACCTCCATTCTGTGACTTCACACACCTCCAATCTGACTTCACACAGCTCCATTCTATGATTTCACACACCTCCATTCTGTGTCTTCACACACCTCCATTCTAAGACTTCACACACCTCCATTGTGCCTTCACACACCTCCATTCTATGAGTTCACACACCTCCATTCTGACTTCACACACCTCCATTCTATGACTTCACACACCTCCATTCTGACTTCACACACCTCCATTCTATGACTTCACACAACTCCATTCTGACTTCCCACACCTCCATTCTGTGACTTCACACACCTCCATTATATGACTTCACACACCTCCATTCTGTGACTTCACACACCTCCATTCTTTGACTTCACACACCTCCATTCTGTGACTTCACCCACCTCCATTCTGTGACTTCCCACACCTCCATTCTCCAACTTCACACCCCTCCAATTTGACTTCACATACCTCCATTCTATGACTTCACACACCTCCATTCTGTGACTTCACAAACCTCCATTCTATGATTTCACACACCTCCAATCTATGACTTCACACACCTACATTTTATGACGTCACACACCTCCATTTTGCCTTCACACACCTCCATTATGTGTCTCCACACACCTCCCTTCTGTGACTTCACACACCTCCATTCTATGACTTCACACACCTTCATTGTATGACTTCACACACCTCCATTCTATGATTTCACACACTTCCATTCTATGATTTCACATACCTCCATGCTATGACTTCACACACCTCCATTCTGTGACTTCACACACCTCCATTCTGAGTTCACACACCTCCATTCTGTGACTTCACACACCTCCATTCTGATTTCACACACCTCCATTCTCTGACGTCAAACACCTCCATTCTTTGACTTCACTCACCTAAATTCTATGACTTCACAATCCTCCATTCTGTGTCTTCACACACCTCCATTCTGTGACTTCACACACCTCCATTCTGTGACTTCACACACCTCCATTCTGTGACTTCACACACCTGCATTCTATGACCTCACACACCTCCATTCTATGACTTCGCACACCTGCATTGTGACTTCACACACCTCCATTCTATGAGTTCACACTCCTCCACTCTGACTTCACACACCTCCATTCTATGACTTCACACACCTCCATTCTGACTTCACACACCTCCATTCTATGACTTCACACAACTCCATCTGACTTCACACACCTCCATTCCATGACTTCACACACCTCCATTCGATGAATTCACACACCTCCATTCTTTGTCTTCATGCACCTCCATTCTATGAGTTCACACACCTCCATTCTGTGACTTCACACACCTTTATTGTTTGACTTCACACACCTCCATTCTTTGACTTCACACACCTCCATTCCATGACTTCACACAATTCCATTCCATGACTTCACACACCTCCATTCTTTGACTTCACACACCTCCATTGTGAGTTCACACACCTCCATTCTGTGACTTCACACACCTCCATTCTGTGACTTCACACACCTCCATTCTGTGACTTCACACACCTCCATTCTATGATTTCTCACAACTCCATTCTATTTATTCACACACCACCATTCTGTGAATTCACACAACTCCATTCTTTGACATCCCACACCTCCATTGTGTGACTTCACACACCTACATTCTGTGTTCACAAACCTCCATTCTGTGACCTAACGCACCTTCATTCTGTGACTTCACACACCTCCATTCTATGAGTTCACACACCTCCATTCTATGAGTTCACACACCTCCAGTCTTTGACTTCACACCCCTCCATTCTATGACTTCACACACCTCCATTCTATAACTTCACTCACCTCCATTGTGACTTCCCACACCTCCAATCTGAGTTCACACACCTCCGTTCTGACTTCACACACTTCCATTCTATGACCTCACACACCTCCGTTCTGTGACTTCACATACCTGAATTCTGTGACTTCACACGCCTCAATTATGACTTCACACACCTACATTCTATGACTTCACACACCTCCATTCTATGACTTCACACACCTAGATTCTGTGACTTCACACAACTCCATTCTGAGTTCACACACCTCCACTCTGTGACTTAACACAACTCCATTCTGTGACATCACACAGCTCCATTCTGAGTTCACACACCTTAATTCTGTGACTTCACACATCTCCATTCTGACTTCACACAGCTCCATTCTATGACTTCACAAAACTCCATTCTGTGCCTTCACACACCTCCATTCTATGACTTAAAACACCTTCATTCTTACTTAACAAACATCCTTTCTATGACTTTACACACCTCCATTCTGTGACTTCACAGACCTCCATTCTATGACTTCACACACCTCCATTCTGTGACTTCACACACCTCAATTCTGTGACTTCACACACCTCCATTATGACTTCACACACCTCCATTCTATGACTTCACATACCTCCATTCTGTGACTTCACACACCTCCATTCTGAGTTCACACACCTCCATTCTGTGACTTCACACACCTCCAATCTGACTTCACACAGCTCCATTCTATGATTTCACACAACTCCATTCTGTGTCTTCACACACCTCCATTCTAAGACTTCACACACCTCCATTGTGACTTCACACACCTCCATTCTATGAGTTCACACACCTCCATTCTGACTTCACACACCTCCATTCTATGACTTCACACACCTCCATTCTGACTTCACACACCTCCATTCTATGACTTCACACAAATCCATTCTGACGTCACACACCTCCATTCTGTGATTTCACACACCTCCATTATATGACTTCACACACCTCCATTCTGTGACTTCACACACCTCCATTCTATGACTTCACACACCTCCATTCTGTGACTTCACACACCTACATTGTGACTTCACAGACCTCCATTCTATGAGTTCACACAAATGCATTGTGAATTCACACACCTCCATTCTATGACTTCACACACCTCCAATCTGACTTCACACACCTCCATTCTGACTTCACACACCTCAATTCTGTGACTTCACACACCTCCATTCCATGAGTTCACACACCTCCATTCTATGAGTTCACACACCACCATTTTGACTTCACACACCTGCATTCTATGACTTCACACACCTTCATTCTTACTTCAGAAACATCCATTCTATGACTTCACACACCTCCATTCTGTGACTTCACACACCTCCATTCTGAGTTCACACACCCCATTCTGTGACTTCACACACTTTCAATCTATGACTTGACACACCTCCATTCTATTACTTCACACACCTCCATTCTATGACTTCACAAACCTCCAATATATGACTTCACACACCTCCATTCTGTGACTTCACACACCTACATTCTATGACTTCACACACCTCCATTCTGTGACTTCACACACCTACATTGTGACTTCACAGACCTCCATTCTATGAGTTCACACAAATGCATTGTGAATTCACACACCTCCATTCGATGTCTTCACACACCGCCATTCTGACTTCACACCTCCATTCTGACTTCACACACCTCAATTCTGTGACTTCATACACCTCCATTCTATGATTTCACACACCTCCATTCTATGACTTCACACACCTCCATTCTATGACTTCACACACCTCCTTTTGAGTTGACACACCTCCATTCTATGACTTCACACACCTCCAATCTGACTTCACACACCTCCATTCTATGACTTCACACACCTCCATTCTGTGACTTCAAAAACCTCCATTCTATGACTTCACACACCTCCATTGTGACTTCACACTCCATCATTCTATGAGTTCACACACCGCCATTCTGACTTCACTCACCTCCATTCTATGACTTCACACAGCTCCATTCTGACTTCACACAGCTCCATTCTATGACTTCGCACACATCTATTCTGACTTCACACACCTCCATTCTGTGACTTCACACACCTCCATTCTATGACTTCACACACCTACATTCTATGACTTCACACACCCCCATTGTGTGACTTCACACACCTTCATTCTATGACTTCACACACACCTCCATTCTGTGACTTCACACACCTCCATTCTGAGTTCACACACCTCCATTTTGTGATTTCACACACCTCCATTCTCTGACTTCACACACCTCCATTCTATGACTTCACACACCTAAATTCTATGACTTCAAAAACCACCATTCTATGACTTCACACACCTCCATTCAGTGACTTCACACACCTCTATTCTATGACTTCACACACCTCCATTCTGTGACTTCACACACATCTATTCTATGACCTCACACACCTCCATTCTATGACTTCGCACACCTGCATTGTGACTTCACACACCTCCATTCTATGAGTTCACACACCTCCATTCTGACTTCACACACCTCCATTCTATTACTTCACACACCTCCATTCTGACTACACACACCTCCATTATATGACTTCACACAACTCCATCTGACTTCACACACCTCCATTCCATGACTTCACACACCTCATTCGATGACTTCACACACCTCCATTCTTTGACTGCATGCACCTCCATTCTATGAGTTCACACACCTCCATTCTGTGACTTCACACACCTTTATTGTTTGCTTCACACACCTCCATTCTTTGACTTCACACACCTCCAGTCCATGACTTGAGACACCTCCATTCTATGAGTTCACACACCTCCATTCTATGATTCACACACCTCCATTTTGACTTCACACACCTCCATTCTTTGACTTCATACACCTTCGTTCTCACTTCAGAAACATCCATTCTATGACTTCAGGAACCTCCATTCTATGACTTCACAAACCTCCGTTCTGTGACCACACACCTCCATTCTGAGTTCCCACACCTCCATTCTGTGACTTCACCCACCTCCATCCTGACTTCACACACCTCCATTCTGACTTCACAAACCTCAATTCTTTGACTTCACACACCTCCATTCTATGATTTCACACTCTTCCATTCTATGAATTCACACACCTCCATTCTATGACTTCACACCCCTCATTTCTGAGTTGACACACCTCCATTCTGTGATTTCACACACCTCCAATTTGACTTCACACACCCCCATTCTATGACTTCACACACCCCCATTGTGACTTCACACGCTCCATTCTATGAGTTCACACACCTCCATTCTGATTTCACACACTTCCATGCTATGGCTTCACACAGCTGCATTCTGACTTCAGACACCTCCATTTGTGACTTCACACACCACAATTTTGACTTCAAACACCTTCATTCTGTGACTTCACACACCTCCATTCTGTGACTTCACACACCTCCATTTTGACTTCACACACTTCCATTTTTGACTTAACACACCTGCATTCTGTGACTTCACACACCTCCATTGTTTGACTTCACACACCTATATTCTTGGATTTCACACACCTCCATTCCATGACTTCACACATCTCCATTTTATGAGTTCACACACCTCCATTTTGACTTCACACACCTCCATTCTATGACTTCACAAACCTTCATTCTACTTCAGAAACATCCATTCTATGACTTCACACACCTCCATTCTATGACTTCACAAACCTCCATTCTGTGACTTCACACACCTCCATTCTGAGTTCACACACCTCATTTCCGTGACTTCACACACCTGAATTCTCACTTCACACACCTCCATTCTATGACTTCACACAATTCCATTCTATGACTTCACACAACTCCATTCTTTGACTTCACACACCTCCATTGTGAGTTGACACACCTCCATTCTGTGACTTCACACACCTCCATTCTGTGACTTCACACACCTCCATTCTGTGACTTCACACACCTCCATTCTATGATTTCTCACACCTCCATTCTATTAATTCACACAACTCCATTCTGTGACTTCACACAACTCCATTCTATGACTTCCCACACCTCCATTCTGTGACTTCAAACACCTCCATTCTGACTTCACAAACCTCCATTCTGTGACTCAACGCACCTTCATTCTGTGACTTCACACACCTCCATTCTATGACTTCACACACCTCCAGTCTTTGACTTCACACCCCTCCATTCTGTGACTTCACACACCTCCATTCTATAACTTCACACACCTCCATTGTGACTTCCCACAGCTCCAATCTGAGTTCACACACCTATGTTCTGACTTCACACACCTCCATTCTGTGACTTCACACACCTGAATTCTGTGACTTCACACGCCTCCATTATGACTTCACACACCTCCATTCTATGACTTCACACACCTCCATTCTATGACTTCACACACCTAGATTCTGTGACTTCACACACCTCAATTCTGAGTGCACACACCTCCATTCTGTGACTTCACACACCTCCATTCTGACTTCACACAGCTCCATAAAATGACTTCACACACCTCCATTCTGTGACTTCGCACACCTCCATTCTGACTTCACACAGCTCCATTCTCTGAGTTCCCACACCTCCATTCTATGATTTCACACACCTCCATTCTATGACTTCATCCACCAACATTCTGACTTCACAAACCTCCATTTTGACTTCACACTCCTCAGTTCTGTGACTTCAAAAACCTCCATTTTATGACTTCACACAGTCCATTTGACTTCACACACCTCCATTCTTTGACTGCATGCACCTCCATTCTATGAGTTCACACACCTCCATTCTGTGAGTTCACACACCTTTATTGTTTGACTTCACACACCTCCATTCTTTGACTTCACACACCTCCATTCCATGACTTCACACACCTCCATTCTATGAGTTCACACACCTCCATTCTATGATTCACACACCTCCATTTTGACTTCACACACCTCCATTCTTTGACTTCATACACCTTCGTTTTCACTTCAGAAACATCCATTCTATGACTTCAGGCACCTCCATTCTATGACTTCACAAACCTCCGTTCTGTGACCACACACCTCCATTCTGAGTTCCCACACCTCCATTCTGTGACTTCACTCACCTCCATCCTGACTTCACACACCTCCATTTTATGACTTCACACACCTCCATTCTATGACTTCGCACACCTAGATTCTGTGACTTCACACACCTCCATTCTGAGGTCACACACCTCCATTCTGTGACTTCACACACGTCCATTCTGACTTCACACAGCTACATAAAATGACTTCACACACCTCCATTCTGTGACTTCGCACACCTCCATTCTGACTTCACACAGCTCCATTCTCTGACTTCCCACACCTCCATTCTATGATTTCACACACCTCCATTCTATGACTTTACACACCTCCATTCTGTGACTTAACACACCTCCATTCTGTGACTTCACACACCTCCATTCTGAGTTCGCACACCTCCACTCTGTGACTTCACACACCTCAATTCTGACTTCACACAGCTCCATTCTATGACGTCACACACCTCCATTCTGTGCCTTCGCACACCTCCATTGTATGACTTAACACACCTTCATTCTTACTAAACAAACATCCATTCTATGATTTCACACACCTCCATTCTATGACATCACACACCTCTATTCTATGACTTCACACACCTCCATTCTGTGATTTCACACACCTCAATTCTGTGACATCACACACCTCCATTATGACTTCACACACATCCATTCTATGACTTCACACACCTCCATTCTATGACTTCACACACCTCCATTCTTTGAGTTCACACACCTCCATTCTGCGTTCACACACCTCCATTCTGTGACTTCACACACCTCCAATCTGACTTCACACAGCTGCATTCTATGACTTCACACACCTCCATTCTGTGACTTCACACACCTCCATTCTATGACTTCACACACCTCCATTGTAACTTCACACACCTCCATTCTATGAGTTCACACACCTCCATTCTATGACTTCACACACCTCCAGTTTTGACTTCACACCCCTCCATTCTGTGACTTCACACACCTCCATTCCATAACTTCACACACCTCCATTGTGACTTCCCACACCACCAATCTGAGATCACACACCTTCGTTCTGACTTCACACACCTCCATTCTGTGACTTCACACACCTCCATTCTGTGACTTCACACACCTGATTTCTGTGACTTCACACGCCTCCATTATGACTTCACACACCTCCATTCTATGACTTCACACACCTCCATTCTATGACTTCGCACACCTAGATTCTGTGACTTCACACACCTCCATTCTGAGGTCACACACCTCCATTCTGTGACTTCACACACGTCCATTCTGACTTCACACAGCTCCATAAAATGACTTCACACACCTCCATTCTGTGACTTCGCACACCTCCATTCTGAATTCACACAGCTCCATTCTCTGACTTCCCACACCTCCATTTTATGATTTCACACACCTCGATTCTATGACTTTACACACCTCCATTCTGTGACTTCACACACCTCCATTCTGAGTTCAAACACCTCCATTCTGTGACCTAACACACCTCCATTCTGTGACTTCACACACCTCCATTCTGAGTTCGCACACCTCCACTCTGTGACTTCACACATCTCAATTCTGACTTCACACAGCTCCATTCTATGACGTCACACACCTCCATTCTGTGCCTTCACACACCTCCATTGTATGACTTAACACACCTTCATTCTTACTAAACAAACATCCATTCTATGATTTCACACACCTCCATTCTATGACATCACACACCTCTATTCTATGACTTCACACACCTCCATTCTGTGATTTCACACACCTCAATTCTGTGACTTCACACACCTCCATTATGACTTCACACACATCCATTCTATGACTTCACACACCTCCATTCTATGACTTCACACACCTCCATTCTTTGAGTTCACACACCTCCATTCTGAGTTCACACACCTCCATTCTGTGACTTCACACACCTCCAATCTGACTTCACACAGCTGCATTCTATGACTTCACACACCTCCATTCTGTGACTTCACACACCTCCATTCTATGACTTCACACACCTCCATTGAGACTTCACACACCTCCATTCTATGACTTCACACAACTCCATTCTGACTTCACACACCTCCATTCTGTGACTTCACAAACCTCCATTATATGACTTCACACACCTCCATTCTGTGACTTCACACACCTCCATTCTATGACTTCACACACCTCCATTCTGTGACTTCACACACCTACATTGTGACTTCACAGACCTCCATTCTATGAGTTCACACAAATGCAATGTGAATTCAAACACACCTCCATTCTGTGATTTCACACACCTCCATTCTGACTTCACACACCTCCATTCTGACTTCACACACTTCAATTCTGTGACTTCACACAACTCCATTCTATGATTTCACACATCTCCATTCTATGACTTCACACACCTCCATTCTATGACTTCACACACCTCCTTTCTGAGTTGACACACCTCCATTCTATGACTTCACACACCTCCAATCTGACTTCACACACCTCCATTTTATGACTTCACACACTTCCATTCTGTGACTTAAAAACCTCCATTCTATGACTTCACACAACTCCATCTGATTTCACACACCTCCATTCCATGACTTCACACACCTCCATTCTTTGACTGCATGCACCTCCATTCTATGAGTTCACACACCTCCATTCTGTGACTTCACACACCTTTATTGTTTGACTTCACACACCTCCATTCTTTGACTTCACACACCTCCATTCCATGACTTCACACACCTCCATTCTATGAGTTCACACACCTCCATTCTATGATTCACACACCTCAATTTTGACTTCACACACCTCCATTCTTTGACTTCATACACCTTCGTTCTCACTTCAGAAACATCCATTCTATGACTTCAGGCACCTCCATTCTATGACTTCACAAACCTCCGTTCTGTGACCACACACCTCCATTCTGAGTTCCCACACCTCCATTCTGTGACTTCACTCACCTCCATCCTGACTTCACACACCTCCATTCTGACTTCACAAACCTCAAATCTTTTACTTCACACACCTCCATTCTATGATTACACACTCTTCCATTCCATGAATTCACACACCTCCATTCTATGACTTCACACACCTCATTTCTGAGTGGACACACCTCCATTCTGTGATTTCACATACCTCCAATTTGACTTCACACACCCCCATTCTATGACTTCACACACCCCCATTGTCACTTCACACACTCCATTCTATGAGTTCCCACACCTCCATTCTGACTTCACACATCTCCATTCTATGGCTTCACACAGCTGCCTTCTGACTTCAGACTCCTCCATTTGTGACTTCACACGCAACAATTTTGACTTCAAACACCTTCATTCTGTGACTTCACACACCTCCATTCTTTGACATCACACACCTCCATTGTGAGTTCACACACCTCCATTCTGTGACTTCACACACCTTCATTCTGTGACTTCACACACCTCCATTCTGTGATTTCACACACCTCCATTCTATGATTTCTCACACCTCCATTCTATTAATTCACATATCTCCATTCTATGACTTCACACACCTCCATTCTATGAGTTCACACACCTCCATTCTATGACTTCCCACACCTCCAGTTTTGACTTCACACCCCTCCATTCTGTGACTTCACACACCTCCATTCTATAACTTCACACACCTCCATTCTATGACTTCGCACACCTAGATTCTGTGACTTCACACACCTCCATTCTGAGGTCACACACCTCCATTCTGTGACTTCACACACCTCCATTCTGACTTCACACAGCTCCATTCTCTGACTTCCCACACCTCCATTCTATGATTTCACACACCTCCATTCTATGACTTTACACACCTCCATTCTGTGACTTCACACACCTCCATTCTGAGTTCAAACACCTCCATTCTGTGACCTAACACACCTCCATTCTGTGACTTCACACACCTCCATTCTGTGATTTCACACACCTCAATTCTGTGACATCACACACCTCCATTATGACTTCACACACATCCATTCTATGACTTCACACACCTCCATTCTATGACTTCACACACCTCCATTCTTTGAGTTCACACACCTCCATTCTGCGTTCACACACCTCCATTCTGTGACTTCACACACCTCCAATCTGACTTCACACAGCTGCATTCTATGACTTCACACACCTCCATTCTGTGACTTCACACACCTCCATTCTATGACTTCACACACCTCCATTGTAACTTCACACACCTCCATTCTATGAGTTCACACACCTCCATTCTATGACTTCACACACCTCCAGTTTTGACTTCACACCCCTCCATTCTGTGACTTCACACACCTCCATTCCATAACTTCACACACCTCCATTGTGACTTCCCACACCACCAATCTGAGATCACACACCTTCGTTCTGACTTCACACACCTCCATTCTGTGACTTCACACACCTCCATTCTGTGACTTCACACACCTGATTTCTGTGACTTCACACGCCTCCATTATGACTTCACACACCTCCATTCTATGACTTCACACACCTCCATTCTATGACTTCGCACACCTAGATTCTGTGACTTCACACACCTCCATTCTGAGGTCACACACCTCCATTCTGTGACTTCACACACGTCCATTCTGACTTCACACAGCTCCATAAAATGACTTCACACACCTCCATTCTGTGACTTCGCACACCTCCATTCTGAATTCACACAGCTCCATTCTCTGACTTCCCACACCTCCATTTTATGATTTCACACACCTCGATTCTATGACTTTACACACCTCCATTCTGTGACTTCACACACCTCCATTCTGAGTTCAAACACCTCCATTCTGTGACCTAACACACCTCCATTCTGTGACTTCACACACCTCCATTCTGAGTTCGCACACCTCCACTCTGTGACTTCACACATCTCAATTCTGACTTCACACAGCTCCATTCTATGACGTCACACACCTCCATTCTGTGCCTTCACACACCTCCATTGTATGACTTAACACACCTTCATTCTTACTAAACAAACATCCATTCTATGATTTCACACACCTCCATTCTATGACATCACACACCTCTATTCTATGACTTCACACACCTCCATTCTGTGATTTCACACACCTCAATTCTGTGACTTCACACACCTCCATTATGACTTCACACACATCCATTCTATGACTTCACACACCTCCATTCTATGACTTCACACACCTCCATTCTTTGAGTTCACACACCTCCATTCTGAGTTCACACACCTCCATTCTGTGACTTCACACACCTCCAATCTGACTTCACACAGCTGCATTCTATGACTTCACACACCTCCATTCTGTGACTTCACACACCTCCATTCTATGACTTCACACACCTCCATTGAGACTTCACACACCTCCATTCTATGACTTCACACAACTCCATTCTGACTTCACACACCTCCATTCTGTGACTTCACAAACCTCCATTATATGACTTCACACACCTCCATTCTGTGACTTCACACACCTCCATTCTATGACTTCACACACCTCCATTCTGTGACTTCACACACCTACATTGTGACTTCACAGACCTCCATTCTATGAGTTCACACAAATGCAATGTGAATTCACACACACCTCCATTCTGTGATTTCACACACCTCCATTCTGACTTCACACACCTCCATTCTGACTTCACACACTTCAATTCTGTGACTTCACACAACTCCATTCTATGATTTCACACATCTCCATTCTATGACTTCACACACCTCCATTCTATGACTTCACACACCTCCTTTCTGAGTTGACACACCTCCATTCTATGACTTCACACACCTCCAATCTGACTTCACACACCTCCATTTTATGACTTCACACACTTCCATTCTGTGACTTAAAAACCTCCATTCTATGACTTCACACAACTCCATCTGATTTCACACACCTCCATTCCATGACTTCACACACCTCCATTCTTTGACTGCATGCACCTCCATTCTATGAGTTCACACACCTCCATTCTGTGACTTCACACACCTTTATTGTTTGACTTCACACACCTCCATTCTTTGACTTCACACACCTCCATTCCATGACTTCACACACCTCCATTCTATGAGTTCACACACCTCCATTCTATGATTCACACACCTCAATTTTGACTTCACACACCTCCATTCTTTGACTTCATACACCTTCGTTCTCACTTCAGAAACATCCATTCTATGACTTCAGGCACCTCCATTCTATGACTTCACAAACCTCCGTTCTGTGACCACACACCTCCATTCTGAGTTCCCACACCTCCATTCTGTGACTTCACTCACCTCCATCCTGACTTCACACACCTCCATTCTGACTTCACAAACCTCAAATCTTTTACTTCACACACCTCCATTCTATGATTACACACTCTTCCATTCCATGAATTCACACACCTCCATTCTATGACTTCACACACCTCATTTCTGAGTGGACACACCTCCATTCTGTGATTTCACATACCTCCAATTTGACTTCACACACCCCCATTCTATGACTTCACACACCCCCATTGTCACTTCACACACTCCATTCTATGAGTTCCCACACCTCCATTCTGACTTCACACATCTCCATTCTATGGCTTCACACAGCTGCCTTCTGACTTCAGACTCCTCCATTTGTGACTTCACACGCAACAATTTTGACTTCAAACACCTTCATTCTGTGACTTCACACACCTCCATTCTTTGACATCACACACCTCCATTGTGAGTTCACACACCTCCATTCTGTGACTTCACACACCTTCATTCTGTGACTTCACACACCTCCATTCTGTGATTTCACACACCTCCATTCTATGATTTCTCACACCTCCATTCTATTAATTCACATATCTCCATTCTATGACTTCACACACCTCCATTCTATGAGTTCACACACCTCCATTCTATGACTTCCCACACCTCCAGTTTTGACTTCACACCCCTCCATTCTGTGACTTCACACACCTCCATTCTATAACTTCACACACCTCCATTCTATGACTTCGCACACCTAGATTCTGTGACTTCACACACCTCCATTCTGAGGTCACACACCTCCATTCTGTGACTTCACACACCTCCATTCTGACTTCACACAGCTCCATTCTCTGACTTCCCACACCTCCATTCTATGATTTCACACACCTCCATTCTATGACTTTACACACCTCCATTCTGTGACTTCACACACCTCCATTCTGAGTTCAAACACCTCCATTCTGTGACCTAACACACCTCCATTCTGTGACTTCACACACCTCCATTCTGAGTTCGCACACCTCCACCCTGTGACTTCACACACCTCAATTCTGACTTCACACAGCTCCATTCTATGACTTCACACACCTCCATTCTGTGCCTTCACACACCTCCATTGTATGACTTAACACACCTTCATTCTTACTAAACAAACATCCATTCTATGATTTCACACACCTCCATTCTATGACATCACACACCTCTATTCTATGACTTCACAAACCTCCATTCTGTGATTTCACACACCTCAATTCTGTGACTTCACACACTTCCATTATGACTTCACACACATCCATTCTATGACTTCACACACCTCCATTCTATGACTTCACACACCTCCATTCTTTGAGTTCACACACCTCCATTCTGAGTTCACACACCTCCATTCTGTGACTTCACACACCTCCAATCTGACTTCACACAGCTCCATTCTATGACTTCACACACCTCCATTCTGTGACTTCACACACCTCCATTCTATGACTTCACACACCTCTATTGTGACTTCACACACCTCCATTCTATGACTTCACACAACTCCATTCTGACTTCACACACCTCCATTCTGTGACTTCACAAACCTCCATTATATGACTTCACACACCTCCATTCTGTGACTTCACACACCTCCATTCTCTGACTTCACACACCTCCATTCTGTGACTTCACACACCTACATTGTGACTTCACAGACCTCCATTCTATGAGTTCACACAAATGCAATGTGAATTCACACACCTCCATTCTGTGATTTCACACACCTCCATTCTGACTTCACACACCTCCATTCTGACTTCACACACTTCAATTCTTTGACTTCACACAACTCCATTCTATGATTTCACACACCTCCATTCTATGACTTCACACAACTCCATTCTGACTTCACACACCTCCATTCTGTGACTTCACAAACCTCCATTATATGACTTCACACACCTCCATTCTGACTTCACACACCTCCATTTTGTGACTTCACAAACCTCCATTATATGACTTCACAAACCTCCATTCTGTGACTTCACACACCTCCATTCTATGACTTCACACACCTCCATTCTGTGACTTCACACACCTACATTGTGACTTCACGGACCTCCATTCTATGAGTTCACACAAATGCAATGTGAATTCACACACCTCCATTCTGTGATTTCACACACCTCCATTCTGACTTCACACACCTCCATTCTGACTTCACACACTTCAATTCTGTGACTTCACACAACTCCATTCTATGATTTCACACACCTCCATTCTATGACTTCACACACCTCCATTCTATGACTTCACACACCTCCTTTCTGAGTTGACACACCTCCATTCTATGACTTTACACACCTCCATTTTATGACTTCACACACTTCCATTCTGTGACTTAAAAACCTCCATTCTATGACTTCACACAACTCCATCTGTCTTCACACACCTCCGTTCCATGACTTCACACACCTCCATTCTTTGACTGCATGCACCTCCATTCTATGAGTTCCCACACCTCCATTCTGTGACTTCACACACCTTTATTGTTTGACTTCACACACCTCCATTCTTTGACTTCACACACCTCCATTCCATGACTTCACACACCTCCATTCTATGAGTTCACACACCTCCATTCTATGATTCACACACCTCCATTTTGACTTCAGACACCTCCATTCTTTGACTTCATACACATTCGTTCTCACTTCAGAAACATCCATTCTATGACTTCAGGCACCTCCATTCTATGACTTCACAAACCTCCGTTCTGTGACCACACACCTCCATTCTGAGTTCCCACACCTCCATTCTGTGACTTCACTCACCTCCATCCTGGCTTCACACACCTCCATTCTGACTTCAGAAACCTCAGTTCTTTGACTTCACACACCTCCATTCTATGATTACACACTCTTCCATTCCATGAATTCACACACCTCCATTCTATGACTTCACACACCTCATTTCTGAGTTGACACACCTCCATTCTGTGATTTCACATACCTCCAATTTGACTTCACACACCCCCATTCTATGACTTCACACACCCCCATTGTCACTTCACACACTCCATTCTATGAGTTCACACACCTCCATTCTGACTTCACACATCTCCTTTCTATGGCTTCACACAGCTGCATTCTGACTTCAGACTCCTCCATTTGTGACTTCACACACCACAATTTTGACTTCAAATACCTTCATTCTGTGGCTTCACACACCTCCATTCTGTGACTTCACACACCTCCATTTTGACTTCACACACTTCCATTCTTTGACTTAACACACCTGCATTCTGTGACTTCACACACCACCATTGTTTGATGTCACACACCTATATTCTTGGACTAAACACACCTCCATTCCATGACTTCACACATGTCCATTTTATGAGTTCACACACCTCCATTTTGACTTCACACACCTCCATTCTATGACTTCACACACCTTCATTCTACTTCAGAAACATCCATTCTATGACTTCACACACCTCCATTCTATGACTTCACAAACCTCCATTCTGTGACTTCACACACCTCCATTTTGAGTTCACACACCTCAATTCCGTGACTTCACACACTCAATTCTCACTTCACACACCTCCATTCTATGACTTCACACAATTCCATTCTATGACTTCACACAACTCCATTCTTTGACTTCACACACCTCCATTGTGAGTTCACACACCTCCATTCTGTGACTTCACACACCTCCATTCTGTGACTTCACACACCTCTATTCTGTCACTTCACACACCTCCATTCTATGATTTCTCACACCTCCATTCTATTAATTCACACACCTCCATTCTATGACTTCACACACCTCCATTCTATGAGTTCACACACCTCCATTCTATGAGTTCACACACTTTCATTCTTGGACTTCACACCCCTCCATTCTGTGACTTCACACACCTCCATTCTATAACTTCACACACCTCCATTGTGACTTCACACACCTCCAATCTGAGTTCACACACCTCCGTTCTGCCTTCACACACCTCCATTCTATGACTTCACACACCTCCATTCTGTGACATCACACACCTGATTTCTGTGACTTCACACGCCTCCATTATGACTTCACAAACCTCCATTCTATGACTTCACACACCTCCATTCTATGAGTTCACACACCTAGATTCTGTGACTTCACACACCTCCATTCTGAGTTCACACACCTCCATTCTGTGACTTCACACACCTCCAATCTGACTTCACACAGCTCCATTCTATGACTTCACACACCTCCATTCTGTGACTTCACACACCTCCATTCTATGACATCACACACCTCCATTGTGACTTCACACACCTCCATTCTATGACTTCACACAACTCCATTCTGACTTCACACACCTCCATTCTGTGACTTCACAAACCTCCATTATATGACTTCACACACCTCCATTCTGTGATTTCACACACCTCCATTCTATGACTTCACACACCTCCATTCTGTGACTTCACACACATACATTGTGACTTCACAGACCTCAATTCTATGAGTTCACACAAATGCAATGTGAATTCACACACCTCCATTCTGTGATTTCACACACCTCCATTCTGACTTCACACACCTCCATTCTGACTTCACACACTTCAATTCTGTGACTTCACACAACTCCATTCTATGATTTCACACACCTCCATTCTATGACTTCACACACCTCCATTCTATGACTTCACACACCTCCTTTCTGAGTTGACACACCTCCATTCTATGACTTCACACACCTCCAATCTGACTTCACACACCTCCATTTTATGACTTCACACACTTCCATTCTGTGACTTCAAAAACCTCCATTGTATGACTTCACACAACTCCATCTGACTTCACACACCTCCATTCCATGACTTCACACACCTCCATTCTATGACTGCATGCACCTCCATTCTATGAGTTCACACACCTCTATTCTGTGACTTCACACACCTTTATTGTTTGACTTCACACACCTCCATTCTTTGACTTCACACACCTCCATTAGATGACTTCACACACCTCCATTCTATGAGTTCACACACCTCCATTCTATGATTCACACACCTCCATTTTGACTTCACACACCTCCATTCTTTGACTTCATACACCTTCGTTCTCACTTCAGAAACATCCATTCTATGACTTCAGGCACCTCCATTCTATGACTTCACAAACCTCCGTTCTGTGACCACACACCTCCATTCTGAGTTCCCACACCTCCATTCTGTGACTTCACTCACCTCCATCCTGACTTCACACACCTCCATTCTGACTTCACAAACCTCAATTCTTTGACTTCACAGACCTCCATTCTATGATTACACACTCTTCCATTCCATGAATTCACACACCTCCATTCTATGACTTCACACACCTCATTTCTGAGTTGACACACCTCCATTCTGTGATTTCACATACCTCTAATTTGACTTCACACACCTCCATTCTATGACTTCACACACCCCCATTGTCACTTCACACACTCCATTCTATGAGTTCACACACCTCCATTCTGACTTCACACATCTCCATTCTATGGCTTCACACAGCTGCATTCTGACTTCAGACTCCTCCATTTGTGACATCACACACCACAATTTTGACTTCAAACACCTTCATTCTGTGACTTCACACACCTCCATTCTGTGACTTCACACACCTCCATTTTGACTTCACACACTTCCATTCTTTGACTTAACACACCTGCATTCTGTGACTTCACACACCACCATTGTTTGACTTCACACACCTATATTCTTGGACTTCACACACCTCCATTCCATGACTTCACACATCTCCATTTTATGAGTTCAAACACCTCCATTTTGACTTCACACACCTCCATTCTATGACTTCACACACCTTCATTCTACTTCAGAAACATCCATTCTATGACTTCACACACCTCCATTCTATGACTTCACAAACCTCCATTCTGTGACTTCACACACCTCCATTTTGAGTTCACACACCTCAATTCCGTGACTTCACACACCTCAATTCTCACTTCACACACCTCCATTCTATGACTTCACACAATTCCATTCAATGACTTCACACAACTCCATTCTTTGACTTCACACACCTCCATTGTGAGTTCACACACCTCCATTCTGTGACTTCACACACCTCCATTCTGTGACTTCACACACCTCTATTCTGTCACTTCACACACCTCCATTCTATGATTTCTCACACCTCCATTCTATTAATTCACACACCTCCATTCTATGACTTCACACACCGCCATTCTATGAGTTCACACACCTCCATTCTATGAGTTCACACACCTCCATTCTTTGACTTCACACCCCTCCATTCTGTGACTTCACACACCTCCATTCTATAACTTCACACACCTCCATTGTGACTTCCCACACCTCCAATCTGAGTTCACGCACCTCCGTTCTGACTTCACACACCTCCATTCTATGACTTCACACACCTCCATTCTGTGACATCACACACCTGATTTCTGTGACTTCACACGCCTCCATTATGACTTCACAAACCTCCATTCTATGACTTCACACACCTCCATTCTATGACTTCACACACCTAGATTCTGTGACTTCACACACCTCCATTCTGAGTTCACACACCTCCATTCTGTGACTTCACACACCTCCATTCTGACTTCACACAGCTCCAGAAAATGACTTCACACACCTCCATTCTCTGACTTCGCACACCTCCATTCTGACTTCACACAGCTCCATTCTCTGACTTCCCACACCTCCATTCTATGATTTCACACACCTCCATTCTATGACTTCACACACCTCCATTCTGTGACTTCACACACCTGCATTCTGAGTTCAAACACCTCCGTTCTGTGACTTAACACACCTCCATTCTGTGACTTCACACACCTCCATTCTGAGTTCGCACACCTCCATTCTGTGACTTCACACATCTCAATTCTGACTTCACACAGCTCCATTCTATGACTTCACACAAGTCCATTCTATGACTTCACACAGCTCCATTCTATGAGTTCACACAAATGCATTGTGAATTCACACACCTCCATTCTGTGATTTCACACACCTCCATTCTGACTTCACACACCTTCCTTCTATGACTTCACACACCTCCTTTCTGAGTTGACACACCTACATTCTATGACTTCACACACCTCCAATCTGACTTCACACACCTCCATTTTATGACTTCACACACTTCCATTCTGTGACTTCAAAAACCTCCATTCTATGACTTCACACAACTCCATCTGACTTCACACACCTCCATTCTTTGACTGCATGCACCTCCATTCTATGAGTTCACACACCTCCATTCTGTGAGTTCACACACCTTTATTGTTTGACTTCACACACGTCCATTCTTTGACTTCACACACCTCCATTCCATGACTTCACACACCTCCATTCTATGAGTTCACACACCTCCATTCTATGATTCACACACCTCCATTTTGACTTCACACACCTCCATTCTTTAACTTCATACACCTTCGTTCTCACTTCAGAAACATCCATTCTATGACTTCATGCTGCTCCATTCTATGACTTCACAAACCTGCGTTCTGTGACCACACACCTCCATTCTGAGTTCCCACACCTCCATTCTGTGACTTCACTCACCTCCATCCTGACTTCACACACCTACATTCTGACTTCACAAACCTCAATTCTTTGACTTCACACACCTCCATTCTATGATTTCACACTCTTCCATTCCATGAATTCACACACCTCCATTCTATGACTTCACACACCTCATTTCTGAGTTGACACACCTCCATTCTGTGATTTCACACACCTCCAATTTGACTTCACACACCCCCATTCTATGACTTCACACACCCCCATTGTCACTTCACCCACTCCATTCTGAGTTCACACACCTCCATTCTGACTTCACAAAACTCCATTCTATGGCTTCACACAGCTGCATTCTGACTTCAGAATCCTCCATTTGTGACTTCACACACCACAATTTTGACTTCAAACACCTTCATTCTGTGACTTCACGCACCTCCATTCTGTGACTTCACACACCTCCATTTTGACTTCACACACTTCCATTCTTTGACTTCACACACCTGCATTCTGTGACTTCACACACCACCATTGTTTGACTTCACACACCTATATTCTTGGACTTCACACACCTCCATTCCATGACTTCACACATCTCCATTTTATGAGTTCACACACCTCCATTTTGACTTCACACACCTCCATTATATGACTTCACACACCTTCATTCTACTTCAGAAACATCTATTCTATGACTTCACACACCTCCATTCTATGACTTCACAAACCTCCATTCTGTGACTTCACACACCTCCATTCTGAGTTCACACACCTCAATTCCGTGACTTCACACACCTCAATTCTCACTTCACACACCTCCATTCTATGACTTCACACAATTCCATTCTATGACTTCACACACCTCTATTCTATGACTTCACACACCTTCATTCTACTTCAGACACCTCCATTCCATGACTTCACACAACTCCATTCTATGACTTCACACACCTCCATTTTTGACATCACACACCTCCATTGTGACTTCACACACCTCCATTCTGTGACTTCACACACCTTCATTCTACTTCAGACACCTCCATTCCATGACTTCACACAACTCCATTCTATGACTTCACACACCTCCATTCTTTGACATCACACACCTCCATTGTGACTTCACACACCTCCATTCTGTGACTTCACACACCTCCATTCTGTGACTTCACACACCTCCATTCTATGACTTCACACACCTCCATTCTATGAGTTCACACACCTCCATTCTATGACTTCACACACCTCCATCTTTGACTTCACACCCCTCCATTCTGTGACTTCACACACCTCCATTCTATAACTTCACACACCTCCATTGTGACTTCCCACACCTCCAATCTGAGATCACACACCTCCGTTCTGACTTCACACACCTCCATTCTGGGACTTCACACACCTCCATTCTGTGACTTAACACACCTGATTTCTGTGACTTCACACGCCTCCATTATGACTTCACACACCTCCATTCTGTGACTTCACACACCTCCATTCTGAGTTCACACACCTCCATTCTGTGACTTCACACACGTCCATTCTAACTTCACACAGCTCCATAAAATGATTTCACACACCTCCATTCTGTGACTTCGCACACCTCCATTCTGACTTCACACAGCTCCATTCTCTGACTTCCCACACCTCCATTCTATGATTTCACACACCTGCATTCTATGACTTCACACACCTCCATTCTGTGACTTCACACGCCTCCATTCTGAGTTCAAACACCTCCGTTCTGTGACTTAACACACCTCCATTCTGTGACTTCACACACCTCCATTCTGAGTTCGCACACCTCCATTCTATGACTTCACACACCTCCATTCTGTGCCTTCACACACCTCCAGTGTATGACTTAACACACCTTCATTCTTACTTAAGAAACATCCATTCTATGATTTCACACACCTCCATTCTATGACTTCACACACCTCTATTCTATGACTTCACACACCTCCATTCCGTGATTTCACACACCTCAATTCTGTGACTTCACACACCTCCATTATGATTTCACACACATCCATTCTATGACTTCACACACCTCCATTCTATGACTTCACACACCTCCACTCTTTGACTTCACACACCTCCATTCTGAGTTCACACACCTCCATTCTGTGACTTCACACACCTCCAATCTGACTTCACACAGCTCCATTCTATGACTTCACACACCTCCATTCTGTGACTTCACACACCTCCATTCTATGACTTCACACACCTCCATTCTGTGACTTCACACACCTCCATTCTATGACTTCACACACCTCCATTCTGTGACTTCACACACCTACATTGTGACTTCACAGACCTCCATTCTATGAGTTCACACAAATGCATTGTGAATTCACACACCTCCATTCTGTGATTTCACAGATCTCCATTCTGACTTCACACACCTCCATTCTGACTTCACACACCTCAATTCTGTGACTTCACACAACTCCATTCTATGATTTCACACCGCTCCATTCTATGACTTCACACACCTCCATTCTATGACTTCACACCCCTCCTTTCTGAGTTGACACACCTCCATTCTATGACTTCTCACACCTCCAATCTGACTTCACACACCTCCATTTTATGACTTCACAAACTTCCATTCTGTGACTTCAAAAACCTCCATTCTTTGACTTCACACCTCCATTGTGACTTCACACACCATCATTCTATGAGTTCACACACCGCCATTCTGACTTCACTCACCTCCATTCTATGACTTCACACAGCTCCATTCTGACTTCACACAGCTCCATTCTACGACTTCGCACACATCTATTCTAACTTCACACACCTCCATTCTGTGACTTCACACACCTCCAATCTGACTTCACACACCTCCATTTTATGACTTCACACACTTCCATTCTGTGACTTCAAAAACCTCCATTCTATGACTTCACACAACTCCATCTGACTTCACACACCTCCATTCTTTGACTGCATGCACCTCCATTCTATGAGTTCACACACCTCCATTCTGTGAGTTCACACACCTTTATTGTTTGACTTCACACACGTCCATTCTTTGACTTCACACACCTCCATTCCATGACTTCACACACCTCCATTCTATGAGTTCACACACCTCCATTCTATGATTCACACACCTCCATTTTGACTTCACACACCTCCATTCTTTAACTTCATACACCTTCGTTCTCACTTCAGAAACATCCATTCTATGACTTCATGCTGCTCCATTCTATGACTTCACAAACCTGCGTTCTGTGACCACACACCTCCATTCTGAGTTCCCACACCTCCATTCTGTGACTTCACTCACCTCCATCCTGACTTCACACACCTACATTCTGACTTCACAAACCTCAATTCTTTGACTTCACACACCTCCATTCTATGATTTCACACTCTTCCATTCCATGAATTCACACACCTCCATTCTATGACTTCACACACCTCATTTCTGAGTTGACACACCTCCATTCTGTGATTTCACACACCTCCAATTTGACTTCACACACCCCCATTCTATGACTCCACACACCCCCATTGTCACTTCACCCACTCCATTCTGAGTTCACACACCTCCATTCTGACTTCACAAAACTCCATTCTATGGCTTCACACAGCTGCATTCTGACTTCAGAATCCTCCATTTGTGACTTCACACACCACAATTTTGACTTCAAACACCTTCATTCTGTGACTTCACGCACCTCCATTCTGTGACTTCACACACCTCCATTTTGACTTCACACACTTCCATTCTTTGACTTCACACACCTGCATTCTGTGACTTCACACACCACCATTGTTTGACTTCACACACCTATATTCTTGGACTTCACACACCTCCATTCCATGACTTCACACATCTCCATTTTATGAGTTCACACACCTCCATTTTGACTTCACACACCTCCATTATATGACTTCACACACCTTCATTCTACTTCAGAAACATCTATTCTATGACTTCACACACCTCCATTCTATGACTTCACAAACCTCCATTCTGTGACTTCACACACCTCCATTCTGAGTTCACACACCTCAATTCCGTGACTTCACACACCTCAATTCTCACTTCACACACCTCCATTCTATGACTTCACACAATTCCATTCTATGACTTCACACACCTCTATTCTATGACTTCACACACCTTCATTCTACTTCAGACACCTCCATTCCATGACTTCACACAACTCCATTCTATGACTTCACACACCTCCATTTTTGACATCACACACCTCCATTGTGACTTCACACACCTCCATTCTGTGACTTCACACACCTTCATTCTACTTCAGACATCTCCATTCCATGACTTCACACAACTCCATTCTATGACTTCACACACCTCCATTCTTTGACATCACACACCTCCATTGTGACTTCACACACCTCCATTCTGTGACTTCACACACCTCCATTCTGTGACTTCACACACCTCCATTCTATGACTTCACACACCTCCATTCTATGAGTTCACACACCTCCATTCTATGACTTCACACACCTCCATCTTTGACTTCACACCCCTCCATTCTGTGACTTCACACACCTCCATTCTATAACTTCACACACCTCCATTGTGACTTCCCACACCTCCAATCTGAGATCACACACCTCCGTTCTGACTTCACACACCTCCATTCTGGGACTTCACACACCTCCATTCTGTGACTTAACACACCTGATTTCTGTGACTTCACACGCCTCCATTATGACTTCACACACCTCCATTCTGTGACTTCACACACCTCCATTCTGAGTTCACACACGTCCATTCTGTGACTTCACACACGTCCATTCTAACTTCACACAGCTCCATAAAATGATTTCACACACCTCCATTCTGTGACTTCGCACACCTCCATTCTGACTTCACACAGCTCCATTCTCTGACTTCCCACACCTCCATTCTATGATTTCACACACCTGCATTCTATGACTTCACACACCTCCATTCTGTGATTTCACACACCTCCATTCTATGATTTCTCACACCTCCATTCTATTAATTCACATATCTCCATTCTATGACTTCACACACCTCCATTCTATGAGTTCACACACCTCCATTCTATGACTTCCCACACCTCCAGTTTTGACTTCACACCCCTCCATTCTGTGACTTCACACACCTCCATTCTATAACTTCACACACCTCCATTCTATGACTTCGCACACCTAGATTCTGTGACTTCACACACCTCCATTCTGAGGTCACACACCTCCATTCTGTGACTTCACACACGTCCATTCTGACTTCACACAGCTCCATAAAATGACTTCACACACCTCCATTCTGTGACTTCGCACACCTCCATTCTGACTTCACACAGCTCCATTCTCTGACTTCCCACACCTCCATTCTATGATTTCACACACCTCCATTCTATGACTTTACACACCTCCATTCTGTGACTTCACACACCTCCATTCTGAGTTCAAACACCTCCATTCTGTGACCTAACACACCTCCATTCTGTGACTTCACACACCTCCATTCTGAGTTCGCACACCTCCACCCTGTGACTTCACACACCTCAATTCTGACTTCACACAGCTCCATTCTATGACTTCACACACCTCCATTCTGTGCCTTCACACACCTCCATTGTATGACTTAACACACCTTCATTCTTACTAAACAAACATCCATTCTATGATTTCACACACCTCCATTCTATGACATCACACACCTCTATTCTATGACTTCACACACCTCCATTCTGTGATTTCACACACCTCATTTCTGTGACTTCACACACCTCCATTATGACTTCACACACATCCATTCTATGACTTCACACACCTCCATTCTCTGACTTCACACACCTCCATTCTTTGAGTTCACACACCTCCATTCTGAGTTCATACACCTCCATTTTGTGACTTCACACACCTCCAATCTGACTTCACACAGCTCCATTCTATGACTTCACACACCTCCATTCTGTGACTTCACACACCTCCATTCTATGACTTCACACACCTCCATTGTGACTTCACACACCTCCATTCTATGACTTCACACAACTCCATTCTGACTTCACACACCTCCATTCTGTGACTTCACAAACCTCCATTATATGACTTCACACACCTCCATTCTGTGACTTCACACACCTCCATTCTATGACTTCACACACCTCCATTCTGTGACTTCACACACCTACATTGTGACTTCACAGACCTCCATTCTATGAGTTCACACAAATGCAATGTGAATTCACACACCTCCATTCTGTGATTTCACACACCTCCATTCTGACTTCACACACCTCCATTCTGACTTCACACACTTCAATTCTGTGACTTCACACAACTCCATTCTATGATTTCACACACCTCCATTCTATGACTTCACACAACTCCATTCTGACTTCACACACCTCCATTCTGTGACTTCACAAACCTCCATTATATGACTTCACACACCTCCATTCTGACTTCACACACCTCCATTCTGTGACTTCACAAACCTCCATTATATGACTTCACACACCTCCATTCTGTGACTTCACACACCTCCATTCTATGACTTCACACACCTCCATTCTGTGACTTCACACACCTACATTGTGACTTCACGGACCTCCATTCTATGAGTTCACACAAATGCAATGTGAATTCACACACCTCCATTCTGTGATTTCACACACCTCCATTCTGACTTCACACACCTCCATTCTGACTTCACACACTTCAATTCTGTGACTTCACACAACTCCATTCTATGATTTCACACACCTCCATTCTATGACTTCACACACCTCCATTCTATGACTTCACACACCTCCTTTCTGAGTTGACACACCTCCATTCTATGACTTCACACACCTCCATTTTATGACTTCACACACTTCCATTCTGTGACTTAAAAACCTCCATTCTATGACTTCACACAACTCCATCTGTCTTCACACACCTCCATTCCATGACTTCACACACCTCCATTCTTTGACTGCATGCACCTCCATTCTATGAGTTCCCACACCTCCATTCTGTGACTTCACACACCTTTATTGTTTGACTTCACACACCTCCATTCTTTGACTTCACACACCTCCATTCCATGACTTCACACACCTCCATTCTATGAGTTCACACACCTCCATTCTATGATTCACACACCTCCATTTTGACTTCACACACCTCCATTCTTTGACTTCATACACATTCGTTCTCACTTCAGAAACATCCATTCTATGACTTCAGGCACCTCCATTCTATGACTTCACAAACCTCCGTTCTGTGACCACACACCTCCATTCTGAGTTTCCACACCTCCATTCTGTGACTTCACTCACCTCCATCCTGGCTTCACACACCTCCATTCTGACTTCACAAACCTCGGTTCTTTGACTTCACACACCTCCATTCTATGATTACACACTCTTTCATTCCATGAATTCACACACCTCCATTCTATGACTTCACACACCTCATTTCTGAGTTGACACACCTCCATTCTGTGATTTCACATACCTCCAATTTGACTTCACACACCCCCATTCTATGACTTCACACACCCCCATTGTCACTTCACACACTCCATTCTATGAGTTCACACACCTCCATTCTGACTTCACACATCTCCTTTCTATGGCTTCACACAGCTGCATTCTGACTTCAGACTCCTCCATTTGTGACTTCACACACCACAATTTTGACTTCAAACACCTTCATTCTGTGACTTCACACACCTCCATTCTGTGACTTCACACACCTCCATTTTGACTTCACACACTTCCATTCTTTGACTTAACACACCTGCATTCTGTGACTTCACACACCACCATTGTTTGATGTCACACACCAATATTCTTGGACTAAACACACCTCCATTCCATGACTTCACACATGTCCATTTTATGAGTTCACACACCTCCATTTTGACTTCACACACCTCCATTCTATGACTTCACACACCTTCATTCTACTTCAGAAACATCCATTCTATGACTTCACACACCTCCATTCTATGACTTCACAAACCTCCATTCTGTGACTTCACACACCTCCATTTTGAGTTCACACACCTCAATTCCGTGACTTCACACACCTCAATTCTCACTTCACACACCTGATTCTATGACTTCACACAATTCCATTCTATGACTTCACACAACTCCATTCTTTGACTTCACACACCTCCATTGTGAGTTTACACACCTCCATTCTGTGACTTCACACACCTCCATTCTGTGACTTCACACACCTCTATTCTGTCACTTCACACACCTCCATTCTATGATTTCTCACACCTCCATTCTATTAATTCACACACCTCCATTCTATGACTTCACACACCTCCATTCTATGAGTTCACACACCTCCATTCTATGAGTTCACACACTTTCATTCTTGGACTTCACACCCCTCCATTCTGTGACTTCACACACCTCCATTCTATAACTTCACACACCTCCATTGTGACTTCCCACACCTCCAATCTGAGTTCACACACCTCCGTTCTGCCTTCACACACCTCCATTCTATGACTTCACACACCTCCATTCTGTGACATCACACACCTGATTTCTGTGATTTCACACGCCTCCATTATGACTTCACAAACCTCCATTCTATGACTTCACACACCTCCATTCTATGACTTCACACACCTAGATTCTGTGACTTCACACACCTCCATTCTGAGTTCACACACCTCCATTCTGTGACTTCACACACCTCCAATCTGACTTCACACAGCTCCATTCTATGACTTCACACACCTCCATTCTGTGACTTCACACACCTCCATTCTATGACTTCACACACCTCCACTGTGACTTCACACACCTCCATTCTATGACTTCACACAACTCCATTCTGACTTCACACACCTCCATTCTGTGACTTCACAAACCTCCATTATATGACTTCACACACCTCCATTCTGTGATTTCACACACCTCCATTCTATGACTTCACACACCTCCATTCTGTGACTTCACACACATACATTGTGACTTCACAGACCTCAATTCTATGAGTTCACACAAATGCAATGTGAATTCACACACCTCCATTCTGTGATTTCACACACCTCCATTCTGACTTCACACACCTCCATTCTGACTTCACACACTTCAATTCTGTGACTTCACACAACTCCATTCTATGATTTCACACACCTCCATTCTATGACTTCACACACCTCCATTCTATGACTTCACACACCTCCTTTCTGAGTTGACACACCTCCATTCTATGACTTCACACACCTCCAATCTGACTTCACACACCTCCATTTTATGACTTCACACACTTCCATTCTGTGACTTCAAAAACCTCCATTGTATGACTTCACACAACTCCATCTGACTTCACACACCTCCATTCCATGACTTCACACACCTCCATTCTATGACTGCATGCACCTCCATTCTATGAGTTCACACACCTCTATTCTGTGACTTCACACACCTTTATTGTTTGACTTCACACACCTCCATTCTTTGACTTCACACACCTCCATTAGATGACTTCACACACCTCCATTCTATGAGTTCACACACCTCCATTCTATGATTCACACACCTCCATTTTGACTTCACACACCTCCATTCTTTGACTTCATACACCTTCGTTCTCACTTCAGAAACATCCATTCTATGACTTCAGGCACCTCCATTCTATGACTTCACAAACCTCCGTTCTGTGACCACACACCTCCATTCTGAGTTCCCACACCTCCATTCTGTGACTTCACTCACCTCCATCCTGACTTCACACACCTCCATTCTGACTTCACAAACCTCAATTCTTTGACTTCACAGACCTCCATTCTATGATTACACACTCTTCCATTCCATGAATTCACACACCTCCATTCTATGACTTCACACACCTCATTTCTGAGTTGACACACCTCCATTCTGTGATTTCACATACCTCTAATTTGACTTCACACACCCCCATTCTATGACTTCACACACCCCCATTGTCACTTCACACACTCCATTCTATGAGTTCACACACCTCCATTCTGACTTCACACATCTCCATTCTATGGCTTCACACAGCTGCATTCTGACTTCAGACTCCTCCATTTGTGACTTCACACACCACAATTTTGACTTCAAACACCTTCATTCTGTGACTTCACACACCTCCATTCTGTGACTTCACACACCTCCATTTTGACTTCACACACTTCCATTCTTTGACTTAACACACCTGCATTCTGTGACTTCACACACCACCATTGTTTGACTTCACACACCTATATTCTTGGACTTCACACACCTCCATTCCATGACTTCACACATCTCCATTTTATGAGTTCACACACCTCCATTTTGACTTCACACACTTCCATTCTATGACTTCACACACCTCCATTCTATGACTTCACAAACCTCCATTCTGTGACTTCACACACCTCCATTTTGAGTTCACACACCTCAATTCCGTGACTTCACACACCTCAATTCTCACTTCACACACCTCCATTCTATGACTTCACACAATTCCATTCAATGACTTCACACAACTCCATTCTTTGACTTCACACACCTCCATTGTGAGTTCACACACCTCCATTCTGTGACTTCACACACCTCCATTCTGTGACTTCACACACCTCTATTCTGTCACTTCACACACCTCCATTCTATGATTTCTCACACCTCCATTCTATTAATTCACACACCTCCATTCTATGACTTCACACACCGCCATTCTGAGTTCACACACCTCCATTCTATGAGTTCACACACCTCCATTCTTTGACTTCACACCCCTCCATTCTGTGACTTCACACACCTCCATTCTATAACTTCACACACCTCCATTGTGACTTCCCACACCTCCAATCTGAGTTCACGCACCTCCGTTCTGACTTCACACACCTCCATTCTATGACTTCACACACCTCCATTCTGTGACATCACACACCTGATTTCTGTGACTTCACATGCCTCCATTATGACTTCACAAACCTCCATTCTATGACTTCACACACCTCCATTCTATGAATTCACACACCTAGATTCTGTGACTTCACACACCTCCATTCTGAGTTCACACACCTCCATTCTGTGACTTCACACACCTCCATTCTGACTTCACACAGCTCCAGAAAATGACTTCACACACCTCCATTCTCTGACTTCGCACACCTCCATTCTGACTTCACACAGCTCCATTCTCTGACTTCCCACACCTCCATTCTATGATTTCACACACCTCCATTCTATGACTTCACACACCTTCATTCTGTGACTTCACACACCTCCATTCTGAGTTCAAACACCTCCGTTCTGTGACTTAACACACCTCCATTCTGTGACTTCACACACCTCCATTCTGAGTTCGCACACCTCCATTCTGTGACTTCACACATCTCAATTCTGACTTCACACAGCTCCATTCTATGACTTCACACAAGTCCATTCTATGACTTCACACAGCTCCATTTTATGAGTTCACACAAATGCATTGTGAATTCACACACCTCCATTCTGTGATTTCACACACCTCCATTCTGACTTCACACACCTTCCTTCTATGACTTCACACACCTCCTTTCTGAGTTGACACACCTACATTCTATGACTTCACACACCTCCAATCTGACTTCACACACCTCCATTTTATGACTTCACACACTTCCATTCTGTGACTTCAAAAACCTCCATTCTATGACTTCACACAACTCCATCTGACTTCACACACCTCCATTCTTTGACTGCATGCACCTCCATTCTATGAGTTCACACACCTCCATTCTGTGAGTTCACACACCTTTATTGTTTGACTTCACACACGTCCATTCTTTGACTTCACACACCTCCATTCCATGACTTCACACACCTCCATTCTATGAGTTCACACACCTCCATTCTATGATTCACACACCTCCATTTTGACTTCACACACCTCCATTCTTTAACTTCATACACCTTCGTTCTCACTTCAGAAACATCCATTCTATGACTTCATGCTGCTCCATTCTATGACTTCACAAACCTGCGTTCTGTGACCACACACCTCCATTCTGAGTTCCCACACCTCCATTCTGTGACTTCACTCACCTCCATCCTGACTTCACACACCTACATTCTGACTTCACAAACCTCAATTCTTTGACTTCACACACCTCCATTCTATGATTTCACACTCTTCCATTCCATGAATTCACACACCTCCATTCTATGACTTCACACACCTCATTTCTGAGTTGACACACCTCCATTCTGTGATTTCACACACCTCCAATTTGACTTCACACACCCCCATTCTATGACTTCACACACCCCCATTGTCACTTCACCCACTCCATTCTGAGTTCACACACCTCCATTCTGACTTCACAAAACTCCATTCTATGGCTTCACACAGCTGCATTCTGACTTCAGAATCCTCCATTTGTGACTTCACACACCACAATTTTGACTTCAAACACCTTCATTCTGTGACTTCACGCACCTCCATTCTGTGACTTCACACACCTCCATTTTGACTTCACACACTTCCATTGTTTGACTTCACACACCTGCATTCTGTGACTTCACACACCAGTATTGTTTGACTTCACACACCTATATTCTTGGACTTCACACACCTCCATTCCATGACTTCACACATCTCCATTTTATGAGTTCACACACCTCCATTTTGACTTCACACACCTCCATTATGTGACTTCACACACCTTCATTCTACTTCAGAAACATCTATTCTATGACTTCACACACCTCCATTCTATGACTTCACAAACCTCCATTCTGTGACTTCACACACCTCAATTCTCACTTCACACACCTCCATTCTATGACTTCACACAATTCCATTCTATGACTTCACACACCTCTATTCTATGACTTCACACACCTTCATTCTACTTCAGACACCTCCATTCCATGACTTCACACAACTCCATTCTATGACTTCACACACCTCCATTTTTGACATCACACACCTCCATTGTGACTTCACACACCTCCATTCTGTGACTTCACACACCTTCATTCTACTTCAGACACCTCCATTCCATGACTTCACACAACTCCTTTCTATGACTTCACACACCTCCATTCTTTGACATCACACACCTCCATTGTGACTTCACACACCTCCATTCTGTGACTTCACACACCTCCATTCTGTGACTTCACACACCTCCATTCTATGACTTCACACACCTCCATTCTATGAGTTCACACACCTCCATTCTATGACTTCACACACCTCCATCTTTGACTTCACACCCCTCCATTCTGTGACTTCACACACCTCCATTCTATAACTTCACACACCTCCATTGTGACTTCCCACACCTCCAATCTGAGATCACACACCTCCGTTCTGACTTCACACACCTCCATTCTGGGACTTCACACACCTCCATTCTGTGACTTAACACACCTGATTTCTGTGACTTCACACGCCTCCATTATGACTTCACACACCTCCATTCTGTGACTTCACACACCTCCATTCTGAGTTCACACACCTCCATTCTGTGACTTCACACACGTCCATTCTAACTTCACACAGCTGCATAAAATGATTTCACACACCTCCATTCTGTGACTTCGCACACCTCCATTCTGACTTCACACAGCTCCATTCTCTGACTTCCCACACCTCCATTCTATGATTTCACACACCTGCATTCTATGACTTCACACACCTCCATTCTGTGACTTCACACGCCTCCATTCTGAGTTCAAACACCTCCGTTCTGTGACTTAACACACCTCCATTCTGTGACTTCACACACCTCCATTCTGAGTTCGCACACCTCCATTCTATGACTTCACACACCTCCATTCTGTGCCTTCACACACCTCCAGTGTATGACTTAACACACCTTCATTCTTACTTAACAAACATCCATTCTATGATTTCACACACCTCCATTCTATGACTTCACACACCTCTATTCTATGACTTCACACACCTCCATTCTGTGATTTCACACACCTCCATTCTGTGACTTCACACACCTCCATTATGATTTCACACACATCCATTCTATGACTTCACACACCTCCATTCTATGACTTCACACACCTCCACTCTTTGACTTCACACACCTCCATTCTGAGTTCACACACCTCCATTCTGTGACTTCACACACCTCCAATCTGACTTCACACAGCTCCATTCTATGACTTCACACACCTCCATTCTGTGACTTCACACACCTCCATTCTATGACTTCACACACCTCCATTCTGTGACTTCACACACCTCCATTCTATGACTTCACACACCTCCATTCTGTGACTTCACACACCTACATTGTGACTTCACAGACCTCCATTCTATGAGTTCACACAAATGCATTGTGAATTCACACACCTCCATTCTGTGATTTCACACATCTCCATTCTGACTTCACACACCTCCATTCTGACTTCACACACCTCAATTCTGTGACTTCACACAACTCCATTCTATGATTTCACACCGCTCCATTCTATGACTTCACACACCTCCATTCTATGACTTCACACCCCTCCTTTCTGAGTTGACACACCTCCATTCTATGACTTCTCACACCTCCAATCTGACTTCACACATCTCCATTTTATGACTTCACACACTTCCATTCTGTGACTTCAAAAACCTCCATTCTTTGACTTCACACACCTCCATTGTGACTTCACACACCATCATTCTATGAGTTCACACACCGCCATTCTGACTTCACTCACCTCCATTCTATGACTTCACACAGCTCCATTCTGACTTCACACAGCTCCATTCTACGACTTCGCACACATCTATTCTAACTTCACACACCTCCATTCTGTGACTTCACACACCTCCATTCTGATTTCACACACCTCCATTCTCTGACGTCAAACACCTCCATTCTGTGACTTCACACACCTCCATTCTATGACTTCACACACCTCCATTCTATGACTTCACACACCCCCATTGTGTGACTTCACACACCTCCATTCTATGACTTCACACACCTCCATTCTGTGACTTCACACACCTCCATTCTGAGTTCACACACCTCCATTTTGTGATTTCACACACCTCCATTCTGTGACTTCACACACCGCCATTTTATGACTTCACACACCTAAATTCTATGACTTCACAAACCTCCACTCTATGACGTCACACACCTCCATTCTGTGATTCACACACCTCCATTCTATGACTTCACACACCTCCATTCTGTGACTTCACACACCTGCATTCTATGACCTCACACACCTCCATTCTATGACTTCGCACACCTGCATTGTGACTTCACACACCTCCATTCTATGAGTTCACACACCTCCATTCTGACTTCACACACCTCCATTCTATGACTTCACACACCTCCATTCTGACTTCACACACCTCCATTCTATGACTTCACACAACTCCATCTGACTTCACACACCTCCATTCCATGACTTCACAGACCTCCATTCGATGAATTCACACACCTCCATTCTTTGTCTTCATGCACCTCCATTCTATGAGTTCACACACCTCCATTCTGTGACTTCACACACCTTTATTGTTTGACTTCACACACCTTCATTCTTTGACTTCACACACCTCCATTCCATGACTTCACACACCTCCATTCTATGAGTTCACACACCTCCATTCTTTGAGTTCACACACCTCTATTTTGACTTCGCACACCTCCATTCTTTGACTTCATACACCTTCGTTCTCACTTCAGAAACATCCATTCTATGACTTCAGGCACCTCCATTCTATAACTTCACAAACCTCCGTTCTATGACCACACACCTCCATTCTGAGTTCCCACACCTCCATTCTGTAACTTCACCCACCTCCATCCTTGCTTCACACAGCTCCATTCTGACTTCACAAACCTCAATTTTTTGACTTCAGACACCTCCTTTCTATGATTTCACACACTTCCATTCTATGAATTCACACACCTCTATTCTATGCATTCACACACCTCATTTCTGAGTTGACACACCTCCATTCTGTGATTTCACACACCTCCAATTTGACTTCACACACCCCCATTCTATGACTTCACACACCCCCATTTTGACTTCACACACTCCATTCTATGAGTTCACACACGTCCATTCTGACTTCACACACCTCCATTCTATGGCTTCACACAGCTGCATTCTGACTTCAGACACCTTCATTCTGTGACTTCACACACCTCCATTCTGTGACTTCACACACCTCCATTTTGACTTCACACACTTCCATTCTTTGATTTAACACACCTGCATTCTGTGACTTCACACACCACCATTGTTTGACTTCACAAACCTATATTCTTGAACTTCACACACCTCCATTCCATGACTTCACACATCTCCATTTTATGAGTTCACACACCTCCATTTTGACCTCACACACCTCCTTTCTATGACTTCACACACCTCCATTCTATGACTTCACAAACCTCCATTCTGTGACTTCACACACCTCCATTCTGAGTTCACACACCTCAATTCCGTGACTTCACACACCTCAATTCTCACTTCACACACCTCCATTCTATGACTTCACACAATTCCATTCTATGACTTCACACACCTCCATTCTTTGACTTCACACACCACCATTGTGAGTTCACACACCTCCATTCTGTGACTTCACACACCTCCATTCTGTGACTTCACACACCTCCATTCTGTGACTTCACCCAACTCCATTCTAGGACCTCCCTCACCTCCATTCTGTGACTTCACACACCTCCGTTCTGTGTTCACAAACCTCCATTCTGTGACTTAACGCACCTTCATTCTGTGACTTCACACACCCCCATTCTATGAGTTCACACACCTCCATTCTATGACTTCACACACCTCCAGACTTTGACTTCACACACCTCCATTCTGTGACTTCACACACCTCCATTCTATAACTTCACACACCTCCATTGTGCCTTCCCACACCTCCAATCTGAGTTCACACACCTCCGTTCTGACTTCACACACTTCCATTCTATGACTTCACACACCTCCGTTCTGTGACGTCACACACCTCAATTCTGTGACTTCACACGCATCCATTATGACTTCACACACCTCTATTCTATGACTTCACACACCTCCATTCTATGACTTCACACACCTAGATTCTGTGACTTCACACACCTCCATTCTGAGTTCACACACCTCCACTCTGTGACTTAACACACCTCCATTCTGTGACTTCACACAACTCCATTCTGAGTTCACACACCTCCATTCTGTGACTTCACACACCTCCATATTGACTTCACACAGTTCCATTCTATGACTTCACACACCTCCATTTTGTGCCTTCTCACACCTCCATTCTATGACTTAACACACCTTCATTCTTACTTAACAAACATCCATTCTATGACTTTACACACCTCCATTCTATGACTTCACACACCTCCATTCTATGACTTCACACACCTCCATTCTGTGACTTCACACACCTCAATTCTGTGACTTCACACACCTCCATTATGACTTCACACACATCCATTCTATGACTTCACACACCTCCATTCTATCACTTCACACACCTCCATTCTGTGACTTTACACACCTCCATTCTGAGTTCACACACCTCCATTTTGTGACTTCACACACCTCCAATCTAACTTCACACAGGTTAATTCTATGACTTCACACACCTCCATTCTGTGACTTCACACACCTCCATTCTATGACTTCACACACCTCCATTGTGACTTCACACACCTCCATTCTATGAGTTCACACACATCCATTCTGACTTCACACCCCTCCATTCTATGACTTCACACACCTCAATTCTGACTTCACACACCTCCATTCTATGACTTCACACAACTCCATTCTGACTTCACACACCTCCATTCTGTGACTTCGCACACCTCCATTTTATGACTTCACACACCTCCATTCTGTGACTTCACACACCTATATTCTATGACTTCACACACCTCCATTCCGTGACTTCACACACCTACATTGTGACTTCACAGACCTCCATTCTATGAGTTCACACAAATGCATTGTGAATTCACACACCTCCATTCTATGACTTCACACACGTCCATTCTGACTTCACACACCTCCATTCTGATTTCACACACCTCAATTCTGTGACTTCACACCCCTCCATTCCATGAGTTCACACACCTCCATTCTATGAGTTCACACACCACCATTTTGACTTCACACACCTGCTTCTATAACTTCACACACCTTCATTCTTACTTCAGAAACATCCATTCTATGACTTCACACACCTCCATTCTGTGACATCACACACCTCCATTGTGACTTCACACACCTCCATTCTATGACTTCACACAACAGCATTCTGACTTCACACACCTCCATTCTATTACTTCACACACCTCCATTCTATGACTTCACACACCTCCATTCTGTGACTTCACACACCTCCATTCTATGACTTCACACACCTCCATTCTGTGACTTCACACACCTACATTGTGACTTCACAGACCTCCATTCTATGAGTTCACACAAATGCAATGTGAATTCACACACCTCCATTCTGTGATTTCACACACCTCCATTCTGACTTCACACACCTCCATTCTGACTTCACACACCTCAATTCTGTGACTTCACACAACTCCATTCTATGATTTCACACACCTCCATTCTATGACTTTACACACCTCCATTCTATGACTTCACACACCTCCTTTCTGAGTTGACACACCTCCATTCTATGACTTCACACACCTCCAATCTGACTTCACACACCTCCATTCCATGACTTCACACACCTCCATTCTTTGACTGCATGCACCTCCATTCTATGAGTTCATACACCTCCATTCTGTGACTTCACACACCTTTATTGTTTGACTTCACACACCTCCATTCTTTGACTTCATACACATTCGTTCTCACTTCAGAAACATCCATTCTTTGACTTCAGGCACCTCCATTCTATGACTTCACAAACCTCCGTTCTGTGACCACACACCTCCATTCTGAGTTCCCACACCTCCATTCTGTGACTTCACTCACCTCCATCCTGACTTCACACACCTCCATTCTGACTTCACAAACCTCAATTCTTTGACTTCACACACCTCCATTCTATGATTTCACAATCTTCCATTCCATGAATTCACACACCTCCATTCTATGACTTCACACACCTCATTTCTGAGTTGACACACCTCCATTCTGTGATTTCACACACCTCCAATTTGACTTCACACACCCCCATTCTATGACTTCACACACCCCCATTGTCACTTCACACACTCCATTCTATGAGTTCACACACCTCCATTCTGACTTCACACACCTCCATTCTATGGCTTCACACAGCTGCATTCTGACTTCAGACTCCTCCATTTGTGACTTCACACACCACAATTTTGACTTCAAACACCTTCATTCTGTGACTTCACACACCTCCATTCTGTGACTTCACACACCTCCATTTTGACTTCACACACTTCCATTCTTTGACTTAACACACCTGCATTCTGTGACTTCACACACCACCATTGTTTGATGTCACACACCTATATTCTTGGACTTCACACATCTCCATTCCATGACTTCACACATCTCCATTTTATGAGTTCACACACCTCCATTTTGACTTCACACACCTCCATTCTATGACTTCACACACCTCCATTCTGTGACTTCACACACCTCAATTCTGTGACTTCACACACCTCCATTATGACTTCACACACATCCATTCTGGGACTTCACACACCTCCATTCTATCACTTCACACACCTCCATTCTGTGACTTTACACACCTCCATTCTGAGTTCACACACCTCCATTCTGTGACTTCACACACCTCCAATCTAACTTCACACAGGTTAATTCTATGACTTCACACACCTCCATTCTGTGACTTCACACACCTCCATTCTATGACTTCACACACCTCCATTGTGACTTCACACACCTCCATTCTATGAGTTCACACACATCCATTCTGACTTCACACCCCTCCATTCTATGACTTCACACACCTCAACTCTGACTTCACACACCTCCATTCTATGACTTCACACAACTCCATTCTGACTTCACACACCTCCATTCTGTGACTTCGCACACCTCCATTTTATGACTTCACACACCTCCATTCTGTGACTTCACACACCTATATTCTATGACTTCACACACCTCCATTCCGTGACTTCACACACCTACATTGTGACTTCACAGACCTCCATTCTATGAGTTCACACAAATGCATTGTGAATTCACACACCTCCATTCTATGACTTCACACACCTCCATTCTGACTTCACACACCTCCATTCTGATTTCACACACCTAAATTCTGTGACTTCACACCCCTCCATTCCATGAGTTCACACACCTCCATTCTATGAGTTCACACACCACCATTTTGACTTCACACACCTTCTTCTATAACTTCACACACCTTCATTCTTATTTCAGAAACATCCATTCTATGACTTCACACACCTCCATTCTGTGACTTCACACACCTACATTGTGACTTCACACACCTCCATTCTATGACTTCACACAACACCATTCTGACTTCACACACCTCCATTCTATTACTTCACACACCTCCATTCTATGACTTCACACACCTCCATTCTGTGACTTCACACACCTCCCTTCTATGACTTCACACACCTCCATTCTGTGACTTCACACACCTACATTGTGACTTCACAGACCTCCATTCTATGAGTTCACACAAATGCAATGTGAATTCACACACCTCCATTCTGTGATTTCACACACCTCCATTCTGACTTCACACACCTCCATTCTGACTTCACACACCTCAATTCTGTGACTTCACTCACGTCCACCCTGACTTCACACACCTCCATTCTGACTTCACAAACCTCAATTCTTTGACTTCACACACCTCCATTCTATGATTTCACACTCTTCCATTCCATGAATTCACACACCTCCATTCTATGACTTCACACACCTCATTTCTGAGTTGACACACCTCCATTCTGTGATTTCACACACCTCCAATTTGACTTCACACACCCCCATTCTATGACTTCACACACCCCCATTGTCACTTCACACACTCCATTCTATGAGTTCACACACCTCCATTCTGACTTCACACACCTCCATTCTATGGCTTCACACAGTTGCATTCTGACTTCAGACTCCTCCATTTGTGACTTCACACACCACAATTTTGACTTCAAACACCTTCATTCTGTGACATCACACACCTCCATTCTGTGACTTCACACACCTCCATTTTGACTTCACACACTTCCATTCTTTGACTTAACACACCTGCATTCTGTGACTTCACACACCACCATTGTTTGACTTCACACACCTATATTCTTGGGCTTCACACACCTCCATTCCATGACTTCACACACCTCCATTCTATGACTTCACACACCTTCATTCTACTTCAGAAACATCCATTCTATGAGTTCACACATCTCCATTTTATGAGTTCACACACCTCCATTTTGACTTCACACACCTCCATTCTATGACTTCACATACCTTCATTCTACTTCAGAAACATCCATTCTATGACTTCACACACCTCCATTCTATGACTTCACAAACCTCCATTCTGGGACTTCACACACCTCCATTTTGAGTTCACACACCTTAATTCCGTGACTTCACACACCTCAATTCTCACTTCACACACCTGCATTCTATGACTTCACACAATTCCATTCTATGACTTCACACACCTCCATTCTATGACTTCACACACCTTCATTCTACTTCAGACACCTCCATTCCATGACTTCACACACGTCCATTCTATGACTTCACACAACTCCATTCTGACTTCACACACCTCCATTCTGTGACTTCACACACCTCCATTATAAGACTTCACACACCTCCATTCTGTGGCTTCACACACCTCCATTCTATGACTTCACACACCTCCATTCTGTGACTTTACACACCTACATTGTGACTTCACAGAACTCCATTCCATGAGTTCACACAAATGCATTGTGAATTCACACACCTCCATTCTGTGAATTCACACACCTCCAATCTGACTTCACACACCTCCATTCTGACTTCACACACCTCAATTCTGTGACTTCACACAACTCCATTCTATGATTTCACACACCTCCATTCTATGACTTCACACACCTCCATTCTATGAATTCACACACCTCCTTTCTGAGTTGACACACCTCCATTCTATGACTTCACACACCTCCAATCTGACTTCACACACCTCCATTTTATGACTTCACACACTTCCATTCTATGACTTCAAAAACCTCCATTCTATGACTTCACACACCTCCATTGTGACTTCACACACCGTCATTCTATGAGTTCACACACCGCCATTCTGACTTCACTCACCTCCATTCTATGACTTCACACAGCTCCATTCTGACTTCACACAGCTCCATTCCTTGACTTCGCACACATCTATTCTAACTTCACACACCTCCATTCTGTGACTTCACACACCTCCATTCTGATTTCACACACCTCCATTCTCTGACGTCAAACACCTCCATTCTGTGACTTCACACACCTCCATTCTATGACTTCACACACCTCCATTCTATGACTTCACACACCCCCATTGTGTGACTTCACACACCTCCATACTATGACTTTACACAACTCCATTCTGTGACTTCACACACCTCCATTCTGAGTTCACACACCTCCATTTTGTGATTTCACACACCTCCATTCTGTGACTTCACACACCTCCATTTTATGACTTCACACACCTAAATTCTATGACTTCACAAACCTCCATTCTATGACTTCACACACCTCCATTCTGTGATTCACACACCTCCATTCTATGACTTCACACACCTCCATTCTGTGACTTCACACACCTGCATTCTATGACCTCACACACCTCCATTCTATGATTACGCACACCTGCATTGTGACTTCACACACCTCCATTCTATGAGTTCACACACCTCCATTCTGAATTCACACACCTCCATTCTATGACTTCACACACCTCCATTCTGACTTCACACATCTCCATTCTATGACTTCACACAACTCCATTCTGTGACTTCACACACCTACATTGTGACTTCACAGACCTCCATTCTATGTGTTCACACAAATGCATTGTGAATTCACACACCTCCATTCTGTGATTTCACACACCTCTAATCTGACTTCACACACCTCCATTCTGACTTCACACACCTCAATTCTGTGACTTCACACAACTCCATTCTATGATTTCACACACCTCCATTCTATGACTTCACATACCTCCATTCTATGACTTCACACACCTCCTTTCTGAGTTGACACACCTCCATTCTATGACTTCACACACCTCCAATCTGACTTCACACACCTCCATTTTATGACTTCACACACTTCTATTCTGTGACTTCAAAAACCTCCATTCTATGACTTCACACACCTCCATTGTGACTTCACACACCATCATTCTATGAGTTCACACACCGCCATTCTGACTTCACTCACCTCCATTCTATGACTTCACACAGCTCCAGTCTGACTTCACACAGCTCCATTCTATGACTTCGCACACATCTATTCTAACTTCACACACCTCCATTCTGTGACTTCACACACCTCCATTCTGATTTCACACACCTCCATTCTCTGACGTCAAACACCTCCATTCTGTGACTTCACACACCTCCATTCTATGACTTCACACACCTCCATTCTATGACTTCACACACCCCCATTGTGTGACTTCACACACCTCCATTCTATGACTTCACACAACTCCATTCTGTGACTTCACACACCTCCATTCTGAGTTCACACACCTCCATTTTGTGATTTCACACACCTCCATTCTGTGACTTCACACACCTCCATTATATGACTTCAGACAACTCCATTTTGTGAGTTCACACACCTCCATTCTATGACTTCACACACCTCCATTCTGTGACTTCACACGCCTACATTGTGACTTCACAGACCTCCATTTTATGAGTTCACACAAATGCATTGAGAATTCACACACCTCCATTCTATGACTTCACACACGTCCATTCTGACTTCACACACCTCCATTCTGACTTCACACACCTCAATTCTGTGACTTCACACACCTCAATTCCATGAGTTCACACACCTCCATTCTATGACTTCACACACCACCATTTTGACTTCACAAACCTCCATTCTATAACTTCACACACCTTCATTCTTACTTCAGAAACATCCATTCTATGACTTCACACACCTCCATTCTGTGACTTCACACACCTCCATTCTGAGTTCACACAACCCATTCTGTCACTTCACACACCTTCTATCTGTACTTGACACACCTCCATTCTATTACTTCAAACACCTCCATTCTATGATTTCACAAACCTCCAATATATGACTTCACACACCTCCATTCTGTGACTTCACTCACCTCCATTCTATGACTTCACACACCTCCATTCCGTGACTTCACACACCTCCATTTTGACTTCACACACCTCCATTCTGACTTCACACACCTCAATTCTGTGACTTCACACACCTCCATTCTATGATTTCACACACCTCCATTCTATGACTTCACACACCTCCATTCTATGAGTTCACACACCTCCTTTTGAGTTGGCAAACCTCCATTCTATGACTTCACACACCTCCAATCTGACCTCACACACCTCCATTCTATGACTTCACACACCTCCATTGTGACTTCACACACCATCATTCTATGAGTTCACACACCGCCATTCTGACTTCACTCACCTCCATTCTATGACTATACACAGCTCCATTCTGACTTCACACAGCTCCATTCTATTACTTCGCACACATCTATTCTGACTTCACACACCTCCATTCTGTGACTTCACACACTTCCATTCTATGACTTCACACACATCCATTCTATGACTTCACACACCCCCATTGTGTGACTTCACACACCTCCATTCTATGACTTCACACACCTCCATTCTCTGACTTCACGCACCTCCATTCTGAGTTCACACACCTCCATTTTGTGATTTCACACACCTCCATTCTGTGACTTTACACACCTCCAATCTATGACTTCACACACCTAAATTCTATGACTTCACACACCTCCATTCTATGACTTCACACACCTCCATTCTGTGACTTCTCACACCTCCATTCTATGACTTCACACACCTCCATTCTGTGACTTCACACACCTCAATTCCATGAGTTCACACACCTCCATTCTATGAGTTCACACACCACCATTTTGACTTCACACACCTCCATTCTATGACTTCACACACCTTCATTCTTACTTCAGAAACATCCATTCTATGACTTCACACACCTCCATTCCGTGACTTCACACACCTTCATTCTGAGTTCACACACCCCATTCTGTGACTTCACACACCTTCAATCTGTGACTTGACACACCTCCATTCTATTACTTCACACACCTCCATTCTATGACTTCACAAACCTCCAATATATGACTTCACACACCTCCATTCTGTGACTTCACACACCTCCATTCTATGACTTCACACACATCCATTCTGTGACTCCACACACGTACATTGTGACTTCACAGACCTCCATTCTATGAGTTCACACAAATGCATTGTGAATTCACACACCTGCATTCTATGACTTCACACACCTCCATTCTGTGACTTCACACACCTCCATTCTGACTTCACACACCTCAATTCTGTGACTTCACACACCTCCAGTCTATGATTTCACACACCTCCATTCTATGACTTCACATACCTCCAATCTGACTTCACACACCTCCATTCTATGACTTCACACACCTCCATTCTGTGACTTCAAAAACCTCCATTCTATGACTTCACACACCTCCATTGTGACTTCACACACCATCATTCTATGAGTTCACACAGCGCCTTCTGACTTCACTCACCTCCATTCTATGACTTCACACAGCTCCATTCTGACTTCACACAGCTCCATTCTATGACTTCGCACACATCTATTCTGACTTCACACACCTCCATTCTGTGACTTCACACACCTCCATTCTATGACTTCACACACCTCCATTCTATGACTTCACACACCCCCATTGTGTGACTTCACACACCTCCATTCTATGACTTCACACACCTCCATTCTGTGACTTCACACACCTCCATTCTGAGTTCACACACATCCAATTTGTGATTTCACACACCTCCATTCTCTGACTTCACACACCTCCATTCCATGACTTCACACACCTAAATTCTACGACTTCACACACCTCCATTCTATGACTTCACACACCTCCATTCTGGGACTTCTCACACCTCCATTCTATGACTTCACACACCTCCATTCTATGACTTCACACAAATCCATTCTGTGACTTCTCACACCTCCATTGTATGACTTCACACACCTCCATTCTGTGACTTCACACACCCCCATTGTGTGACTTCACACACCTCCATTCTATGACTTCACACAACTCCATTCTGTGACTTCACACACCTCCATTCTGAGTTCACACACCTCCATTTTGTGATTTCACACACCTCCATTCTGTGACTTCACACACCTCCATTATATGACTTCACACACCTCCATTCTGTGAGTTCACACACCTCCATTCTATGACTTCACACACCTCCATTCTGTGACTTCACACACCTACATTGTGACTTCACAGACCTCCAATCTATGAGTTCACACAAATGCATTGTGAATTCACACACCTCCATTCTGTGACTTCACACACCTCCATTCTGAGTTCACACAACCCATTCTGTCACCTCACACACCTTCTATCTGTACTTGACACACCTCCATTCTATTACTTCAAACACCTCCATTCTATGATTTCACAAACCTCCAATATATGACTTCACACACCTCCATTCTGTGACTTCACTCACCTCCATTCTATGACTTCACACACCTCCATTCCGTGACTTCACACACCTCCATTTTGACTTCACACACCTCCATTCTGACTTCACACACCTCAATTCTGTGACTTCACACACCTCCATTCTATGATTTCACACACCTCCATTCTATGACTTCACACACCTCCATTCTATGAGTTCACACACCTCCTTTTGAGTTGGCAAACCTCCATTCTATGACTTCACACACCTCCAATCTGACCTCACACACCTCCATTCTATGACTTCACACACCTCCATTCTGTGACTTCAAAAACCTCCATTCTATGACTTCACACACCTCCATTGTGACTTCACACACCATCATTCTATGAGTTCACACACCGCCATTCTGACTTCACTCACCTCCATTCTATGACTACACACAGCTCCATTCTGACTTCACACAGCTCCATTCTATTACTTCGCACACATCTATTCTGACTTCACACACCTCCATTCTGTGACTTCACACACTTCCATTCTATGACTTCACACACATCCATTCTATGACTTCACACACCCCCATTGTGTGACTTCACACACCTCCATTCTATGACTTCACACACCTCCATTCTCTGACTTCACGCACCTCCATTCTGAGTTCACACACCTCCATTTTGTGATTTCACACACCTCCATTCTGTGACTTTACACACCTCCAATCTATGACTTCACACACCTAAATTCTATGACTTCACACACCTCCATTCTATGACTTCACACACCTCAATTCTGTGACTTCTCACACCTCCATTCTATGACTTCACACACCTCCATTCTGTGACTTCACACACCTCAATTCCATGAGTTCACACACCTCCATTCTATGAGTTCACACACCACCATTTTGACTTCACACACCTCCATTCTATGACTTCACACACCTTCATTCTTACTTCAGAAACATCCATTCTATGACTTCACACACCTCCATTCCGTGACTTCACACACCTTCATTCTGAGTTCACACACCCCATTCTGTGACTTCACACACCTTCAATCTCTGACTTGACACACCTCCATTCTATTACTTCACACACCTCCATTCTATGACTTCACAAACCTCCAATATATGACTTCACACACCTCCATTCTGTGACTTCACACACCTCCATTCTATGACTTCACACACATCCATTCTGTGACTCCACACACGTACATTGTGACTTCACAGACCTCCATTCTATGAGTTCACACAAATGCATTGTGAATTCACACACCTGCATTCTATGACTTCACACACCTCCATTCTGTGACTTCACACACCTCCATTCTGACTTCACACACCTCAATTCTGTGACTTCACACACCTCCAGTCTATGATTTCACACACCTCCATTCTATGACTTCACATACCTCCAATCTGACTTCACACACCTCCATTCTATGACTTCACACACCTCCATTCTGTGACTTCAAAAACCTCCATTCTATGACTTCACACACCTCCATTGTGACTTCACACACCATCATTCTATGAGTTCACACAGCGCCTTCTGACTTCACTCACCTCCATTCTATGACTTCACACAGCTCCATTCTGACTTCACACAGCTCCATTCTATGACTTCGCACACATCTATTCTGACTTCACACACCTCCATTCTGTGACTTCACACACCTCCATTCTATGACTTCACACACCTCCATTCTATGACTTCACACACCCCCATTGTGTGACTTCACACACCTCCATTCTATGACTTCACACACCTCCATTCTGTGACTTCACACACCTCCATTCTGAGTTCACACACATCCAATTTGTGATTTCACACACCTCCATTCTCTGACTTCACACACCTCCATTCCATGACTTCACACACCTAAATTCTACGACTTCACACACCTCCATTCTATGACTTCACACACCTCCATTCTGGGACTTCTCACACCTCCATTCTATGACTTCACACACCTCCATTCTATGACTTCACACAAATCCATTCTGTGACTTCTCACACCTCCATTCTATGACTTCACACACCTCCATTCTGTGACTTCACACACCCCCATTGTGTGACTTCACACACCTCCATTCTATGACTTCACACAACTCCATTCTGTGACTTCACACACCTCCATTCTGAGTTCACACCCCTCCATTTTGTGATTTCACACACCTCCATTCTGTGACTTCACACACCTCCATTATATGACTTCACACACCTCCATTCTGTGAGTTCACACACCTCCATTCTATGACTTCACACACCTCCATTCTGTGACTTCACACACCTACATTGTGACTTCACAGACCTCCAATCTATGAGTTCACACAAATGCATTGTGAATTCACACACCTCCATTCTATGACTTCACACACCTCCATTCTGACTTCACACACCTCCATTCTGACTTCACACACCTCAATTCTGTGACTTCACACACCTTAATTCCATGAGTTCACACACCTCCATTCTATGACTTCACACACCACCATTTTGACTTCACAAACCTCCATTCTATAACTTCACACACCTTCATTCTTACTTCAGAAACATCCATTCTATGACTTCACACACCTCCATTCTGTGACTTCACACACCTCCATTCTGAGTTCACACACCCCATTCTGTGACTTCACACACCTTCTATCTGTGACTTGACACACCTCCATTCTATTACTTCAAACACCTCCATTCTATGATTTCACAAACCTCCAATATATGACTTCACACACCTCCATTCTGTGACTTCACTCACCTCCATTCTATGACTTCACACACCTCCATTCTGTGACTTCACACACCTCCATTCTGACTTCACACACCTCCATTCTGACTTCACACACCTCAATTCTGTGACTTCACACACCTCCATTCTATGATTTCCCACACCTCCATTCTATGACTTCACACACCTACATTCTATGACTTCACACACCTCCTTTTGAGTTGACAAACCTCCATTCTATGACTTCACACACCTCCAATCTGACCTCACACACCTCCATTCTATGACTTCACACACCTCCATTCTGTGACTTCAAAAACCTCCATTCTATGACTTCACACACCTCCATTGTGACTTCACACACCATCATTCTATGAGTTCACACACCGCCATTCTGACTTCACTCACCTCCATTCTATGACTTCACACAGCTCCATTCTGACTTCACACAGCTCCATTCTATTACTTCGCACACATCTATTCTGACTTCACACACCTCCATTCTGTGACTTCACACACCTCCATTCTATGACTTCACACACCTCCATTCTATGACTTCACACACCCCCATTGTGTGACTTCACACACCTCCATTCTATGACTTCACACACCTCCATTCTCTGACTTCACGCACCTGCATTCTGAGTTCACACACCTCCATTTTGTGATTTCACACACCTCCATTCTGTGACTTTACACACCTCCAATCTATGACTTCACACACCTAAATTCTATGACTTCACACACCTCCATTCTATGACTTCACACAGCTCCATTCTGTGACTTCACACACCCCCATTTTGTGACTTCACACACCTCCATTCTATGAGTTCACACCCCACCATTTTTACTTCACACACCTCCATTCTATGACTTCACACACCTTCATTCTTACTTCAGAAACATCCATTCTATGACTTCACACACCTCCATTCCGTGACTTCACACACCTCCATTCTGAGTTCACACACCCCATTCTGTGACTTCACACACCTCCATTCTATGACTTCACACACATCCATTCTGTGACTCCACACACGTACATTGTGACTTCACAGACCTCCATTCTATGAGTTCACACAAATGCATTGTGAATTCACACACCTGCATTCTATGACTTCACACCCCTCCATTCTGACTTCGCACACCTCCATTCTGACTTCACACACCTCAATTCTGTGACTTCACACACCTCCAGTCTATGATTTCACACACCTCCATTCCATGACTTCACACACCTCCAATCTGACTTCACACACCTCCATTCTATGACTTCACACACCTCCATTCTGTGACTTCAAAAACCTCCATTCTATGACTTCACACACCTCCATTGTGACTTCACACACCATCATTCTATGAGTTCACACACCGCCTTCTGACTTCACTGACCTCCATTCTATGACTTCACACAGCTCCATTCTGACTTCACACAGCTCCATTCTATGACTTCGCACACATCTATTCTGACTTCACACACCTCCATTCTGTGACTTCACACACCTCCATTCTATGACTTCACACACCTCCATTCTATGACTTCACACACCCCCATTGTGTGACTTCACACACCTCCATTCTATGACTTCACACACCTCCATTCTGTGACTTCACACACCTCCATTCTGAGTTCACACACATCCAATTTGTGATTTCACACACCTCCATTCTCTGACTTCACACACCTCCATTCCATGACTTCACACACCTAAATTCTATGACTTCACACACCTCCATTCTATGACTTCACACACCTCCATTCTGTGACTTCTCACACCTCCATTCTATGACTTCACACACCTCCATTCTATGACTTCACACACCTCCATTCTGTGACTTCTCACACCTCCATTCTATGACTTCACACACCTCCATTCTGTGACTTCACACACCTCCATTCTATGACCTCACACCCCTCCATTCTATGACTTCGCACACCTGCATTGTGACTTCACACACCTCCATTCTATGAGTTCACACACCTCCATTCTGACTTCACAAACCTCCAATACATGACTTCACACACCTCCATTCTGTGACTTCACACACCTCCATTTTATGACTTCACACACCTCCATTCTGTGACTTCACACACCTCCATTCTATGACTTCACACACCTCCATTCTGTGACTTCACACACCTACATTGTGACTTCACAGACCTCCATTCTATGAGTTCACACAAATGCATTGTGAATTCACACACCTCCATTCTATGACTTCACACACCTCCATTCTGACTTCACACACCTCCATTCTGACTTCACACACCTCAATTCTGTGACTTCACACCCCTCCATTCCATGAGTTCACACACCTCCATTCTATGAGTTCACACACCACCATTTTGACTTCACACACCTCCTTCTATAACTTCACACAAATTCATTCTTACTTCAGAAACATCCATTCTATGACTTCACACACCTCCATTCTGTGACTTCACACACCTCCATTGTGACTTCACACCTCCATTCTATGACTTCACACAACTCCATTCTGACTTCACACACCTCCATTCTATTACTTCACACACCTCCATTCTGTGACTTCACTCACCTCCATTCTGTGACTTCACACACCTCCATTCTATGACTTCACACACCTCCATTCTGTGAGTTCACACACCTCCATTCTATGACTTCACACACCTCCATTCTGTGACTTCACACACCTACATTGTGACTTCACAGACCTCCAATCTATGAGTTCACACAAATGCATTGTGAATTCACACACCTCCATTCTATGACTTCACACACCTCCATTCTGACTTCACACACCTCCATTCTGACTTCACACACCTCAATTCTGTGACTTCACACACCTTAATTCCATGAGTTCACACACCTCCATTCTATGACTTCACACACCACCATTTTGACTTCACAAACCTCCATTCTATAACTTCACACACCTTCATTCTTACTTCAGAAACATCCATTCTATGACTTCACACACCTCCATTCTGTGACTTCACACACCTCCATTCTGAGTTCACACACCCCATTCTGTGACTTCACACACCTTCTATCTGTGACTTGACACACCTCCATTCTATTACTTCAAACACCTCCATTCTATGATTTCACAAACCTCCAATATATGACTTCACACACCTCCATTCTGTGACTTCACTCACCTCCATTCTATGACTTCACACACCTCCATTCTGTGACTTCACACACCTCCATTCTGACTTCACACACCTCCATTCTGACTTCACACACCTCAATTCTGTGACTTCACACACCTCCATTCTATGATTTCCCACACCTCCATTCTATGACTTCACACACCTACATTCTATGACTTCACACACCTCCTTTTGAGTTGACAAACCTCCATTCTATGACTTCACACACCTCCAATCTGACCTCACACACCTCCATTCTATGACTTCACACACCTCCATTCTGTGACTTCAAAAACCTCCATTCTATGACTTCACACACCTCCATTGTGACTTCACACACCATCATTCTATGAGTTCACACACCGCCATTCTGACTTCACTCACCTCCATTCTATGACTTCACACAGCTCCATTCTGACTTCACACAGCTCCATTCTATGACTTCGCACACATCTATTCTGACTTCACACACCTCCATTCTGTGACTTCACACACCTCCATTCTATGACTTCACACACCTCCATTCTATGACTTCACACACCCCCATTGTGTGACTTCACACACCTCCATTCTATGACTTCACACACCTCCATTCTCTGACTTCACGCACCTGCATTCTGAGTTCACACACCTCCATTTTGTGATTTCACACACCTCCATTCTGTGACTTTACACACCTCCAATCTATGACTTCACACACCTAAATTCTATGACTTCACACACCTCCATTCTATGACTTCACACAGCTCCATTCTGTGACTTCACACACCCCCATTGTGTGACTTCACACACCTCCATTCTATGAGTTCACACCCCACCATTTTTACTTCACACACCTCCATTCTATGACTTCACACACCTTCATTCTTACTTCAGAAACATCCATTCTATGACTTCACACACCTCCATTCCGTGACTTCACACACCTCCATTCTGAGTTCACACACCCCATTCTGTGACTTCACACACCTCCATTCTATGACTTCACACACATCCATTCTGTGACTCCACACACGTACATTGTGACTTCACAGACCTCCATTCTATGAGTTCACACAAATGCATTGTGAATTCACACACCTGCATTCTATGACTTCACACCCCTCCATTCTGACTTCACACACCTCCATTCTGACTTCACACACCTCAATTCTGTGACTTCACACACCTCCAGTCTATGATTTCACACACCTCCATTCCATGACTTCACACACCTCCAATCTGACTTCACACACCTCCATTCTATGACTTCACACACCTCCATTCTGTGACTTCAAAAACCTCCATTCTATGACTTCACACACCTCCATTGTGACTTCACACACCATCATTCTATGAGTTCACACACCGCCTTCTGACTTCACTGACCTCCATTCTATGACTTCACACAGCTCCATTCTGACTTCACACAGCTCCATTCTATGACTTCGCACACATCTATTCTGACTTCACACACCTCCATTCTGTGACTTCACACACCTCCATTCTATGACTTCACACACCTCCATTCTATGACTTCACACACCCCCATTGTGTGACTTCACACACCTCCATTCTATGACTTCACACACCTCCATTCTGTGACTTCACACACCTCCATTCTGAGTTCACACACATCCAATTTGTGATTTCACACACCTCCATTCTCTGACTTCACACACCTCCATTCCATGACTTCACACACCTAAATTCTATGACTTCACACACCTCCATTCTATGACTTCACACACCTCCATTCTGTGACTTCTCACACCTCCATTCTATGACTTCACACACCTCCATTCTATGACTTCACACACCTCCATTCTGTGACTTCTCACACCTCCATTCTATGACTTCACACACCTCCATTCTGTGACTTCACACACCTCCATTCTATGACCTCACACCCCTCCATTCTATGACTTCGCACACCTGCATTGTGACTTCACACACCTCCATTCTATGAGTTCACACACCTCCATTCTGACTTCACAAACCTCCAATACATGACTTCACACACCTCCATTCTGTGACTTCACACACCTCCATTTTATGACTTCACACACCTCCATTCTGTGACTTCACACACCTCCATTCTATGACTTCACACACCTCCATTCTGTGACTTCACACACCTACATTGTGACTTCACAGACCTCCATTCTATGAGTTCACACAAATGCATTGTGAATTCACACACCTCCATTCTATGACTTCACACACCTCCATTCTGACTTCACACACCTCCATTCTGACTTCACACACCTCAATTCTGTGACTTCACACCCCTCCATTCCATGAGTTCACACACCTCCATTCTATGAGTTCACACACCACCATTTTGACTTCACACACCTCCTTCTATAACTTCACACAAATTCATTCTTACTTCAGAAACATCCATTCTATGACTTCACACACCTCCATTCTGTGACTTCACACACCTCCATTGTGACTTCACACCTCCATTCTATGACTTCACACAACTCCATTCTGACTTCACACACCTCCATTCTATTACTTCACACACCTCCATTCTGTGACTTCACTCACCTCCATTCTGTGACTTCACACACCTCCATTCTATGACTTCACACACCTCCATTCTGTGACTTCACACACCTACATTGTGACTTCACAGACCTCCATTCTATGAGTTCACACAAATGCAATGTGAATTCACACACCTCCATTCTGTGATTTCACACACCTCCATTCTGACTTCACACACCTCCATTCTGACTTCACACACCTCAATTCTGTGACTTCACACAACTCCATTCTATGATTTCACACACCTCCATTCTATGACTTCACACACCTCCATTCTATGACTTCACACACCTCCTTTCTGAGTTGACACACCTCCATTCTATGACTTCACACACCTCCAATCTGACTTCACACACCTCCATTTCATGACTTCACACACTTCCATTCTGTGACTTCAAAAACCTCCATTCTATGACTTCACACGACTCCATCTTACTTCACACACCTCCATTCCATGACTTTACACACCTCCATTCTTTGACTGCATGCACTTCCATTCTATGAGTTCACACACCTCCATTCTGTGACTTCACACACCTTTATTGTTTGACTTCACACACCTCCATTCTTTGACTTCATACACCTTCGTTCTCACTTCAGAAACATCCATTCTTTGACTTCAGGCACCTCCATTCTATGACTTCACAAACCTCCGTTCTGTGACCACACACCTCCATTCTGAGTTCCCACACCTCCATTCTGAGACTTCACTCACCTCCATCCTGATTTCACACACCTCCATTCTGACTTCACAAACCTCAATTCTTTGACTTCACACACCTCCATTCTATGATTTCACAATCTTCCATTCCATGAATTCACACACCTCCATTCTATGACTTCACACACCTCATTTCTGAGTTGACACACCTCCATTCTGTGATTTCACACACCTCCAATTTGACTTCACACACCCCCATTCTATGACTTCCCACACCCCCATTGTCACTTCACCCACTCCATTCTATGAGTTCACACAGCTCCACCTCCATTCTGACTTCACACACCTCCATTCTATGGCTTCACACAGCTGCATTCTGACTTCAGACTCCTCCATTTGTGACTTCACACACCACAATTTTGACTTCAATCACCTTCATTCTGTGACTTCACACACCTCCATTCTGTGACTTCACACACCTCCATTTTGACTTCACACACTTCCATTCTTTGACTTAACACACCTGCATTCTGTGACTTCACACACCACCATTGTTTGACTACACACACCTATATTCTTGGACTAAACACACCTCCATTCCATGACTTCACACATCTCCATTTTATGAGTTCACACACCTCCATTTTGACTTCATACACCTCCATTCTATGACTTCACACACCTTCATTCTACTTCAGAAACATCCCTTCTATGACTTCACACAACTCCATTCTATGACTTCACAAACCTCCATTCTGTGACTTCACACACCTCCATTTTGAGTTCACACACCTCAATTCCGTGACTTCACACACCTCAATTCTCACTTCACACACCTCCATTCTATGACTTCACACAATTCCATTCTATGACTTCACACACCTCCATTCTTTGACATCACACACCTCCATTGTGAGTTCACACACCTCCATTCTGTGACTTCACACACCTCCATTCTGTGACTTCACACACCTCCATTCTGTGACTTCACACACCTCCATTCTATGATTTCTCACACCTCCATTCTATTAATTCACACACCTCCATTCTATGACTTCACACACCTCCATTCTATGAGTTCACACACCTCCATTCTATGACTTCACACACCTCAGTCTTTCACTTCACACCCCTCCATTCTGTGACTTCACACACCTCCATTCTATAACTTCACACACCTCCATTGTGACTTCCCACACCTCCAATCTGAGTTCACACACCTCCGTTCTGACTTCACACACCTCCATTCTATGACTTCACACACCTCCATTCTTTGACTTCACACACCTGATTTCTGTGACTTCACACGCCTCCATTATGACTTCACAAACCTCCATTCTATGACTTCACACACCTCCATTCTATGACTTCACACACCTAGATTCTGTGACTTCACACACCTCCATTCTGAGTTTACACACCGCCATTCTGTGACTTCACACACCTCCATTCTAACTTCACAGAGCTCCATAAAATGACTTCACACACCTCCATTCTGTGACTTCGCACACCTCCATTCTGACTTCACACAGCTCCATTCTCTGACTTCCCACACCTCCATTCTATGATTTTACACACCTCCATTCGATGACTTCACACACCTCCATTCTGGGACTTCACACACCTCCATTCTGAGTTCAAACACCTCCGTTCTGTGACTGAACACACCTCAATTCTGACGTCACACAGCTCCATTCTATGACTTCACACACCTCCATTCTATGACTTCACACAGCTCCATTCTATGAGTTCACACAAATGCATTGTGAATTCACACACCTCCATTCTGAGTTGACACACCTCCATTCTATGACTTCACACACCTCCAATCTGACTTCACACACCTCCATTTTATCACTTCACACACTTCCATTCTGTGACTTCAAAAACCTCCATTCTATGACTTCACACAACTCCATCTGACTTCACACACCTCCATTCTTTGACTGCATGCACCTCCATTCTATGAGTTCACACACCTCCATTCTTTGACTTCATACACCTTTATTGTTTGACTTCACACACCTCCATTCCATGACTTCACACACCTCCATTCTATGAGTTCACACACCTCCATTCTATGATTTACACACCTCCATTTTGACTTCACACACCTCCATTCTTTGACTTCATACACCTTCGTTCTCACTTCAGAAACATCCATTCTATGACTTCAGGCACTTCCATTCTATGACTTCACAAACCTCCGTTCTGTAACCACACACCTCCATTCTGAGTTCCCACACCTCCATTCTGTGACTTCCCTCACCTCCACCCTGACTTCACACACCTCCATTCTGACTTCACAAACCTCAATTCTTTGACTTCACACACCTCCATTCTATGATTTCACACTCTTCCATTCCATGAATTCACACACCTCCATTCTATGACTTCACACACCTCATTTCTGAGTTGACACACCTCCATTCTGTGATTTCACACACCTCCAATTTGACTTCACACACCCCCATTCTATGACTTCACACACCCCCATTGTCACTTCACACACTCCATTCTATGAGTTCATACACCTCCATTCTGACTTCACACACCTCCATTCTATGGCTTCACACAGCTGCATTCTGACTTCAGACTCCTCCATTTGTGACTTCACACACCACAATTATGACTTCAAACACCTTCATTCTGTGACATCACACACCTCCATTCTGTGACTTCACACACCTCCATTTTGACTTCACACACTTCCATTCTTTGACTTAACACACCTGCATTCTGTGACTTCACACACCACCATTGTTTGACTTCACACACCTATATTCTTGGACTTCACACACCTCCATTCCATGACTTCACACATCTCCATTTTATGAGTTCACACACCTCCATTTTGACTTCACACACCTCCATTCTATGACTTCACACACCTTCATTCTACTTCAGAAACATCCATTCTATGACTTCACACACCTCCATTCTGTGACTTCACACACCTCCATTTTGACTTCACACACTTCCATTCTTTGACTTAACACACCTGCATTCTGTGACTTCACACACCACCATTGTTTGACTTCACACACCTATATTCTTGGACTAAACACACCTCCATTCCATGACTTCACACATCTCCATTTTATGAGTTCACACACCTCCATTTTGACTTCACACACCTCCATTCTATGACTTCACACACCTTCATTCTACTTCAGAAACATCCATTCTATGACTTCACACACCTCCATTCTATGACTTCACAAACCTCCATTCTGTGACTTCACACACCTCCATTTTGAGTTCACACACCTCAATTCCGTGACTTCACACACCTCAATTCTCACTTCACACACCTCCATTCTATGACTTCACACAATTCCATTCTATGACTTCACACACCTCCATTCTTTGACATCACACACCTCCATTGTGAGTTCACACACCTCCATTCTGTGACTTCACACACCTCCATTCTGTGACTTCACACACCTCCATTCTGTGACTTCACACACCTCCATTCTATGACTTCACACACCTCCATTCTATGAGTTCACACACCTCCATTCTATGACTTCACACACCTCCAGTCTTTGACTTCACACCCCTCCATTCTGTGACTTCACACACCTCCATTCTATAACTTCACACACCTCCATTGTGACTTCCCACACCTCCAATCTGAGTTCACACACCTCCGTTCTGACTTCACACACCTCCATTCTGAGTTCACACACATCCAATTTGTGATTTCACACACCTCCATTCTCTGACTTCACACACCTCCATTCCATGACTTCACACACCTAAATTCTATGACTTCACACACCTCCATTCTATGACTTCACACACCTCCATTCTGTGACTTCTCACACCTCTATTCTATGACTTCACACACCTCCATTCTATGACTTCACACACCTCCATTCTGTGACTTCTCACACCTCCATTCTATGACTTCACACACCTCCATTCTGTGACTTCACACACCTCCATTCTATGACCTCACACACCTCCATTCTATGACTTCGCACACCTGCATTGTGACTTCACACACCTCCATTCTATGAGTTCACACACCTCCATTCTATGACTTCACACACCTCCATTCTGTGACTTCTCACACCTCCATTCTGTGACTTCACACACCTCCATTTTATGACCTCACACACCTCCATTCTGTGACTTCACACACCTCCATTCTATGACTTCACACACCTCCATTCCGTGACTTCACACACCTACATTGTGCCTTCAGAGACCTCCATTCTATGAGTTCACACAAATGCATTGTGAATTCACACACCTCCATTCTATGACTTCACACACCTCCATTCTGACTTCACACACCTCCATTCTGACTTCAGACACCTCAATTCTGTGACTTCACACCCCTCCATTCCATGAGTTCACACACCTCCATTCTATGAGTTCACACACCACCATTTTGACTTCACACACCTCCTTCTATAACTTCACACACCTTCATTCTTACTTCAGAAACATCCATTCTATGACTTCACACACCTCCATTCTGTGACTTCACACACCTCCATTGTGACTTCACACCTCCATTCTATGACTTCACACAACTCCATTCTGACTTCACACACCTCCATTGTATTACTTCACACACCTCCATTCTATGACTTCACACACCTCCATTCTGTGACTTCACACACCTCCATTCTATGACTTCACACACCTCCATTCTGTGACTTCACACACCTACATTGTGACTTCACAGACCTCCATTCTATGAGTTCACACAAATGCAATGTGAATTCACACACCTCCATTCTGTGATTTCACACACCTCCATTCTGACTTCACACACCTCCATTCTGACTTCACACACCTCAATTCTGTGACTTCACACAACTCCATTCTATGATTTCACACACCTCCATTCTATGACTTCACACACCTCCATTCTATGACTTCACACACCTCCTTTCTGAGTTGACACACCTCCATTCTATGACTTCACACACCTCCAATCTGACTTCACACACCTCCATTTTATGACGTCACACACCTCCATTCTGTGACTTCAAAAACCTCCATTCTATGACTTCACACGACTCCATCTTACTTCACACACCTCCATTCCATGACTTCACACACCTCCATTCTTTGACTGCATGCACCTCCATTCTATGAGTTCACACACCTCCATTCTGTGACTTCACACACCTTTATTGTTTGACTTCACACACCTCCATTCTTTGACTTCATACACCTTCGTTCTCACTTCAGAAACATCCATTCTTTGACTTCAGGCACCTCCATTCTATGACTTCACAAACCTCCGTTCTGTGACCACACACCTCCATTCTGAGTTCCCACACCTCCATTCTGAGACTTCACTCACCTCCATCCTGATTTCACACACCTCCATTCTGACTTCACAAACCTCAATTCTTTGACTTCACACACTTCCATTCTATGATTTCACAATCTTCCATTCCATGAATTCACACACCTCCATTCTATGACTTCACACACCTCATTTCTGAGTTGACACACCTCCATTCTGTGATTTCACACACCTCCAATTTGACTTCACACACCCCCAATCTATGACTTCACATACCCCCATTGTCACTTCACCCACTCCATTCTATGAGTTCACACACCTTCACCTCCATTCTGACTTCACACACCTCCATTCTATGGCTTCACACATCTGCATTCTGACTTCAGTCTCCTCCATTTGTGACTTCACACACCACAATTTTGACTTCAAACACCTTCATTCTGTGACTTCACACACCTCCATTCTGTGACTTCACACACCTCCATTTTATGACCTCACACACCTCCAATCTGAGTTCACACACCTCCGTTCTGACTTCACACACCTCCATTCTATGACTTCACACACCTCCATTCTTTGACTTCACACACCTGATTTCTGTGACTTCACACGCCTCCATTATGACTTCACAAACCTCCATTCTATGACTTCACACACCTCCATTCTATGACTTCACACACCTAGATTCTGTGACTTCACACACCTCCATTCTGAGTTTACACACCTCCATTCTGTGACTTCACACACCTCCATTCTAACTTCACAGGGCTCCATAAAATGACTTCACACACCTCCATTCTGTGACTTCGCACACCTCCATTCTGACTTCACACAGCTCCATTCTCTGACTTCCCACACCTCCATTCTATGATTTTACACACCTCCATTCGATGACTTCACACACCTCCATTCTGTGACTTCACACACCTCCATTCTGAGTTCAAACACCTCCGTTCTGTGACTGAACACACCTCAATTCTGACGTCACACAGCTCCGTTCTATGACTTCACACACCTCCATTCTATGACTTCACACAGCTCCATTCTATGAGTTCACACAAATGCATTGTGAATTCACACACCTCCATTCTGAGTTGACACACCTCCATTCTATGACTTCACACACCTCCAATCTGACTTCACACACTTCCATTTTATCACTTCACACACTTCCATTCTGTGACTTCAAAAACCTCCATTCTATGACTTCACACAACTCCATCTGACTTCACACACCTCCATTCTTTGACTGCATGCACCTCCATTCTATGAGTTCACACACCTCCATTCTGTGACTTCACACACCTTTATTGTTTGACTTCACACACCTCCATTCTTTGACTTCACACACCTCCATTCCATGACTTCACACACCTCCATTCTATGAGTTCACACACCTCCATTCTATGATTCACACACCTCCATTTTGACTTCACACACCTCCATTCTTTGACTTCATACACCTTCGTTCTCACTTCAGAAACATCCATTCTATGACTTCAGGCACTTCCATTCTATGACTTCACAAACCTCCGTTCTGTAACCACACACCTCCATTCTGAGTTCCCACACCTCCATTCTGTGATTTCACTCACCTCCACCCTGACTTCACACACCTCCATTCTGACTTCACAAACCTCAATTCTTTGACTTCACACACCTCCATTGTATGATTTCACACTCTTCCATTCCATGAATTCACACACCTCCATTCTATGACTTCACACACCTCATTTCTGAGTTGACACACCTCCATTCTGTGATTTCACACACCTCCAATTTGACTTCACACACCCCCATTCTATGACTTCACACACCCCCATTGTCACTTCACACACTCCATTCTATGAGTTCATACACCTCCATTCTGACTTCACACACCTCCATTCTATGGCTTCACACAGCTGCATTCTGACTTCAGACTCCTCCATTTGTGACTTCACACACCACAATTTTGACTTCAAACACCTTCATTCTGTGACATCACACACCTCCATTCTGTGACTTCACACACCTCCATTTTGACTTCACACACTTCCATTCTTTGACTTAACACACCTGCATTCTGTGACTTCACACACCACCATTGTTTGACTTCACACACCTATATTCTTGGACTAAACACACCTCCATTCCATGACTTCACACATCTCCATTTTATGAGTTCACACACCTCCATTTTGACTTCACACACCTCCATTCTATGACTTCACACACCTTCATTCTACTTCAGAAACATCCATTCTATGACTTCACACACCTCCATTCTATGACTTCACAAACCTCCATTCTGTGACTTCACACACCTCCATTTTGAGTTCACACACCTCAATTCCGTGACTTTACACACCTCAATTCTCACTTCACACACCTCCATTCTATGACTTCACACAATACCATTCTATGACTTCACACACCTCCATTCTTTGACATCACACACCTCCATTGTGAGTTCACACACCTCCATTCTGTGACTTCACACACCTCCATTCTGTGACTTCACACACCTCCATTCTGTGACTTCACACACCTCCATTCTATGATTTCTCACACCTCCATTCTATTAATTCACACACCTCCATTCTATGACTTCACACACCTCCATTCTATGAGTTCACACACCTCCATTCTATGACTTCACACACCTCCAGTCTTTGACTTCACACCCCTCCATTCTGTGACTTCACACACCTCCATTCTATAACTTCACACACCTCCATTGTGACTTCCCACACCTCCAATCTGAGTTCACACACCTCCCTTCTGACTTCACACACCTCCATTCTATGACTTCACACACCTCCATTCTGTGACTTCACACACCTGATTTCTGTGACATCACACGCCTCCATTATGACTTCACAAACCTCCATTCTATGACTTCACACACCTCCATTCTATGACTTCACACACCTAGATTCTGTGACTTCACACACCTCCATTCTGAGTTTACACACCTCCATTCTGTGACTTCACACACCTCCATTCTAACTTCACAGAGCTCCATAAAATGACTTCACACACCTCCATTCTGTGACTTCGCACACCACCATTCTGACTTCACACAGCTCCATTCTCTGACTTCCCACACCTCCATTCTATGATTTTACACACCTCCATTCGATGACTTCACACACCTAAATTCTGTGACTTCACACACCTCCATTCTGAGTTCAAACACCTCCGTTCTGTGACTGAACACACCTCAATTCTGACGTCACACAGCTCCATTCTATGACTTCACACACCTCCATTCTATGACTTCACACAGCTCCATTCTATGAGTTCACACAAATGCATTGTGAATTCACACACCTCCATTCTGAGTTGACACACCTCCATTCTATGACTTCACATACCTCCAATCTGACTTCACACACTTCCATTTTGTCACTTCACACACTTCCATTCTGTGACTTCAAAAACCTCCATTCTATGACTTCACACAACTCCATCTGACTTCACACACCTCCATTCTTTGACTGCATGCACCTCCATTCTATGAGTTCACACACCTCCATTCTGTGACTTCACACACCTTTATTGTTTGACTTCACACACCCCATTCTTTGACTTCACACACCTCCATTCCATGACTTCACACACCTCCATTCTATGAGTTCACACACCTCCATTCTATGATTCACACACCTCCATTTTGACTTCACACACCTCCATTCTTTGACTTCATACACCTTCGTTCTCACTTCAGAAACATCCATTCTATGACTTCAGGCACTTCCATTCTATGACTTCACAAACCTCCGTTCTGTAACCACACACCTCCATTCTGAGTTCCCACACCTCCATTCTGTGACTTCACTCACCTCCACCCTGACTTCACACACCTCCATTCTGACTTCACAAACCTCAATTCTTTGACTTCACACACCTCCATTCTATGATTTCACACTCTTCCATTCCATGAATTCACACACCTCCATTCTATGACTTCACACACCTCATTTCTGAGTTGACACACCTCCATTCTGTGATTTCACACACCTCCAATTTGACTTCACACACCCCCATTCTATGACTTCACACACCCCCATTGTCACTTCACACACTCCATTCTATGAGTTCATACACCTCCATTCTGACTTCACACACCTCCATTCTATGGCTTCACACAGCTGCATTCTGACTTCAGACTCCTCCATTTGTGACTTCACAAACCACAATTTTGACTTCAAACACCTTCATTCTGTGACATCACACACCTCCATTCTGTGACTTCACACACCTCCATTTTGACTTCACACACTTCCATTCTTTGACTTAACACACCTGCATTCTGTGACTTCACACACCACCATTGTTTGACTTCACACACCTATATTCTTGGACTAAACACACCTCCATTCCATGACTTCACACATCTCCATTTTATGAGTTCACACACCTCCATTTTGACTTCACACACCTCCATTCTATGACTTCACACACCTTCATTCTACTTCAGAAACATCCATTCTATGACTTCACACACCTCCATTCTATGACTTCACAAACCTCCATTCTGTGACTTCACACACCTCCATTTTGAGTTCACACACCTCAATTCCGTGACTTTACACACCTCAATTCTCACTTCACACACCTCCATTCTATGACTTCACACAATACCATTCTATGACTTCACACACCTCCATTCTTTGACATCACACACCTCCATTGTGAGTTCACACACCTCCATTCTGTGACTTCACACACCTCCATTCTGTGACTTCACACACCTCCATTCTGTGACTTCACACACCTCCATTCTATGATTTCTCACACCTCCATTCTATTAATTCACACACCTCCATTCTATGACTTCACACACCTCCATTCTATGAGTTCACACACCTCCATTCTATGACTTCACACACCTCCAGTCTTTGACTTCACACCCCTCCATTCTGTGACTTCACACACCTCCATTCTATAACTTCACACACCTCCATTGTGACTTCCCACACCTCCAATCTGAGTTCACACACCTCCCTTCTGACTTCACACACTTCCATTCTATGACTTCACACACCTCCATTCTGTGACTTCACACACCTGATTTCTGTGACATCACACGCCTCCATTATGACTTCACAAACCTCCATTCTATGACTTCACACACCTCCATTCTATGACTTCACACACCTAGATTCTGTGACTTCACACACCTCCATTCTGAGTTTACACACCTCCATTCTGTGACTTCACACACCTCCATTCTAACTTCACAGAGCTCCATAAAATGACTTCACACACCTCCATTCTGTGACTTCGCACACCACCATTCTGACTTCACACAGCTCCATTCTCTGACTTCCCACACCTCCATTCTATGATTTTACACACCTCCATTCGATGACTTCACACACCTCCATTCTGTGACTTCACACACCTCCATTCTGAGTTCAAACACCTCCGTTCTGTGACTGAACACACCTCAATTCTGACGTCACACAGCTCCATTCTATGACTTCACACACCTCCATTCTATGACTTCACACAGCTCCATTCTATGAGTTCACACAAATGCATTGTGAATTCACACACCTCCATTCTGAGTTGACACACCTCCATTCTATGACTTCACACACCTCCAATCTGACTTCACACACTTCCATTTTGTCACTTCACACACTTCCATTCTGTGACTTCAAAAACCTCCATTCTATGACTTCACACAACTCCATCTGACTTCACACACCTTCATTCTTTGACTGCATGCACCTCCATTCTATGAGTTCACACACCTCCATTCTGTGACTTCACACACCTTTATTGTTTGACTTCACACACCCCATTCTTTGACTTCACACACCTCCATTCCATGACTTCACACACCTCCATTCTATGAGTTCACACACCTCCATTCTATGATTCACACACCTCCATTTTGACTTCACACACCTCCATTCTTTGACTTCATACACCTTCTTTCTCACTTCAGAAACATCCATTCTATGACTTCAGGCACTTCCATTCTATGACTTCACAAACCTCCGTTCTGTAACCACACACCTCCATTCTGAGTTCCCACACCTCCATTCTGTGACTTCACTCACCTCCACCCTGACTTCACACACCTCCATTCTGACTTCACAAACCTCAATTCTTTGACTTCACACACCTCCATTCTATGATTTCACACTCTTCCATTCCATGAATTCACACACCTCCATTCTATGACTTCACACACCTCATTTCTGAGTTGACACACCTCCATTCTGTGATTTCACACACCTCCAATTTGACTTCACACACCCCCATTCTATGACTTCACACACCCCCATTGTCACTTCACACACTCCATTCTATGAGTTCATACACCTCCATTCTGACTTCACACACCTCCATTCTATGGCTTCACACAGCTGCATTCTGACTTCAGACTCCTCCATTTGTGACTTCACACACCACAATTTTGACTTCAAACACCTTCATTCTGTGACATCACACACCTCCATTCTGTGACTTCACACACCTCCATTTTGACTTCACACACTTCCATTCTTTGACTTAACACACCTGCATTCTGTGACTTCACACACCACCATTGTTTGACTTCACACACCTATATTCTTGGACTAAACACACCTCCATTCCATGACTTCACACATCTCCATTTTATGAGTTCACACACCTCCATTTTGACTTCACACACCTCCATTCTATGACTTCACAAACCTTCATTCTACTTCAGAAACATCCATTCTATGACTTCACACACCTCCATTCTATGACTTCACAAACCTCCATTCTGTGACTTCACACACCTCCCTTCTGAGTTCACACACCTCAATTCCGTGACTTCACACACCTCAATTCTCACTTCACACACCTGCATTCTATGACTTCACACAATTCCATTCTATGACTTCACACACCTTCATTCTACTTCAGACACCTCCATTCCATGACTTCACACACGTCCATTCTATGACTTCACACAACTCCATTCTATGACTTCACACACATCCATTCTGTGACTTCACACACCTCCATTATATGACTTCACACACCTCCATTCTGTGACTTCACACACCTCCATTCTATGACTTCACACACATCCATTCTGTGACTTCACATACCTACATTGTGACTTCATAGACCTCCATTCTATGAGTTCACACAAATGCATTGTGAATTCACACACCTCCATTCTGTGATTTCACACACCTCCAATCTGACTTCACACACCTCCATTCTGACTTCACACACCTCAATTCTGTGACTTCACACAACTCCATTCTATGATTTCACACACCTCCATTCTATGACTTCACACACCTCCATTCTATGACTTCACACACCTCCTTTCTCAGTTGACACTCCTCCATTCTATGACTTCACACACCTCCAATCTGACTTCACACAACTCCATTTTATGACTTCACACACTTCCATTCTGTGACTTCAAAAACCTCCCTTCTATGACTTCACACACCTCCATTGTGACTTCACACACCATCATTCTATGAGTTCACACACCGCCATTCTGACTTCACTCACCTCCATTCTATGACTTCACACAGCTCCATTCTGACTTCACACAGCTCCATTCTATGACTTCGCACACATCTATTCTAACTTCACACACCTCCATTCTGTGACTTCACACACCTCCATTCTGATTTCACACACCTCCATTCTCTGACGTCAAACACCTCCATTCTGTGACTTCACACACCTCCATTCTATGACTTCACACACCTCCATTCTATGACTTCACACATCCCCATTGTGTGACTTCACACACCTCCATTCTATGACTTCACACAACTCCATTCTGTGACTTCACACACCTCCATTCTGAGTTCACACACCTCCATTTTGTGATTTCACACACCTCCAATCTGTGACTTCACACACCTCCATTTTATGACTTCACACACCTAAATTCTATGACTTCACAAACCTCCATTCTATGACTTCACACACCTCCATTCTGTGATTCACACACCTCCATTCTATGACTTCACACACCTCCATTCTGTGATTTCACACACCTGCATTTTATGACCTCACACACCTCCATTCTATGACTTCGCACACCTGCATTGTGACTTCACACACCTCCATTCTATGAGTTCACACACCTCCATTCTGACTTCACACACCTCCATTCTATGACTTCACACACCTCCATTCTGACTTCACACACCTCCATTATATGACTTCACACAACTCCATCTGACTTCACACACCTCCATTCCATGATTTCACACACCTCCATTCGATGAATTCACACACCTCCATTCTTTGTCTTCATGCACCTCCATTCTATGAGTTCACACACCTCCATTCTGTGACTTCACACACCTCCATTCTATGACTTCACACACCTCCATTCTGTGACTTCACACACCTACATTGTGACTTCACAGACCTCCATTCTATGAGTTCACACAAATGCATTGTGAATTCACACACCTCCATTCTATAACTTCACACACCTCCATTCTGAATTCACACACCTCCATTCTGAATTCACAAACCTCCATTCTGTGACTTCACACACCTCCATTCTGAGTTCACACACCTCATTCTGTGACTTCACACACCTCCATTCTGTGACTTTACACACCTCCATTTTGACTTCACACACTTCCATTCTTTGACTTAACACACGTCCATTCTGTGACTTCACACACCACCATTGTTTGACTTCACAAACCTATATTCTTGGACTTCACACACCTCCATTCCATGACTTCACACATTTCCATTTTATGAGTTCACACACCTCCATTTTGACTTCACACACCTCCATTCTATGACTTCACACACCTTCATTCTACTTCAGAAACATCCATTCTATGACTTCACACACCTCCATTCTATGACTTCACAAACCTCCATTCTGTGACTTCACACACCTCCATTCTGAGTTCACACACCTCAATTCCGTGACTTCACACACCTCAATTCTCACTTCACACACCTCCATTCTATGACTTCACACAATTCCATTCTATGACTTCACACACCTCCATTCTTTGACTTCACACACCACCATTGTGAGTTCACACACCTCCATTCTGTGACTTCACACACCTCCATTCTGTGACTTCACACACCTCCATTCTGGGACTTCACACACCTCCATTCTATGATTTCTCACACCTACATTCTATTAATTCACACACCTCCATTCTGTGACTTCACACAACTCCATTCTATGACTTCCCACACCTCCATTCTGTGACTTCACACACCTCCATTCTGTGTTCACAAACCTCCATTCTGTGACTTAACGCACCTTCATTCTGTGACTTCACACACCTATATTCTATGAGTTCACACACCTCCATTCTTTGACTTCACACACCTCCAGTCTTTGACTTCACACACCTCCATACTGTGACTTCACACACCTCCATTCTATAACTTCACACACCTCCATTGTGACTTCCCACACTTCCAATCTGAGTTCACACACCTCCGTTCTGACTTCACACACTTCCATTCTATGACTTCACACACCTCCGTTCTGTGACTTCACACACCTCAATTCTGTGACTTCACACGCCTCCATTATGACTTCACACACCTCCATTCTATGACTTCACACAGCTCCATTCTATGACTTCACACACCTAGATTCTGTGACTTCACACACCTCCATTCTGAGTTCACACACCTCCATTCTGTGACTTCACACACCTCCATTCTGACTTCACACAGCTCCATTCTATGACTTCACACACCTCCATTCTGTGCCTTCACACACCTCAATTCTATGACTTAACACACCTTCATTCTTCCTTAACAAACATCCATTCTATGACTTTACACACCTCCATTCTATGACTTCACACACCTCCATTCTATGACTTCACACACCTCCATTCTGTGACTTCACACACCTCAATTCTGTGACTTCACACACCTCCATTATGACTTCACACACATCCATTCTATGACTTCACGCACCTCCATTCTATCACTTCACACACCTCCATTCTGTGACTTCACACACCTCCATTCTGAGTTCACACACCTCCATTCTGTGACTTCACACACCTCCAGTCTGACTTCACACAGGTTCATTCTATGACTTCACACACCTCCATTCTGTGACTTCACACACCTCCATTCTATGACTTCACACACCTCCATTGTGACTTCACACACCTCCATTCTATGAGTTCACACACATCCATTCTGACTTCACACACCTCCATTCTATGACTTCACACACGTCCATTCTGACTTCACACACCTCCATTCTATGACTTCACACAACTCCATTCTGAGTTCACACACCTCCATTCTGTGACTTCACACACCTCCATTCTGTGACTTCACACACCTACATTGTGACTTCCCAGACCTCCATTCTATGAGTTCACACAAATGCATTGTGAATTCACACACCTCCATTCTATGACTTCACACACCTCCATTCTGACTTCACACACCTCCATTCTGACTTCACACACCTCCATTCTGACTTCACACACATCAATTCTGTGACTTCACACACCTCAATTCCATGAGTTCACACACCTCCATTCTATGAGTTCACACACCACCATTTTGACTTCACAAACCTCCATTCTATAACTTCACACACCTTCATTCTTACTTCAGAAACATCCATTCTATGACTTCACACACCTCCATTCTGTGACTTCACACACCTCTATTCTGAGTTCACACACCTCATTCTGTGACTTCACACACCTTCTATCTGTGACTTGACACACCTCCATTCTATTACTTCAAACACCTCCATTCAATGACTTCACAAACCTCCAATATATGACTTCACACACCTCCATTCTGTGACTTCACTCACCTCCATTCTATGACTTCACACACCTCCATTCTGTGACATCACACACCTCCATTCTGACTTCACACACCTCCAATCTGACTTCACACACCTCAATTCTGTGACTTCACACACCTCCATTCTATGATTTCACACACCTCCATTCTATGACTTCACACACCTCCATTCTATGAGTTCACACACCTCCTTTTGAGTTGACACACCTCCATTCTATGACTTCACACACCTCCAATCTGACCTCACACACCTCCATTCTATGACTTCACAGACCTCCATTCTGTGACTTCAAAAACCTCCACTCTATGACTTCACACACCTCCAATGTGACTTCATACACCTCCATTCTATGACTTCACACACCTCCATTCTGACTTCACACACCTCCATTCTGACTTCACACACCTCAATTCTGTGACTTCACACACCTCAATTCCATGAGTTCACACACCTCCATTCTATGAGTTCACACACCACCATTTTGACTTCACAAACCTCCATTCTATAACTTCACACACCTTCATTCTTACTGCAGAAACATCCATTCTATGACTTCACACACCTCCATTCTGTGACTTCACACACCTCCATTCTGAGTTCACACACCTCCATTTTGTGATTTCACACACCTCCATTCTGTGACTTTACACACCTCCAATCTATGACTTCACACACCTAAATTCTATGACTTCACACACCTCCATTCTATGACTTCACACACCTCCATTCTGTGACTTCTCACACCTCCATTCTATGACTTCACACACCTCCATTCTGTGACTTCACACACCTCAATTCCATGAGTTCACACACCTCCATTCTATGAGTTCACACACCACTATTTTGACTTCACACACCTCCATTCTATGACTTCACACACCTTCATTCTTACTTCAGAAACATCCATTCTATGACTTCACACTCCTCCATTCTGTGACTTCACACACCTCCATTTTGAGTTCACACACCCCATTCTGTGACTTCACACACCTTCAATCTGTGACTTGACACACCTCCATTCTATGACTTCACAAACCTCCAATATATGACTTCACACACCTCCATTCTGTGACTTCACACACCTCCATTCTATGACTTCACACACCTCCATTCTGTGACTCCACACACCTACATTGTGACTTCACAGACCTCCATTCTATGAGTTCACACAAATGCATTGTGAATTCACACACCTGCATTCTATGACTTCACACCCCTCCATTCTGACTTCACACACCTCCATTCTGACTTCACACACCTCCATTCTGACTTCACCCACCTCAATTCTGTGACTTCACACACCTCCATTCTATGATTTCACACACCTCCAGTCTATGACTTCACACACCTCCATTCTGTGACTTCACACACCTACATTCTGACTTCACACACCTCCATTCTGACTTCACACACCTCAATTCTGTGACTTCACACACCTCCATTCTATGATTTCACACACCTCCATTCTATGACTTCACAAACCTCCATTCTATGAGTTCACACACCTCCTTTTGAGTTGACACACCTCCATTCTATGACTTCACACACCTCCAATCTGACCTCACACACCTCCATTCTATGACTTCACACACCTCTATTCTGTGACTTCAAAAACCTCCATTCTATGACTTCACACACCTCCACTGTGACTTCACACACCATCATTCTATGAGTTCACACAGCGCCATTCTGAATTCACTCACCTCCATTCTATGACTTCACACAGCTCCATTCTGACTTCACACAGCTCCATTCTATTACTTCGCACACATCTATTCTGACTTCACACACCTCCATTCTGTGACTTCACACACCTCCATTCTATGACTTCACACACCTCCATTCTATGACTTCACACACCCCCATTGTGTGACTTCACACACCTCCATTCTATGACTTCACACACCTCCATTCTGTGACTTCACACACCTCCATTCTGAGTTCACACACCTCCATTTTGTGATTTCACACACCTCCATTCTGTGACTTTACACACCTCCAATCTATGACTTCACACACCCAAATTCTATGACTTCACAACCTCCATTCTATGACTTCACACACCTCCATTCTGTGACTTCTCACACCTCCATTCTATGACTTCACACACCTCCATTCTGTGACTTCACACACCTCAATTCCATGAGTTCACACACCTCCATTCTATGAGTTCACACACCACCATTTTGACTTCACACACCTCCATTCTATGACTTCACACACCTTCATTCTTACTTCAAAAACATCCATTCTATGACTTCACACACCTCCATTCTGTGACTTCACACACCTCCATTCTGAGTTCACACACCCCATTCTGTGACTTCACACACCTTCAATCTGTGACTTGACACACCTCCATTCTATTACTTCACACACCTCCATTCTATGACTTCACAAACCTCCAATATATGACTTCACACACCTCCATTCTGTGACTTCACACACCTCCATTCTATGACTTCACACACATCCATTCTGTGACTCCACACACCTACATTGTGACTTCACAGACCTCCATTCTATGAGTTCACACAAATGCATTGTGAATTCACACACCTGCATTCTATGACTTCACACCCCTCCATTCTGACTTCACACACCTCCATTCTGACTTCACACACCTCAATTCTGTGACTTCACACACCTCCAGTCTATGATTTCACACACCTCCATTCTATGACTTCACACACCTCCAATCTGACTTCACACACCTCCATTCTATGACTTCACACACCTCCATTCTGTGACTTCAAAAACCTCCATTCTGTGACTTCACACACCTCCATTGTGACTTCACACACCATCATTCTTTGAGTTCACACACCGCCTTCTGACTTCACTCACCTCCATTCTATGACTTCACACAGCTACATTCTGACTTCACACATCTCCATTCTATGACTTCGCACACATCTATTCAGACTTCACACACCTCCATTCTGTGACTTCACACACCTCCATTCTATGACTTCACACACCTCCATTCTATGACTTCACACACCCCCATTGTGTGACTTCACACACCTCCATTCTATGACTTCACACACCTCCATTCTGTGACTTCACACACCTCCATTCTGAGTTCACACACATCCCATTTGTGATTTCACACACCTCCATTCTCTGACTTCACACACCTCCATTCTATGACTTCACACACCTAAATTCTATGACTTCACACACCTCCATTCTATGACTTCACACACATCCATTCCGTGACTTCTCACACCTCCATTCTGTGACTTCACACACCTCCATTCTATGACTTCACACACCTCCATTCTGTGACTTCTCACACCTCCATTCTATGACTTCACACACCTCCATTCTGTGACTTCACACACCTCCATTCTATGACCTCACACACCTCCATTCTATGACTTCGCACACCTGCATTGTGACTTCACACACCTCCATTCTATGAGTTCACACACCTCCATTCTGACTTCACAAACCTCCAATATATGACTTCACACACCTCCATTCTGTGACTTCACACACCTCCATTTTATGACTTCACACACCTCCATTCTGTGACTTCACACACCTCCATTCTATGACTTCACACACCTCCATTCCGTGACTTCACACACCTACATTGTGACTTCACAGACCTCCATTCTATGAGTTCACACAAATGCAATGTGAATTCACACACCTCCATTCTGTGATTTCACACACCTCCATTCTGACTTCACACACCTCAATTCTGTGACTTCACACCCCTCCATTCCATGAGTTCACACACCTCCATTCTATGAGTTCACACACCACCATTTTGACTTCACACACCTCCTTCTATAACTTCACACACCTTCATTCTTACTTCAGAAACATCCATTCTATGACTTCAAACACCTCCATTCTGTGACTTCACACACCTCCATTGTGACTACACACACCTCCATTCTATGACTTCACACAAATCCATTCTGACTTCACACACCTCCATTCTATTACTTCACACACCTCCATTCTATGACTTCACACACCTCCATTCTGTGACTTCACACACCTCCATTCTATGACTTCACACACCTCCATTCTGTGACTTCACACACCTACATTGTGACTTCACAGACCTCCATTCTATGAGTTCACACAAATGCAATGTGAATTCACACACCTCCATTCTGTGATTTCACACACCTCCATTCTGACTTCACACACCTCCATTCTGACTTTACACACCTCAATTCTGTGACTTCACACAACTCCATTCTATGATTTCACACACCTCCATTCTATGACTTCACATACCTCCATTCTATGACTTCACACACCTCCTTTCTGAGTTGACACACCTCCATTCTATGACTTCACACACCTCCAATCTGACTTCACACACCTCCATTTTATGACTTCACACACTTCCATTCTGTGACTTCAAAAACCTCCATTCTATGACTTCACACGACTCCATCTTACTTCACACACCTCCATTCCATGACTTCACACACCTCCATTCTTTGACTGCATGCACCTCCATTCTATGAGTTCACACACCTCCATTCTGTGACTTCACACACCTTTATTGTTTGACTTCACACACCTACATTCTTTGACTTCATACACCTTCGTTCTCACTTCAGAAACATCCATTCTTTGACTTCAGGCACCTCCATTCTATGACTTCACAAACCTCCGTTCTGTGACCACACACCTCCATTCTGAGTTCCCACACCTCCATTCTGTGACTTCACTCACCTCCATCCTGACTTCACACACCTCCATTCTGACTTCACAAACCTCAATTCTTTGACTTCACACACCTCCATTCTATGATTTCACAATCTTCCATTCCATGAATTCACACACCTCCATTCTATGACTTCACACACCTCATTTCTGAGTTGACACACCTCCATTCTGTGATTTCACACACCTCCAATTTGACTTCACACACCCCCATTCTATGACTTCACACACCCCCATTGTCACTTCACCCACTCCATTCTATGAGTTCACACACCTCCATTCTGACTTCACACACCTCCATTCTATGGCTTCACACAGCTGCATTCTGACTTCAGACTCCTCCATTTGTGACATCACACACCACAATTTTGACTTCAAACACTTTCATTCTGTGACTTCACACACCTCCATTCTGTGACTTCACACACCTCCATTTTGACTTCACACACTTCCATTCTTTGACTTACCACACCTGCATTCTGTGACTTCACACACCACCATTGTTTGACTTCACACACCTATATTCTTGGACTTCACACACCTCCATTCCATGACTTCACACATCTCCATTTTATGAGTTCACACACCTCCATTTTGACTTCACACACCTCCATTCTATGACTTCACACACCTTCATTCTACTTCAGAAACATCCATTCTATGATTTCACACACCTCCATTCTATGACTTCACAAACCTCCATTCTGTGACTTCACACACCTCCATTTTGAGTTCACACACCTCAATTCCGTGACTTCACACACCTCAATTCTCACTTCACACACCTCCATTCTATGACTTCACACAATTCCATTCTATGCCTTCACACACCTCCATTCTTCGACATCACACACCTCCATTGTGAGTTCACACACCTCCATTCTGTGACTTAACACACCTCCATTCTGTGACTTCACACACCTCCATTCTGTGACTTCACACACCTCCATTCTATGATTTCTCACACCTCCATTCTATTAATTCACACACCTCCATTCTATGACTTCACACACCTCCATTCTATGAGTTCACACACCTCCATTCTATGACTTCACACACCTCCAGTCTTTGACTTCACACCCCTCCATTCTGTGACTTCACACACCTCCATTCTATAACTTCACACACGTCCATTGTGACTTCCCACACCACCAATCTGAGTTCACACACCTCCGTTCTGACTTCACACACCTCCATTCTATGACTTCACACACCTCCATTCTGTGACTTCACACACCTGATTTCTGTGACTTCACACGCCTCCATTATGACTTCACAAACCTCCATTCTATGACTTCACACACCTCCATTCTATGACTTCACACACCTAGATTCTGTGACTTCACACACCTCCATTCTGAGTTTACACACCTCCATTCTGTGACTTCACACACCTCCATTCTAACTTCACAGAGCTCCATAAAATGACTTCACACACCTCCATTCTGTGACTTCAGACACCTCAATTCCATGAGTTCACACACCTCCATTCTATGAGTTCACACACCACCATTTTGACTTCACAAACCTCCATTCTATAACTTCACACACCTTCATTCTTACTGCAGAAACATCCATTCTATGACTTCACACACCTCCATTCTATGACTTCACACACCTCCATTCTGAGTTCACACACCTCATTCTGTGACTTCACACACCTTCTATTTGTGACTTGACACACCTCCATTCTATTACTTCAAACACCTGCATTCTATGACTTCACAAACCTCCAATATATGACTTCACACACCTCCATTCTGTGACTTCACTCACCTCCATTCTATGACTTCACACACCTCCATTCTGTGACTTCACACACCTCCATTCTGACTTCACACACCTCCATTCTGACTTCACACACCTCAATTCTGTGACTTCACACACCTCCATTCTATGATTTCACACACCTCCATTCTATGACTTCACACACCTCCATTCTATGAGTTCACACACCTCCTTTTGAGTTGACACACCTCCATTCTATGACTTCACACACCTCCAATCTGACCTCACACACCTCCATTCTATGACTTCACACACCTCCATTCTGTGACTTCAAAAACCTCCACTCTATGACTTCACACACCTCCATTGTGACTTCATACACCTCCATTCTATGACTTCACACACCTCCATTCTGACTTCACACACCTCCATTCTGACTTCACACACCTCAATTCTGTGACTTCACACACCTCAATTCCATGAGTTCACACACCTCCATTCTATGAGTTCACACACCACCATTTTCACTTCACAAACCTCCATTCTATAACTTCACACACCTTCATTCTTACTTCAGAAACATCCATTCTATGACTTCACACACCTCCATTCTGTGACTTCACACACCTCCATTCTGAGTTCACACACCTCCATTTTGTGATTTCACACACCTCCATTCTGTGACTTTACACACCTCCAATCTATGACTTCACACACCTAAATTCTATGACTTCACACACCTCCATTCTATGACTTCACACACCTCCATTCTGTGACTTCTCACACCTCCATTCTATGACTTCACACACCTCCATTCTGTGACTTCACACACCTCAATTCCATGAGTTCACACACCTCAATTCTATGAGTTCACACACCACCATTTTGACTTCACACACCTCCATTCTATGACTTCACACACCTTCATTCTTACTTCAGAAACATCCATTCTATGACTTCACACACCTCCATTCTGTGACTTCACACACCTCCATTTTTATTTCACACACCCCATTCTGTGACTTCACACACCTCCATTCTGTGACTTCACACACCTCCATTCTATGACTTCACACACCTCCATTCTGTGACTTCTCACACCTCCATTCTATGACTTCACACACCTCCATTCTGTGACTTCACACACCTCCATTCTATGACCTCACACACCTCCATTCTATGACTTCGCACACCTGCATTGTGACTTCACACACCTCCATTCTATGAGTTCACACACCTCCATTCTGACTTCACAAACCTCCAATATATGACTTCACACACCTCCATTCTGTGACTTCACACACCTCCATTTTATGACTTCACACACCTCCATTCTGTGACTTCACACACCTCCATTCTATGACTTCACACACCTCCATTCCGTGACTTCACACACCTACATTGTGACTTCACAGACCTCCATTCTATGAGTTCACACAAATGCATTGTGAATTCACACACCTCCATTCTTTGACTTCACACACCTCCATTCTGACTTTACACACCTCCATTCTGACTTCACACACCTCAATTCTGTGACTTCACACCCCTCCATTCCATGAGTTCCCACACCTCCATTCTATGAGTTCACACACCACCATTTTGACTTCACACACCTCCTTCTATAACTTCACACACCTTCATTCTTACTTCAGAAACATCCATTCTATGACTTCAAACACCTCCATTCTGTGACTTCACACACCTCCATTGTGACTACACACACCTCCATTCTATGACTTCACACAAATCCATTCTGACTTCACACACCTCCATTCTATTACTTCACACACCTCCATTCTATGACTTCACACACCTCCATTCTGTGACTTCACACACCTCCATTCTATGACTTCACACACCTCCATTCTGTGACTTCACACACCTACATTGTGACTTCACAGACCTCCATTCTATGAGTTCACACAAATGCAATGTGAATTCACACACCTCCATTCTGTGATTTCACACACCTCCATTCTGACTTCACACACCTCCATTCTGACTTTACACACCTCAATTCTGTGACTTCACACAACTCCATTCTATGATTTCACACACCTCCATTCTATGACTTCACACACCTCCATTCTATGACTTCACACACCTCCTTTCTGAGTTGACACACCTCCATTCTATGACTTCACACACCTCCAATCTGACTTCACACACCTCCATTTTATGACTTCACACACTTCCATTCTGTGACTTCAAAAACCTCCATTCTATGACTTCACACGACTCCATCTGACTTCACACACCTCCATTCCATGACTTCACACACCTCCATTCTTTGACTGCATGCACCTCCATTCTATGAGTTCACACACCTCCATTCTGTGACTTCACACACCTTTATTGTTTGACTTCACACACCTCCATTCTTTGACTTCATACACCTTCGTTCTCACTTCAGAAACATCCATTCTTTGACTTCAGGCACCTCCATTCTATGACTTCACAAACCTCCGTTCTGTGACCACACACCTCCATTCTGAGTTCCCACACCTCCATTCTGTGACTTCACTCACCTCCATCCTGACTTCACACACCTCCATTCTGACTTCACAAACCTCAATTCTTTGACTTCACACACCTCCATTCTATGATTTCACAATCTTCCATTCCATGAATTCACACACCTCCATTCTATGACTTCACACACCTCATTTCTGAGTTGACACACCTCCATTCTGTGATTTCACACACCTCCAATTTGACTTCACACACCCCCATTCTATGACTTCACACACCCCCATTGTCACTTCACCCACTGCATTCTATGAGTTCACACACCTCCATTCTGACTTCACACACCTCCATTCTATGGCTTCACACAGCTGCATTCTGACTTCAGACTCCTCCATTTGTGACTTCACACACCACAATTTTGACTTCAAACACTTTCATTCTGTGACTTCACACACCTCCATTCTGTGACTTCACACACCTCCATTTTGACTTCACACACTTCCATTCTTTGACTTACCACACCTGCATTCTGTGACTTCACACACCACCATTGTTTGACTTCACACACCTATATTCTTGGACTTCACACACCTCCATTCCATGACTTCACACATCTCCATTTTATGAGTTCACACACCTCCATTTTGACTTCACACACCTCCATTCTATGACTTCACACACCTTCATTCTACTTCAGAAACATCCATTCTATGACTTCACACACCTCCATTCTATGACTTCACAAACCTCCACTCTGTGACTTCACACACCTCCATTTTGAGTTCACACACCTCAATTCCGTGACTTCACACACCTCAATTCTCACTTCACACACCACCATTCTATGACTTCACACAATTCCATTCTATGCCTTCACACACCTCCATTCTTTGACATCACACACCTCCATTGTGAGTTCACACACCTCCATTCGGTGACTTAACACACCTCCATTCTGTGACTTCACACACCTCCATTCTGTGACTTCACACACCTCCATTCTATGATTTCTCACACCTCCATTCTATTAATTCACACACCTCCATTCTATGACTTCACACACCTCCATTCTATGAGTTCACACACCTCCATTCTATGACTTCACACACCTCCAGTCTTTGACTTCACACCCCTCCATTCTGTGACTTCACACACCTCCATTCTATAACTTCACACACGTCCATTGTGACTTCCCACACCTCCAATCTGAGTTCACACACCTCCGTTCTGACTTCACACACCTCCATTCTATGACTTCACACACCTCCATTCTGTGACTTCACACACCTGATTTCTGTGACTTCACACGCCTCCATTATGACTTCACAAACCTCCATTCTATGACTTCACACACCTCCATTCTATGACTTCACACACCTAGATTCTGTGACTTCACACACCTCCATTCTGAGTTTACACACCTCCATTCTGTGACTTCACACACATCCATTCTAACTTCACAGAGCTCCATAAAATGACTTCACACACCTCCATTCTGTGACTTCAGACACCTCAATTCCATGAGTTCACACACCTCCATTCTATGAGTTCACACACCACCATTTTGACTTCACAAACCTCCATTCTATAACTTCACACACCTTCATTCTTACTGCAGAAACATCCATTCTATGACTTCACACACCTCCATTCTATGACTTCACACACCTCCATTCTGAGTTCACACACCTCATTCTGTGACTTCACACACCTTCTATTTGTGACTTGACACACCTCCATTCTATTACTTCAAACACCTCCATTCTATGACTTCACAAACCTCCAATATATGACTTCACACACCTCCATTCTGTGACTTCACTCACCTCCATTCTATGACTTCACACACCTCCATTCTGTGACTTCACACACCTCCATTCTGACTTCACACACCTCCATTCTGACTTCACACACCTCAATTCTGTGACTTCACACACCTCCATTCTATGATTTCACACACCTCCATTCTATGACTTCACACACCTCCATTCTATGAGTTCACACACCTCCTTTTGAGTTGACACACCTCCATTCTATGACTTCACACACCTCCAATCTGACCTCACACACCTCCATTCTATGACTTCACACACCTCCATTCTGTGACTTCAAAAACCTCCACTCTATGACTTCACACACCTCCATTGTGACTTCATACACCTCCATTCTATGACTTCACACACCTCCATTCTGACTTCACACACCTCCATTCTGACTTCACACACCTCAATTCTGTGACTTCACACACCTCAATTCCATAAGTTCACACACCTCCATTCTATGAGTTCACACACCACAATTTTGACTTCACAAACCTCCATTCTATAACTTCACACACCTTCATTCTTACTTCAGAAACATCCATTCTATGACTTCACACACCTCCATTCTGTGACTTCACACACCTCCCTTCTGAGTTCACACACCTCCATTTTGTGATTTCACACACCTCCATTCTGTGACTTTACACACCTCCAATCTATGACTTCACACACCTAAATTCTATGACTTCACACACCTCCATTCTATGACTTCACACACCTCCATTCTGTGACTTCTCACACCTCCATTCTATGACTTCACACACCTCCATTCTGTGACTTCACACACCTCAATTCCATGAGTTCACACACCTCCATTCTATGAGTTCACACACCACCATTTTGACTTCACACACCTCCATTCTATGACTTCACACACCTTCATTCTTACTTCAGAAACATCCATTCTATGACTTCACACACCTCCATTCTGTGACTTCACACACCTCCATTTTTATTTCACACACCCCATTCTGTGACTTCACACACCTTCAATCTGTGACTTGACACACCTCCATTCTATGACTTCACAAACCTCCAATATATGACTTCACACACCTCCATTCTGTGACTTCACACACCTCCATTCTATGACTTCACACACCTCCATTCTGTGACTCCACACACCTACATTGTGACTTCACAGACCTCCATTCTATGAGTTCACACAAATGCATTGTGAATTCACACACCTGCATTCTATGACTTCACACCCCTCCATTCTGACTTCACACACCTCCATTCTGACTTCACAAACCTCCATTCTGACTTCACACACCTCAATTCTGTGACTTCACACACCTCCATTCTATGATTTCACACACCTCCATTCTATGACTTCACACACATCCATTCTGTGACTTCACACACCTCCATTCTGACTTCACACACCTCCATTCTGACTTCACACACCTCAATTCTGTGACTTCACACACCTCCATTCTATGATTTCACACACCTCCATTCTATGACTTCACACACCTCCATTCTATGAGTTCACACACCTCCTTTTGAGTTGACACACCTCCATTCTATGACTTCACACACCTCCAATCTGACCTCACACACCTCCATTCTATGACTTCACACACCTATATTCTGTGACTTCAAAAACCTCCATTCTATGACTTCACACACCTCCATTGTGACTTCACACACCATCATTCTATGAGTTCACACAGCGCCATTCTGACTTCACTCACCTCCATTCTATGACTTCACACAGCTCCATTCTGACTTCACACAGCTCCATTCTATTACTTCGCACACATCTATTCTGACTTCACACACCTCCATTCTGTGACTTCACACACCACCATTGTGTGACTTCACACACCTCCATTCTATGACTTCACACACCTCCATTCTGTGACTTCACACACCTCCATTCTGAGTTCACACACCTCCATTTTGTGATTTCACACACCTCCACTCTGTGACTTTACACACCTCCAATCTATGACTTCACACACCTAAATTCAATGACTTCACACACCTCCATTCTATGACTTCACACACCTCCATTCTGTGAATTCTCACACCTCCATTCTATGACTTCACACACCTCCATTCTGTGTCTTCACACACCTCAATTCCATGAGTTCACACACCTCCATTCTATGAGTTCACACACCACCATTTTGACTTCACACACCTCCATTCTATGACTTCACACAACTTCATTCTTACTTCAGAAACATCCATTCTATGACTTCACACACCTCCATTCTGTGACTTCACACACCTCCATTCTGAGTTCACACACCCCATTCTGTGACTTCACACACCTTCAATCTGTGACTTGACATACCTCCATTCTATTACTTCACACACCTCCATTCTATGACTTCACAAACCTCCAATATATGACTTCACACACCTCCATTCTGTGACTTCACACACCTCCATTCTATGACTTCACACACATCCATTCTGTGACTCCACACACCTACATTGTGACTTCACAGACCTCCATTGTATGAGTTCACACAAATGCATTTTGAATTCACACACCTGCATTCTATGACTTCACACCCCTCCATTCTGACTTCACACACCTCCATTCTGACTTCACACACCTCAATTCTGTGATTTCACACACCTCTAGTCTATGATTTCACACACCTCCATTCTATGACTTCACACACCTCCAATCTGACTTCACACACCTCCATTCTATGACTTCACACACCTCCATTCTGTGACTTCAAAAACCTCCATTCTATGACTTCACACACCTCCATTGTGACTTCACACACCATCATTCTTTGAGTTCACACACCGCCTTCTGACTTCACTCACCTCCATTCTATGACTTCACACAGCTACATTCTGACTTCACACATCTCCATTCTATGACTTCGCACACATCTATTCTGACTTCACACACCTCCATTATGTGACTTCACACACCTCCATTCTATGACTTCACACACCTCCATTCTGTGACTTCACACACCTCCATTCTGAGTTCACACACATCCAATTTGTGATTTCACACACCTCCATTCTCTGACTTCACACACCTCCATTCTATGACTTCACACACCAAAATTCTATGACTTCACACACCTCCATTCTATGACTTCACACACCTCCATTCTGTGACTTCTCACACCTCCATTCTATGACTTCACACACCTCCATTCTATGACTTCACACACCTCCATTCTGTGACTTCTCACACCTCCATTCTATGACTTCACACACCTCCATTCTGTGACTTCACACACCTCCATTCTATGACCTCACACACATCCATTCTATGACTTCGCACACCTGCATTGTGACTTCACACACCTCCATTCTATGAGTTCACACACCTCCATTCTGACTTCACAAACCTCCAATATATGACTTCACACACCTCCATTCTGTGACTTCACACACCTCCATTTTATGACTTCACACACCTCCATTCTGTGACTTCACACACCTCCATTCTATGACTTCACACACCTCCATTCCGTGACTTCACACACCTACATTGTGACTTCACAGACCTCCATTTTATGAGTTCACACAAATGCATTGTGAATTCACACACCTCCATTCTTTGACTTCACACACCTCCATTCTGACTTCACACACCTCCATTCTGACTTCACACACCTCAATTCTGTGACTTCACACCCCTCCATTCCATGAGTTCACACACCTCCATTCTATGAGTTCACACACCACCATTTTGACTTCACACACCTCCTTCTATAACTTCACACACCTTCATTCTTACTTCAAAAACATCCATTCTATGACTTCAAACACCTCCATTCTGTTACTTAACACACCTCCATTGTGACTTCACACACCTCCATTCTATGACTTCACACAACTCCATTCTGACTTCACACACCTCCATTCTATTACTTCACACACCTCCATTCTATGACTTCACACACCTCCATTCTGTGACTTCACACACCTCCATTCTATGACTTCACACACTTCCATTCTATGACTTCACACACCTACATTGTGACTTCACAGACCTCCATTCTATGAGTTCACACAAATGCAATGTGAATTCACACACCTCCATTCTGTGATTTCACACACCTCCATTCTGACTTCACACACCTCCATTCTGACTTCACACACCTCAATTCTGTGACTTCACACAACTCCATTCTATGATTTCACACACCTCCATTCTATGACTTCACACACCTCCATTCTATGACTTCACACACCTCCAATCTGACTTCACACACCTCCATTTTATGACTTCACACACTTCCATTCTGTGACTTCAAAAACCTCCATTCTATGACTTCACACGACTCCATCTGACTTCACACACCTCCATTCCATGACTTCACACACCTCCATTCTTTGACTGCATGCACCTCCATTCTATGAGTTCACACACCTCCATTCTGTGACTTCACACACCTTTATTGTTTGACTTCACACACCTCCATTCTTTGACTTCATACACCTTCGTTCTCACTTCAGAAACATCCATTCTTTGACTTCAGGCACCTCCATTCTATGACTTCACAAACCTCCGTTCTGTGACCACACACCTCCATTCTGAGTTCCCACACCTCCATTCTGTGAATTCACTCATTTCCATCCTGACTTCACACACCTCCATTCTGACTTCACAAACCTCAATTCTGTGACTTCACACACCTCCATTCTATGATTTCACAATCTTCCATTCCATGAATTCACACACCTCCATTCTATGACTTCACACACCTCATTTCTGAGTTGACACACCTCCATTCTGTGATTTCACACACCTCCAATTTGACTTCACACACCCCCATTCTATGACTTCACACACCCCCATTGTCACTTCACACACTCCATTCTATGAGTCCACACACCTCCATTCTGACTTCACACACCTCCATTCTATGGCTTCACACAGCTGCATTCTGACTTTAGACTCCTCCATTTGTGACTTCACACACCACAATTTTGACTTCAAACACCTTCATTCTGTGACTTCACACACCTCCATTCTGTGACTTCACACACCTCCATTTTGACTTCACACACTTCCATTCTTTGACTTAACACACCTGCATTCTGTGACTTCACACACCACCATTGTTTGACTTCACACACCTATATTCTTGGACTTCACACACCTCCATTCCATGACTTCACACATGTCCATTTTTTGGGTTCACACACCTCCATTTTGACTTCACACACCTCCATTCTATGACTTCACACACCTTCATTCTACTTCAGAAACATCCATTCTATGACTTCACACACCTCCATTCTATGACTTCACACACCTCCATTCTGTGACTTCTCACACCTCCATTCTATGACTTCACACACCTCCATTCTATGACTTCACACACCTCCATTCTGTGACTTCTCACACCTCCATTCTATGACTTCACACACCTCCATTCTGTGACTTCACACACCTCCATTCTATGACCTAACACACCTCCATTCTATGACTTCGCACACCTGCATTGTGACTTCACACACCTCCATTCTATGAGTTCACACACCTCCATTCTGACTTCACAAACCTCCAATATATGACTTCACACACCTCCATTCTGTGACTTCACACACCTCCATTTTATGACTTCACACACCTCCATTCTGTGACTTCACACACCTCCCTTCTACGACTTCACACACCTCCATTCCGTGACTTCACACACCTACATTGTGACTTCACAGACCTCCATTCTATGAGTTCACACAAATGCATTGTGAATTCACACACCTCCATTCTTTGACTTCACACACCTCCATTCTGACTTCACACACCTCCATTCTGACTTCACACACCTCAATTCTGTGACTTCACACCCCTCCATTCCATGAGTTCACACTCCTCCATTCTATGAGTTCACACACCACCATTTTGACTTCACACACCTCCTTCTATAACTTCACACACCTTCATTCTTACTTCAGAAACATCCATTCTATGACTTCAAACCCTCCATTCTGTTACTTAACACACCTCCATTGTGACTTCACACACCTCCATTCTATGACTTCACACAACTCCATTCTGACTTCACACACCTCCATTCTATTACTTCACACACCTCCATTCTATGACTTCACACACCTCCATTCTGTGACTTCACACACCTCCATTTTATGACTTCACACACCTCCATTCTGTGACTTCACACACCTACATTGTGACTTCACAGACCTCCATTCTATGAGTTCACACAAATGCAATGTGAATTCACACACCTCCATTCTGTGATTTCACACACCTCCATTCTGACTTCACACACCTCCATTCTGACTTCACACACCTCAATTCTGTGACTTCACACAACTCCATTCTATGATTTCACACACCTCCATTCTATGACTTCACACACCTCCATTCTATGACTTCACACACCTCCAATCTGACTTCACACACCTCCATTCTGTGATTTCACACACTTCCATTCTGTGACTTCAAAAACCTCCATTCTATGACTTCACACGACTCCATCTGACTTCACACACCTCCATTCCATGACTTCACACACCTCCATTCTTTGACTGCATGCACCTCCATTCTATGAGTTCACACACCTCCATTCTGTGACTTCACACACCTTTGTTGTTTGACTTCACACACCTCCATTCTTTGACTTCATACACCTTCGTTCTCACTTCAGAAACATCCATTCTTTGACTTCAGGCACCTCCATTCTATGACTTCACAAACCTCCGTTCTGTGACCACACACCTCCATTCTGAGTTCCCACACCTCCATTCTGTGAATTCACTCACTTCGATCCTGACTTCACACACCTCCATTCTGACTTCACAAACCTCAATTCTTTGACTTCACACACCTCCATTCTATGATTTCACAATCTTCCATTCCATGAATTCACACACCTCCATTCTATGACTTCACACACCTCATTTCTGAGTTGACACACCTCCATTCTGTGATTTCACACACCTCCAATTTGACTTCACACACCCCCATTCTATGACTTCACACACCCCCATTGTCACTTCACACACTCCATTCTATGAGTTCACACACCTCCATTCTGACTTCACACACCTCCATTCTATGGCTTCACACAGCTGCATTCTGACTTCAGACTCCTCCATTTGTGACTTCACACACCACAATTTTGACTTCAAACACCTTCATTCTGTGACTTCACACACCTCCATTCTGTGACTTCACACACCTCCATTTTGACTTCACACACTTCCATTCTTTGACTTAACACACCTGCATTCTGTGACTTCACACAACACCATTGTTTGACTTCACACACCTATATTCTTGGACTTCACACACCTCCATTCCATGACTTCACACATGTCCATTTTTTGAGTTCACACACCTCCATTTTGACTTCACACACCTCCATTCTATGACTTCACACACCTTCATTCTACTTCAGAAACATCCATTCTATGACTTCACACACCTCCATTCTATGACTTCACACACCTCCATTCTGTGACTTCTCACACCTCCATTCTATGACTTCACACACCTCCATTCTATGACTTCACACACCTCCATTCTGTGACTTCTCACACCTCCATTCTATGACTTCACACACCTCCATTCTGTGACTTCACACACCTCCATTCTATGACCTCACACACCTCCATTCTATGACTTCGCACACCTGCATTGTGACTTCACACACCTCCATTCTATGAGTTCACACACCTCCATTCTGACTTCACAAACCTCCAATATATGACTTCACACACCACCATTCTGTGACTTCACACACCTCCATTTTATGACTTCACACACCTCCATTCTGTGACTTCACACACCTCCATTCTATGACTTCACACACCTCCATTCCGTGACTTCACACACCTACATTGTGACTTCACAGACCTCCATTCTATGAGTTCACACAAATGCATTGTGAATTCACACACCTCCATTCTTTGACTTCACACACCTCCATTCTGACTTCACACACCTCCATTCTGACTTCACACACCTCAATTCTGTGACTTCACACCCCTCCATTCCATGAGTTCACACTCCTCCATTCTATGAGTTCACACACCACCATTTTGACTTCACACACATCCTTCTATAACTTCACACACCTTCATTCTTACTTCAGAAACATCCATTCTATGACTTCAAACCCTCCATTCTGTTACTTAACACACCTCCATTGTGACTTCACACACCTCCATTCTATGACTTCACACAACTCCATTCTTACTTCTCACACCTCCATTCTATTACTTCACACACCTCCATTCTATGACTTCACACACCTCCATTCTGTGACTTCACACACCTCCATTCTATGACTTCACACACCTCCATTCTGTGACTTCACACACCTACATTGTGACTTCACAGACCTCCATTCTATGAGTTCACACAAATGCAATGTGAATTCACACACCTCCATTCTGTGATTTCACACACCTCCATTCTGACTTCACACACCTCCATTCTGACTTCACACACCTCAATTCTGTGACTTCACACAACTCCATTCTATGATTTCACACACCTCCATTCTATGACTTCACACACCTCCATTCTATGACTTCACACACGTCCAATCTGACTTCACACACCTCCATTTTATGACTTCACACACTTCCATTCTGTGACTTCAAAAACCTCCATTCTATGACTTCACACGACTCCATCTGACTTCACACACCTCCATTCCATTACTTCACACACCTCCATTCTTTGACTGCATGCACCTCCATTCTATGCGTTCACACACCTCCATTCTGTGACTTCACACACCTTTATTGTTTGACTTCACACACCTCCATTCTTTGACTTCATACACCTTCGTTCTCACTTCAGAAACATCCATTCTTTGACTTCAGGCACCTCCATTCTATGACTTCACAAACCTCCGTTCTGTGACCACACACCTCCATTCTGAGTTCCCACACCTCCATTCTGTGAGTTCACTCACTTCCATCCTGACTTCACACACCTCCATTCTGACTTCACAAACCTCAATTCTTTGACTTCACACACCTCCATTCTATGATTTCACAATCTTCCATTCCATGAATTCACACACCTCCATTCTATGACTTCACACACCTCATTTCTGAGTTGACACACCTCCATTCTGTGATTTCACACACCTCCAATTTGACTTCACACACCCCCATTCTATGACTTCACACACCCCCATTGTCACTTCACACACTCCATTCTATGAGTTCACACACCTCCATTCTGACTTCACACACCTCCATTCTATGGCTTCACACAGCTGCATTCTGACTTCAGACTCCTCCATTTGTGACTTCACACACCACAATTTTGACTTCAAACACCTTCATTCTGTGACTTCACACACCCCCATTCTGTGACTTCACACACCTCCATTTTGACTTCACACACTTCCATTCTTTGACTTAACACACCTGCATTCTGTGACTTCACACACCACCATTGTTTGACTTCACACACCTATATTCTTGGACTTCACACACCTCCATTCCATGACTTCACACATGTCCATTTTTTGAGTTCACACACCTCCATTTTGACTTCACACACCTCCATTCTATGACTTCACACACCTTCATTCTACTTCAGAAACATCCATTCTATGACTTCACACACCTCCATTCTATGACTTCACAAACCTCCATTCTGTGACTTCACACACCTCCATTCTGAGTTCACACACCTCAATTCCGTGACTTCACACACCTCAATTCTCACTTCACACACCTCCATTCTATGACTTCACACAATTCCATTCTATGACTTCACACACCTCCATTCTTTGACATCACACACCTCCATTGTGAGTTCACACACCTCCATTCTGTGACTTCACACACCTCCATTCTGTGACTTCACACACCTCCATTGTATGATTTCTCACACCTCCATTGTATTAATTCACACACCTCCATTCTATGACTTCACACACCTCCATTCTGTGACTTCACACACCTCCATTCTGACTTCACACACCTCCAATCTGACTTCACACACCTCAATTCTGTGACTTCACACACCTCCATTCTATGATTTCACACACCTCCATTCTATGACTTCACACACCTCCATTCTATGAGTTCACACACCTCCTTTTGAGTTGACACACCTCCATTCTATGACTTCACACACCTCCAATCTGACCTCACACACCTCCATTCTATGACTTCACACACCTCCATTCTGTGACTTCAAAAACCTCCACTCTATGACTTCACACACCTCCATTGTGACTTCATACACCTCCATTCTATGACTTCACACACCTCCATTCTGACTTCACACACCTATATTCTGACTTCACACACCTCAATTCTGTGACTTCACACACCTCAATTCCATGAGTTCACACACCTCCATTCTATGAGTTCACACACCACCATTTTGACTTCACAAACCTCCATTCTATAACTTCACACACCTTCATTCTTACTTCAGAAACATCCATTCTATGACTTCACACACCTCCATTCTGTGACTTCACACACCTGCATTCTGAGTTCACACACCTCCATTTTGTGATTTCACACACCTCCATTCTGTGACTTTACACACCTCCAATCTATGACTTCACACACCTAAATTCTATGTCTTCACACACCTCCATTCTATGACTTCACACACCTCCATTCTGTGACTTCTCACACCTCCATTCTATGACTTCACACACCTCCATTCTGTGACTTCACACACCTCAATTCCATGAGTTCACACACCTCCATTCTATGAGTTCACACACCACCATTTTGACTTCACACACCTCCATTCTATGACTTCACACACCTTCATTCTTACTTCAGAAACATCCATTCTATGACTTCACACACCTCCATTCTGTGACTTTACACACCTCCATTTTGAGTTCACACACCCCATTCTGTGACTTCACACACCTTCAATCTGTGACTTGACACACCTCCATTCTATGACTTCACAAACCTCCAATATATGACTTCACACACCTCCATTCTGTGACTTCACACACCTCCATTCTATGACTTCACACACCTCCATTCTGTGACTCCACACACCTACATTGTGACTTCACAGACCTCCATTCTATGAGTTCACACAAATGCATTGTGAATTCACACACCTGCATTCTATGACTTCACACCCCTCCATTCTGACTTCACACACCTCCATTCTGACTTCACACACCTCCATTCTGACTTCACACACCTCAATTCTGTGACTTCACACACCTCCATTCTATGATTTCACACACCTCCATTCTATGACTTCACACACCTCCATTCTATGAGTTCACACACCTCCTTTTGAGTTGACACACTTCCATTCTATGACTTCACACACCTCCAATCTGACCTCACACACCTCCATTCTATGACTTCACACACCTCCATTCTGTGACTTCAAAAACCTCCATTCTATGACTTCACACACCTCCATTTTATGAGTTCACACACCTCCTTTTGAGTTGACACACCTCCATTCTATGACTTCACACACCTCCAATCTGACCTCACACACCTCCATTCTATGACTTCACACACCTCCATTCTGTGACTTCAAAAACCTCCATTCTATGACTTCACACACCTCCATTGTGACTTCACACACCATCATTCTATGAGTTCACACAGCGCCATTCTGACTTCACTCACCTCCATTCTATGACTTCACACAGCTCCATTCTGACTTCACACAGCTCCATTCTATTACTTCGCACACATCTATTCTGACTTCACACACCTCCATTCTGTGACTTCACACACCTCCATTCTATGACTTCACACACCTCCATTCAATGACTTCAGACACCCCCATTGTGTGACTTCACACACCTCCATTCTATGACTTCACACACCTCCATTCTGTGACTTCACACACCTCCATTCTGAGTTCACACACCTCCATTTTGTGATTTCACACACCTCCATTCTGTGACTTTACACACCTCCAATCTATGACTTCACACACCTAAATTCTATGACTTCACACACCTCCATTCTGTGACTTCACACACCTCCATTCTGTGAATTCTCACACCTCCATTCTATGACTTCACACACCTCCATTCTGTGACTTCACACACCTCAATTCCATGAGTTCACACACCTCCATTCTATGAGTTCACACACCACCATTTTGACTTCACACACCTCCATTCTATGACTTCACACACCTTCATTCTTACTTCAGAAACATCCATTCCATGACTTCACACACCTCCATTCTGTGACTTCACACACCTCCATTCTGAGTTCACACACCCCATTCTGTGACTTCACACACCTTCAATCTGTGACTTGACACACCTCCATTCTATTACTTCACACACCTCCATTCTATGACTTCACATACCTCCAATATATGACTTCACACACCTCCATTCTGTGACTTCACACACCTCCATTCTATGACTTCACACACATCCATTCTGTGACTCCACACACCTACATTGTGACTTCACAGACCTCCATTCTATGAGTTCACACAAATGCATTGTGAATTCACACACCTGCATTCTATGACTTCACACCCCTCCATTCTGGCTTCACACACCTCCATTCTGACTTCACACACCTCAATTCTGTGACTTCACACACCTCCAGTCTATGATTTCACACACCTCCATTCTATGACTTCACACACCTCCAATCTGACTTCACACACCTCCATTCTATGACTTCACACACCTCCATTCTGTGACTTCAAAAACCTCCATTCTATGACTTCACACACCTCCATTGTGACTTCACACACCGTCATTCTTTGAGTTCACACACCGCCTTCTGACTTCACTCACCTCCATTCTATGACTTCACACAGCTACATTCTGACTTCACAAAGCTCCATTCTATGACTTCGCACACATCTATTCTGACTTCACACACCTCCATTCTGTGACTTCACACACCTCCATTCTATGACTTCACACACCTCCATTCTATGACTTCACACACCCCCATTGTGTGACTTCACACACCTCCATTCTATGACTTCACACACCTCCATTCTGTGACTTCACACACCTCCATTCTGAGTTCACACACATCACATTTGTGATTTCACACACGTCCATTCTCTGACTTCACACACCTCCATTCTATGACTTCACACACCTAAATTCTATGACTTCACACACCTCCATTCTATGACTTCACACACCTCCATTCTGTGACTTCTCACACCTCCATTCTATGACTTCACACACCTACATTCTATGACTTCACACACCTCCATTCTGTGACTTCTCACACCTCCATTCTATGACTTCACACACCTCCATTCTGTGACTTCACACACCTCCATTCTATGACCTCACACACCTCCATTCTATGACTTCGCACACCTGCATTGTGACTTCACACACCTCCATTCTATGAGTTCACACACCTCCATTCTGACTTCACAAACCTCCAATATATGACTTCACACACCTCCATTCTGTGACTTCACACACCTCCATTTTATGACTTCACACACCTCCATTCTGTGACTTCACACACCTCCATTCTATGACTTCACACACCTCCATTCCGTGACTTCACACACCTACATTGTGACTTCACAGACCTCCATTCTATGAGTTCACACAAATGCATTGTGAATTCACACACCTCCATTCTTTGACTTCACACACCTCCATTCTGACTTCACACACCTCCATTCTGACTTCACACACCTCAATTCTGTGACTTCACACCCCTCCATTCCATGAGTTCACACACCTCCATTCTATGAGTTCACACACCACCATTTTGACTTCACACACCTCCTTCTATAACTTCACACACCTTCATTCTTACTTCAGAAACATCCATTCTATGACTTCAAACACCTCCATTCTGTGACTTCACACACCTCCATTGTGACTTCACACACCTCCATTCTATGACTTCACACAACTCCATTCTGACTTCACACACCTCCATTCTATTACTTCACACACCTCCATTCTATGACTTCACACACCTCCATTCTGTGACTTCACACACCTCCATTCTATGACTTCACACACCTCCATTCTGTGACTTCACACACCTACATTGTGACTTCACAGACCTCCATTCTATGAGTTCACACAAATGCAATGTGAATTCACACACCTCCATTCTGTGATTTCACACACCTCCATTCTGACTTCACACACCTCCATTCTGACTTCACACACCTCAATTCTGTGACTTCACACAACTCCATTCTATGATTTCACACACCTCCATTCTATGACTTCACACACCTCCATTCTATGACTTCACACACCTCCTTTCTGAGTTGACACACCTCCATTCTATGACTTCACACACCTCCAATCTGACTTCACACACCTCCATTTTATGACTTCACACACTTCCATTCTGTGACTTCAAAAACCTCCATTCTATGACTTCACACGACTCCATCTGACTTCACACACCTCCATTCCATGACTTCACACACCTCCATTCTTTGACTGCATGCACCTCCATTCTATGAGTTCACACACCTCCATTCTGTGACTTCACACACCTTTATTGTTTGACTTCACACACCTCCATTCTTTGACTTCATACACTTTCGTTCTCACTTTAGAAACATCCATTCTTTGACTTCAGGCACCTCCATTCTATGACTTCACAAACCTCCGTTCTGTGACCACACACCTCCATTCTGAGTTCCCACACCTCCATTCTGTGACTTCACTCACCTCCATCCTGACTTCACACACCTCCATTCTGACTTCACAAACCTCAATTCTTTGACTTCACACACCTCCATTCTATGATTTCACAATCTTCCATTCCATGAATTCACACACCTCCATTCTATGACTTCACACACCTCATTTCTGAGTTGACACACCTCCATTCTGTGATTTCACACACCTCCAATTTGACTTCACACACCCGCATTCTATGACTTCACACACCCCCATTGTCACTTCACCCACTCCATTCTATGAGTTCACACACCTCCATTCTGACTTCACACACCTCCATTCTATGGCTTCACACAGCTGCATTCTGACTTCAGACTCCTCCATTTGTGACTTCACACACCACAATTTTGACTTCAAACACCTTCATTCTGTGACTTCACACACCTCCATTCTGTGACTTCACACACCTCCATTTTGACTTCACACACTTCCATTCTTTGACTTAACACACCTGCATTCTGTGACTTCACACACCACCATTGTTTGACTTCACACACTTATATTCTTGGACTTCACACACCTCCATTCCATGACTTCACACATCTCTGTTTTATGAGTTCACACACCTCCATTTTGACTTCACACACCTCCATTCTATGACTTCACACACCTTCATTCTACTTCAGAAACATCCATTCTATGACTTCACACACCTCCATTCTATGACTTCATAAACCTCATTTCTGTGACTTCACACACCTCCATTTTGAGTTCACACACCTCAATTCCGTGACTTTACACACCTCAATTCTCACTTCACACACCTCCATTCTATGACTTCACACAATTCCATTCTATGACTTCACACACCTCCATTCTTCGACATCACACACCTCCATTGTGAGTTCACACACCTCCATTCTGTGACTTCACACACCTCCATTCTGTGACTTCACACACCTCCATTCTGTGACTTCACACACCTCCATTCTATGATTTCTCACACCTCCATTCTATTAATTCACACACCTCCATTCTATGACTTCACACACCTCCATTCTATGAGTTCACACACCTCCATTCTATGACTTCACACACCTCCAGTCTTTGACTTCACACCCCTCCATTCTGTGACTTCACACACCTCCATTCTATAACTTCACACACCTCCATTCTATGACTTCACACACCTCCATTCTATGAGTTCACACACCTCCATTCTATGACTTCACACACCTCCAGTCTTTGACTTCACACACCTCCATTCTGTGACTTCACACACCTCCATTCTATGACCTCACACACCTCCATTCTATGACTTCGCACACCTGCATTGTGACTTCACACACCTCCATTCTATGAGTTCACACACCTCCATTCTGACTTCACAAACCTCCAATATATGACTTCACACACCTCCATTCTGTGACTTCACACACCTCCATTTTATGACTTCACACACCTCCATTCTGTGACTTCACACACCTCCATTCTATGACTTCACACACCTCCATTCCGTGACTTCACACACCTACATTGTGACTTCACAGACCTCCATTTTATGAGTTCACACAAATGCATTGTGAATTCACACACCTCCATTCTTTGACTTCACACACCTCCATTCTGACTTCACACACCTCCATTCTGACTTCACACACCTCAATTCTGTGACTTCACACCCCTCCATTCCATGAGTTCACACATCTCCATTCTATGAGTTCACACACCACCATTTTGACTTCACACACCTCCTTCTATAACTTCACACACCTTCATTCTTACTTCAGAAACATCCATTCTATGACTTCAAACACCTCCATTCTGTTACTTAACACACCTCCATTGTGACTTCACACACCTCCATTCTATGACTTCACACAACTCCATTCTGACTTCACACACCTCCATTCTATTACTTCACACACCTCCATTCTATGACTTCACACACCTCCATTCTGTGACTTCACACACCTCCATTCTATGACTTCACACACCTCCATTCTGTGACTTCACACACCTACATTGTGACTTCACAGACCTCCATTCTATGAGTTCACACAAATGCAATGTGAATTCACACACCTCCATTCTGTGATTTCACACACCTCCATTCTGACTTCACACACCTCCATTCTGACTTCACACACCTCAATTCTGTGACTTCACACAACTCCATTCTATGATTTCACACACCTCCATTCTATGACTTCACACACCTCCATTCTATGACTTCACACACCTCCAATCTGACTTCACACACCTCCATTTTATGACTTCACACACTTCCATTCTGCGACTTCAAAAACCTCCATTCTATGACTTCACACGACTCCATCTGACTTCACACACCTCCATTCCATGACTTCACACACCTCCATTCTTTGACTGCATGCACCTCCATTCTATGAGTTCACACACCTCCATTCTGTGACTTCACACACCTTTATTGTTTGACTTCACACACCTCCATTCTTTGACTTCATACACCTTCGTTCTCACTTCAGAAACATCCATTCTTTGACTTCAGGCACCTCCATTCTATGACTTCACAAACCTCCGTTCTGTGACCACACACCTCCATTCTGAGTTCCCACACCTCCATTCTGTGAATTCACTCACTTCCATCCTGACTTCACACACCTCCATTCTGACTTCACAAACCTCAATTCTTTGACTTCACACACCTCCATTCTATGATTTCACAATCTTCCATTCCATGAATTCACACACCTCCATTCTATGACTTCACACACCTCATTTCTGAGTTGACACACCTCTATTCTGTGATTTCACACACCTCCAATTTGACTTCACACACCCCCATTCTATGACTTCACACACCCCCATTGTCACTTCACACACTCCATTCTATGAGTTCACACACCTCCATTCTGACTTCACACACCTCCATTCTATGGCTTCACACACCTGCATTCTGACTTTAGACTCCTCCATTTGTGACTTCACACACCACAATTTTGACTTCAAACACCTTCATTCTGTGACTTCACACACCTCCATTCTGTGACTTCACACACCTCCATTTTGACTTCACACACTTCCATTCTTTGACTTAACACACCTGCATTCTGTGACTTCACACACCACCATTGTTTGACTTCACACACCTATATTCTTGGACTTCACACACCTCCATTCCATGACTTCACACATGTCCATTTTTGGGGTTCACACACCTCCATTTTGACTTCACACACCTCCATTCTATGACTTCACACACCTTCATTCTACTTCAGAAACATCCATTCTATGACTTCACACACCTCCATTCTATGACTTCACACACCTCCATTCTGTGACTTCTCACACCTCCATTCTATGACTTCACACACCTCCATTCTATGACTTCACACACCTCCATTCTGTGACTTCTCACACCTCCATTCTATGACTTCACACACCTCCATTCTGTGACTTCACACACCTCCATTCTATGACCTCACACACCTCCATTCTATGACTTCGCACACCTGCATTGTGACTTCACACACCTCCATTCTATGAGTTCACACACCTCCATTCTGACTTCAGAAACCTCCAATATATGACTTCACACACCACCATTCTGTGACTTCACACACCTCCATTTTATGACTTCACACACCTCCATTCTGTGACTTCACACACCTCCATTCTACGACTTCACACACCTCCATTCCGTGACTTCACACACCTACATTGTGACTTCACAGACCTCCATTCTATGAGTTCACACAAATGCATTGTGAATTCACACACCTCCATTCTTTGACTTCACACACCTCCATTCTGACTTCACACACCTCAATTCTGTGACTTCACACCCCTCCATTCCATGAGTTCACACTCCTCCATTCTATGAGTTCACACACCACCATTTTGACTTCACACACCTCCTTCTATAACTTCACACACCTTCATTCTTACTTCAGAAACATCCATTCTATGACTTCAAACCCTCCATTCTGTTACTTAACACACCTCCATTTTGACTTCACACACCTCCATTCTATGACTTCACACAACTCCATTCTGACTTCACACACCTCCATTCTATTACTTCACACACCTCCATTCTATGACTTCACACACCTCCATTCTGTGACTTCACACACCTCCATTCTATGACTTCACACACCTCCATTCTGTGACTTCACACACCTACATTGTGACTTCACAGACCTCCATTCTATGAGTTCACACAAATGCAATGTGAATTCACACACCTCCATTCTGTGATTTCACACACCTCCATTCTGACTTCACACACCTCCATTCTGACTTCACACACCTCAATTCTGTGACTTCACACAACTCCATTCTATGATTTCACAAACCTCCATTCTATGACTTCACACACCTCCATTCTATGACTTCACACACCTCCAATCTGACTTCACACACCTCCATTTTATGACTTCACACACTTCCATTCTGTGACTTCAAAAACCTCCATTCTATGACTTCACACGACTCCATCTGACTTCACACACCTCCATTGCATGACTTCACACACCTCCATTCTTTGACTGCATGCACCTCCATTCTATGAGTTCACACACCTCCATTCTGTGACTTCACACACCTTTATTGTTTGACTTCACACACCTCCATTCTTTGACTTCATACACCTTCGTTCTCACTTCAGAAACATCCATTCTTTGACTTCAGGCACCTCCATTCTATGACTTCACAAATCTCCGTTCTGTGACCACACACCTCCATTCTGAGTTCCCACACCTCCATTCTGTGAATTCACTCACTTCGATCCTGACTTCACACACCTCCATTCTGACTTCACAAACCTCAATTCTTTGACTTCACACACCTCCATTCTATGATTTCACAATCTTCCATTCCATGAATTCACACACCTCCATTCTATGACTTCACACACCTCATTTCTGAGTTGACACACCTCCATTCTGTGATTTCACACACCTCCAATTTGACTTCACACACCCCCATTCTATGACTTCACACACCCCCATTGTCACTTCACACACTCCATTCTATGAGTTCACACACCTCCATTCTGACTTCACACACCTCCATTCTATGGCTTCACACAGCTGCATTCTGACTTCAGACTCCTCCATTTGTGACTTCACACACCACAATTTTGACTTCAAACACCTTCATTCTGTGACTTCACACACCTCCATTCTGTGACTTCACACACCTCCATTTTGACTTCACACACTTCCATTCTTTGACTTAACACACCTGCATTCTGTGACTTCACACACCACCATTGTTTGACTTCACACACCTATATTCTTGGACTTCACACACCTCCATTCCATGACTTCACACATGTCCATTTTTTGAGTTCACACACCTCCATTTTGACTTCACACACCTCCATTCTATGACTTCACACACCTTCATTCTACTTCAGAAACATCCATTCTATGACTTCACACACCTCCATTCTATGACTTCACACACCTCCATTCTGTGACTTCTCACACCTCCATTCTATGACTTCACACACCTCCATTCTATGACTTCACACACCTCCATTCTGTGACTTCTCACACCTCCATTCTATGACTTCACACACCTCCATTCTGTGACTTCACACACCTCCATTCTATGACCTCACACACCTCCATTCTATGACTTCGCACACCTGCATTGTGACTTCACACACCTCCATTCTATGAGTTCACACACCTCCATTCTGACTTCACAAACCTCCAATATATGACTTCACACACCACCATTCTGTGACTTCACACACCTCCATTTTATGACTTCACACACCTCCATTCTGTGACTTCACACACCTCCATTCTACGACTTCACACACCTCCATTCCGTGACTTCACACACCTACATTGTGACTTCACAGACCTCCATTCTATGAGTTCACACAAATGCATTGTGAATTCACACACCTCCATTCTTTGACTTCACACACCTCCATTCTGACTTCACACACCTCCATTCTGACTTCACACACCTCAATTCTGTGACTTCACACCCCTCCATTCCATGAGTTCACACTTCTCCATTCTATGAGTTCACACACCACCATTTTGACTTCACACACCTCCTTCTATAACTTCACACACCTTCATTCTTACTTCAGAAACATCCATTCTATGACTTCAAACCCTCCATTCTGTTACTTAACACACCTCCATTTTGACTTCACACACCTCCATTCTATGACTTCACACAACTCCATTCTGACTTCACACACCTCCATTCTATTACTTCACACACCTCCATTCTATGACTTCACACACCTCCATTCTGTGACTTCACACACCTCCATTCTATGACTTCACACACCTCCATTCTGTGACTTCACACACCTACATTGTGACTTCACAGACCTCCATTCTATGAGTTCACACAAATGCAATGTGAATTCACACACCTCCATTCTGTGATTTCACACACCTCCATTCTGACTTCACACACCTCCATTCTGACTTCACACACCTCAATTCTGTGACTTCACACAACTCCATTCTATGATTTCACACACCTCCATTCTATGACTTCACACACCTCCATTCTATGACTTCACACACCTCCAATCTGACTTCACACACCTCCATTTTATGACTTCACACACTTCCATTCTGTGACTTCAAAAACCTCCATTCTATGACTTCACACGACTCCATCTGACTTCACAAACCTCCATTCCATGACTTCACACACCTCCATTCTTTGACTGCATGCACCTCCATTCTATGAGTTCACACACCTCCATTCTGTGACTTCACACACCTTTATTGTTTGACTTCACACACCTCCATTCTATGACTTCACAAACCTCCGTTCTGTGACCACACACCTCCATTCTGAGTTCCCACACCTCCATTCTGTGAATTCACTCACTTCGATCCTGACTTCACACACCTCCATTCTGACTTCACAAACCTCAATTCTTTGACTTCACACACCTCCATTCTATGATTTCACAATCTTCCATTCCATGAATTCACACACCTCCATTCTATGACTTCACACACCTCATTTCTGAGTTGACACACCTCCATTCTGTGATTTCACACACCTCCAATTTGACTTCACACACCCCCATTCTATGACTTCACACACCCCCATTGTCACTTCACACACTCCATTCTATGAGTTCACACACCTCCATTCTGACTTCACGCACCTCCATTCTATGGCTTCACACAGCTGCATTCTGACTTCAGACTCCTCCATTTGTGACTTCACACACCACAATTTTGACTTCAAACACCTTCATTCTGTGACTTCACACACCTCCATTCTGTGACTTCACACACCTCCATTTTGACTTCACACACTTCCATTCTTTGACTTAACACACCTGCATTCTGTGACTTCACACACCACCATTGTTTGACTTCACACACCTATATTCTTGGACTTCACACACCTCCATTCCATGACTTCACACATGTCCATTTTTTGAGTTCACACACCTCCATTTTGACTTCACACACCTCCATTCTATGACTTCACACACCTTCATTCTACTTCAGAAACATCCATTCTATGACTTCACACACCTCCATTCTATGACTTCACACACCTCCATTCTGTGACTTCTCACACCTCCATTCTATGACTTCACACACCTCCATTCTATGACTTCACACACCTCCATTCTGTGACTTCTCACACCTCCATTCTATGACTTCACACACCTCCATTCTGTGACTTCACACACCTCCATTCTATGACCTCACACACCTCCATTCTATGACTTCGCACACCTGCATTGTGACTTCACACACCTCCATTCTATGAGTTCACACACCTCCATTCTGACTTCACAAACCTCCAATATATGACTTCACACACCACCATTCTGTGACTTCACACACCTCCATTCTATGACTTCAAACCCTCCATTCTGTTACTTAACACACCTCCATTGTGACTTCACACACCTCCATTCTATGACTTCACACAACTCCATTCTGACTTCACACACCTCCATTCTATTACTTCACACACCTCCATTCTATGACTTCACACACCTCCATTCTGTGACTTCACACACCTCCATTCTATGACTTCACACACCTCCATTCTGTGACTTCACACACCTACATTGTGACTTCACAGACCTCCATTCTATGAGTTCACACAAATGCATTGTGAATTCACACACCTCCATTCTGTGATTTCACACACCTCCATTCTGACTTCACACACCTCCATTCTGACTTCACACACCTCAATTCTGTGACTTCACACAACTCCATTCTATGATTTCACACACCTCCATTCTATGACTTCACACACCTCCATTCTATGACTTCACACACCTCCAATCTGACTTCACACACCTCCATTTTATGACTTCACACACTTCCATTCTGTGACTTCAAAAACCTCCATTCTATGACTTCACACGACTCCATCTGACTTCACACACCTCCATTCCATTACTTCACACACCTCCATTCTTTGACTGCATGCACCTCCATTCTATGAGTTCACACACCTCAATTCTGTGACTTCACACACCTTTATTGTTTGACTTCACACACCTCCATTCTTTGACTTCATACACCTTCGTTCTCACTTCAGAAACATCCATTCTTTGACTTCAGGCACCTCCATTCTATGACTTCACAAACCTCCGTTCTGTGACAACACACCTCCATTCTGAGTTCCCACACCTCCATTCTGTGACTTCACTCACTTCCATCCTGACTTCACACACCTCCATTCTGACTTCACAAACTTCAATTCTTTGACTTCACACACCTCCATTCTATGATTTCACAATCTTCCATTCCATGAATTCACACACCTCCATTCTATGACTTCACACACCTCATTTCTGAGTTGACCCACCTCCATTCTGTGATTTCACACACCTCCAATTTGACTTCACACACCCCCATTCTATGACTTCACACACCCCCATTGTCACTTCACACACTCCATTCTATGAGTTCACACACCTCCATTCTGACTTCACACACCTCCATTCTATGGCTTCACACAGCTGCATTCTGACTTCAGACTCCTCCATTTGTGACTTCACACACCACAATTTTGACTTCAAACACCTTCATTCTGTGACTTCACACACTTCCATTCTGTGACTTCACACACCTCCATTTTGATTTCACACACTTCCATTCTTTGACTTAACACACCTGCATTCTGTGACTTCACACACCACCATTGTTTGACTTCATACACCTATATTCTTGGACTTCACACACCTCCATTCCATGACTTCACACATGTCCATTTTTTGAGTTCACACACCTCCATTTTGACTTCACACACCTCCATTATGTGACTTCACACACCTTCATTCTACTTCAGAAACATCCATTCTATGACTTCACACACCTCCATTCTATGACTTCACAAACCTCCATTCTGTGACTTCACACACCTCCATTCTGAGTTCACACACCTCAATTCCGTGACTTCACACACCTCAATTCTCACTTCACACACCTCCATTCTATGACTTCACACAATTCCATTCTATGACTTCACACACCTCCATTCTTTGACATCACACACCTCCATTGTGAGTTCACACACCTCCATTCTGTGACTTCACACACCTCCATTCTGTGACTTCACACACCTCCATTGTATGATTTCTCACACCTCCATTGTATTAATTCACACACCTCCATTCTATGACTTCACACACCTCCATTCTGTGACTTCACACACCTCCATTCTGACTTCACACACCTCCAATCTGACTTCACACACCTCAATTCTGTGACTTCACACACCTCCATTCTATGATTTCACACACCTCCATTCTATGACTTCACACACCTCCATTCTATGAGTTCACACACCTCCTTTTGAGTTGACACACCTCCATTCTATGACTTCACACACCTCCAATCTGACCTCACACACCTCCATTCTATGACTTCACACACCTCCATTCTGTGACTTCAAAAACCTCCACTCTATGACTTCACACACCTCCATTGTGACTTCATACACCTCCATTCTATGACTTCACACACCTCCATTCTGACTTCACACACCTCCATTCTGACTTCACACACCTCAATTCTGTGACTTCACACACCTCAATTCCATGAGTTCACACACCTCCATTCTATGAGTTCACACACCACCATTTTGACTTCACAAACCTCCATTCTATAACTTCACACACCTTCATTCTTACTTCAGAAACATCCATTCTATGACTTCACACACCTCCATTCTGTGACTTCACACACCTGCATTCTGAGTTCACACACCTCCATTTTGTGATTTCACACACCTCCATTCTGTGACTTTACACACCTCCAATCTATGACTTCACACACCTAAATTCTATGACTTCACACACCTCCATTCTATGACTTCACACACCTCCATTCTGTGACTTCTCACACCTCCATTCTATGACTTCACACACCTCCATTCTGTGACTTCACACACCTCAATTCCATGAGTTCACACACCTCCATTCTATGAGTTCACACACCACCATTTTGACTTCACACACCTCCATTCTATGACTTCACACACCTTCATTCTTACTTCAGAAACATCCATTCTATGACTTCACACACCTCCATTCTGTGACTTTACACACCTCCATTTTGAGTTCACACACCCCATTCTGTGACTTCACACACCTTCAATCTGTGACTTGACACACCTCCATTCTATGACTTCACAAACCTCCATTCTATGACTTCTCACACCTCCATTCTGTGACTCCACACACCTACATTGTGACTTCACAGACCTCCATTCTATGAGTTCACACAAATGCATTGTGAATTCACACACCTGCATTCTATGACTTCACACCCCTCCATTCTGACTTCACACACCTCCATTCTGACTTCACACACCTCCATTCTGACTTCACACACCTCAATTCTGTGACTTCACACACCTCCATTCTATGATTTCACACACCTCCATTCTATGACTTCACACACCTCCATTCTGTAACTTCACACACCTCCATTCTGAATTCACACACCTCCATTCTGACTTCACACACCTCAATTCTGTGACTTCACACACCTCCATTCTATGATTTCACACACCTCCATTCTATGACTTCACACACCTCCATTCTATGACTTCACACACCTCCTTTTGAGTTGACACACTTCCATTCTATGACTTCACACACCTCCAATCTGACCTCACACACCTCCATTCTATGACTTCACACACCTCCATTCTGTGACTTCAAAAACCTCCATTCTATGACTTCACACACTTCCATTGTGACTTCACACACCATCATTCTATGAGTTCACACAGCGCCATTCTGACTTCACTCACCTCCATTCTATGACTTCACACAGCTCCATTCTGACTTCACACAGCTCCATTCTATTACTTCGCACACATCTATTCTGACTTCACACACCTCCATTCTGTGACTTCACACACCTACATTCTATGACTTCACACACCTCCATTCTATGACTTCAGACACCCCCATTGTGTGACTTCACACACCTCCATTCTATGACTTCACACACCTCCATTCTATGACTTCACACACCTCCATTCTGAGTTCACACACCTCCATTTTGTGATTTCACACACCTCCATTCTGTGACTTTACACACCTCCAATCTATGACTTCACACACCTAAATTCTATGACTTCACACACCTCCATTCTATGACTTCACACACCTCCATTCTGTGACTTCACACACCTCAATTCCATGAGTTCACACACCTCCATTGTATGAGTTCACACACCACCATTTTGACTTCACACACCTCCATTCTATGACTTCACACACCTTCATTCTTACTTCAGAAACATCCATTCTATGACTTCACACACCTCCATTCTGTGACTTCACACACCTCCATTTTGAGTTCACACACCCCATTCTGTGACTTCACATACCTTCAATCTGTGACTTGACACACCTCCATTCTATTACTTCACACACCTCCATTCTATGACTTCACATACCTCCAATATATGACTTCACACACCTCCATTCTGTGACTTCACACACCTCCATTCTATGACTTCACACACCTCCATTCTGTGACTCCACACACCTACATTGTGACTTCACAGACCTACATTCTATGAGTTCACACAAATGCATTGTGAATTCACACACCTGCATTCTATGACTTCACACCCCTCCATTCTGACTTCACACACCTCCATTCTGACTTCACACACCTCAATTCTGTGACTTCACACACCTCCAGTCTATGATTTCACACACCTCCATTCTATGACTTCACACAACTCCAATCTGACTTCACACAACTCCATTCTATGACTTCACACACCTCCATTCTGTGACTTCAAAAACCTCTATTCTATGACTTCACACACCTCCATTGTGACTTCACACACCATCATTCTTTGAGTTCACACACCGCCTTCTGACTTCACTCACCTCCATTTTATGACTTCACACAGCTACATTCTGACTTCACACAGCTCCATTCTATGACTTCGCACACATCTATTCTGACTTCACACACCTCCATTCTGTGACTTCACACACCTCCATTCTATGACTTCACACACCTCCATTCTATGACTTCACACACCCCCATTGTGTGACATCACACACCTCCATTCTATGACTTCACACACCTCCATTCTGTGACTTCACATACCTCCATTCTGAGTTCACACACATCCAATTTGTGATTTCACACACCTCCATTCTCTGACTTCACACACCTCCATTCTATGACTTCACACACCTAAATTCTATGACTTCACACACCTCCATTCTATGACTTCACACACCTCCATTCTGTGACTTCTCACACCTCCATTCTATGACTTCACACACCTCCATTCTATGACTTCACACACCTCCATTCTGTGACTTCTCACACCTTCATTCTATGACTTCACACACCTCCATTCTGTGACTTCACACACCTCCATTCTATGACCTCACACACCTCCATTCTATGACTTCGCACACCTGCATTGTGACTTCACACACCTCCATTCTATGAGTTCACACACCTCCATTCTGACTTCACAAACCTCCAATATATGACTTCACACACCTCCATTCTGTGACTTCACACACCTCCATTTTATGACTTCACACACCTCCATTCTGTGACTTCACACACCTCCATTCTATGACTTCACACACCTCCATTCCGTGACTTCACACACCTACATTGTGACTTCACAGACCTCCATTCTATGAGTTCACACAAATGCATTGTGAATTCACACACCTCCATTCTTTGACTTCACACACCTCCATTCTGACTTCACACACCTCCATTCTGACTTCACACACCTCAATTCTGTGACTTCACACCCCTCCATTCCATGAGTTCACACACCTCCATTCTATGAGTTCACACACCACCATTTTGACTTCACACACCTCCTTCTATAACTTCACACACCTTCATTCTTACTTCAGAAACATCCATTCTATGACTTCAAACACCTCCATTCTGTGACTTCACACACCTCCATTGTGACTTCACACACCTCCATTCTATGACTTCACACAACTCCATTCTGACTTCACACACCTCCATTCTATTACTTCACACACCTCCATTCTATGACTTCACACACCTCCATTCTGTGACTTCACACACCTCCATTCTATGACTTCACACACCTCCATTCTGTGACTTCACACACCTACATTGTGACTTCACAGACCTCCATTCTATGAGTTCACACAAATGCAATGTGAATTCACACACCTCCATTCTGTGATTTCACACACCTCCATTCTGACTTCACACACCTCCATTCTGACTTCACACACCTCAATTCTGTGACTTCACACAACTCCATTCTATGATTTCACACACCTCCATTCTATGACTTCACACACCTCCATTCTATGACTTCACACACCTCCTTTCTGAGTTGACACACCTCCATTCTATGACTTCACACACCTCCAATCTGACTTCACACACCTCCATTTTATGACCTCACACACTTCCATTCTGTGACTTCAAAAACCTCCATTCTATGACTTCACACGACTCCATCTGACTTCACACACCTCCATTCCATGACTTCACACACCTCCATTCTTTGACTGCATGCACCTCCATTCTATGAGTTCACACACCTCCATTCTGTGACTTCACACACCTTTATTGTTTGACTTCACACACCTCCATTCTTTGACTTCATACACCTTCGTTCTCACTTCAGAAACATCCATTCTTTGACTTCAGGCACCTCCATTCTATGACTTCACAAACCTCCGTTCTGTGACAACACACCTCCATTCTGAGTTCCCACACCTCCATTCTGTGACTTCACTCACTTCCATCCTGACTTCACACACCTCCATTCTGACTTCACAAACCTCAATTCTTTCACTTCACACACCTCCATTCTATGATTTCACAATCTTCCATTCCATGAATTCACACACCTCCATTCTATGACTTCACACACCTCATTTCTGAGTTGACACACCTCCATTCTGTGATTTCACACACCTCCAATTTGACTTCACACACCCCCATTCTATGACTTCACACACCCCCATTGTCACTTCACACACTCCATTCTATGAGTTCACACACCTCCATTCTGACTTCACACACCTCCATTCTATGGCTTCACACAGCTGCATTCTGACTTCAGACTCCTCCATTTGTGACTTCACACACCACAATTTTGACTTCAAACACCTTCATTCTGTGACTTCACACACCTCCATTCTGTGACTTCACACACCTCCATTTTGACTTCACACACTTCCATTCTTTGACTTAACACACCTGCATTCTGTGACTTCACACACCACCATTGTTTGATGTCACACACCTATATTCTTGGACTTCACACACCTCCATTCCATGACTTCACACATGTCCATTTTATGAGTTCACACACCTCCATTTTGACTTCACACACCTCCATTCTATGACTTCACACACCTTCATTCTACTTCAGAAACATCCATTCTATGACTTCACACACCTCCATTCTATGACTTCACAAACCTCCATTCTGTGACTTCACACACCTCCATTCTGAGTTCACACACCTCAATTCCGTGACTTCACACACCTCAATTCTCACTTCACACACCTCCATTCTATGACTTCACACAATTCCATTCTATGACTTCACACACCTCCATTCTTTGACATCACACACCTCCATTGTGAGTTCACACACCTCCATTTTGTGACTTCACACACCTCCATTCTGTGACTTCACACACCTCCATTCTGTGACTTCACACACCTGCATTCTATGATTTCTCACACCTCCATTCTATTAATTCACACACCTCCATTCTATGACTTCACACACCTCCATTCTGTGACTTCACACACCTCCATTCTGACTTCACACACCTCCAATCTGACTTCACACACCTCAATTCTGTGACTTCACACACCTCCATTCTATGATTTCACACACCTCCATTCTATGACTTCACACACCTCCATTCTATGAGTTCACACACCTCCTTTTGAGTTGACACACCTCCATTCTATGACTTCACACACCTCCAATCTGTCCTCACACACCTCCATTCTATGACTTCACACACCTCCATTCTGTGACTTCAAAAACCTCCACTCTATGACTTCACACACCTCCATTGTGACTTCATACACCTCCATTCTATGACTTCACACACCTCCATTCTGACTTCACACCCCTCCATTCTGACTTCACACACCTCAATTCTGTGACTTCACACACCTCAATTCCATGAGTTCACACACCTCCATTCTATGAGTTCACACACCACCATTTTGACTTCACAAACCTCCATTCTATAACTTCACACACCTTCATTCTTACTTCAGAAATATCCATTCTATGACTTCACACACCTCCATTCTGAGTTCACATACCTCCATTTTGTGATTTCACACACCTCCATTCTGTGACTTTACACACCTCCAATCTATGACTTCACACACCTAAATTCTATGACTTCACACACCTCCATTCTATGACTTCACACACCTCCATTCTGTGACTTCTCACACCTCCATTCTATGACTTCACACACCTCCATTCTGTGACTTCACACACCTCAATTCCATGAGTTCACACACCTCCATTCTATGAGTTCACACACCACCATTTTGACTTCACACACCTCCATTCTATGACTTCACACACCTTCATTCTTACTTCAGAAACATCCATTCTATGACTTCACACACCTCCATTCTGTGACTTTACACACCTCCATTTTGAGTTCACACACCCCATTCTGTGACTTCACACACCTTCAATCTGTGACTTGACACACCTCCATTCTATGACTTCACAAACCTCCAATATATGACTTCACACACCTCCATTCTGTGACTTCACACACCTCCATTCTATGACTTCATACACCTCCATTCTGTGACTCCACCCACCTACATTGTGACTTCACAGACCTCCATTCTATGAGTTCACACAAATGCATTGTGAATTCACACACCTGCATTCTATGACTTCACACCCCTCCATTCTGACTTCACACACCTCCATTCTGACTTCACACACCTCAATTCTGTGACTTCACACACCTCCATTTTATGAGTTCACACACCTCCTTTTGAGTTGACACACCTCCATTCTATGACTTCACACACCTCCAATCTGACCTCACACACCTCCATTCTATGACTTCACACACCTCCATTCTGTGACTTCAAAAACCTCCATTCTATGACTTCACACACCTCCATTGTGACTTCACACACCATCATTCTATGAGTTCACACAGCGCCATTCTGACTTCACTCACCTCCATTCTATGACTTCACACAGCTCCATTCTGACTTCACACAGCTCCATTCTATTACTTCGCACACATCTATTCTGACTTCACACACCTCCATTCTGTGACTTCACACACCTCCATTCTATGACTTCACACACCTCCATTCAATGACTTCAGACACCCCCATTGTGTGACTTCACACACCTCCATTCTATGACTTCACACACCTCCATTCTGTGACTTCACACACCTCCATTCTGAGTTCACACACCTCCATTTTGTGATTTCACACACCTCCATTCTGTGACTTTACACACCTCCAATCTATGACTTCACACACCTAAATTCTATGACTTCACACACCTCCATTCTGTGACTTCACACACCTCCATTCTGTGAATTCTCACACCTCCATTCTATGACTTCACACACCTCCATTCTGTGACTTCACACACCTCAATTCCATGAGTTCACACACCTCCATTCTATGAGTTCACACACCACCATTTTGACTTCACACACCTCCATTCTATGACTTCACACACCTTCATTCTTACTTCAAAAACATCCATTCTATGACTTCACACACCTCCATTCTGTGACTTCACACACCTCCATTCTGAGTTCACACACCCCATTCTGTGACATCACACACCTTCAATCTGTGACTTGACACACCTCCATTCTATTACTTCACACACCTCCATTCTATGACTTCACATACCTCCAATATATGACTTCACACACCTCCATTCTGTGACTTCACACACCTCCATTCTATGACTTCACACACATCCATTCTGTGACTCCACACACCTACATTGTGACTTCACAGACCTCCATTCTTTGAGTTCACACAAATGCATTGTGAATTCACACACCTGCATTCTATGACTTCACACCCCTCCATTCTGGCTTCACACACCTCCATTCTGACTTCACACACCTCAATTCTGTGACTTCACACACCTCCAGTCTATGATTTCACACACCTCCATTCTATGACTTCACACACCTCCAATCTGACTTCACACACCTCCATTCTATGACTTCACACACCTCCATTCTGTGACTTCAAAAACCTCCATTCTATGACTTCACACACCTCCATTGTGACTTCACACACCGTCATTCTTTGAGTTCACACACCGCCTTCTGACTTCACTCACCTCCATTCTATGACTTCACACAGCTACATTCTGACTTCACAAAGCTCCATTCTATGACTTCGCACACATCTATTCTGACTTCACACACCTCCATTCTGTGACTTCACACACCTCCATTCTATGACTTCACACACCTCCATTCTATGACTTCACACACCCCCATTGTGTGACTTCACACACCTCCATTCTATGACTTCACACACCTCCATTCTGTGACTTCACACACCTCCATTCTGAGTTCACACACATCACATTTGTGATTTCACACACGTCCATTCTCTGACTTCACACACCTCCATTCTATGACTTCACACACCTAAATTCTATGACTTCACACACCTCCATTCTATGACTTCACACACCTACATTCTGTGACTTCTCACACCTCCATTCTATGACTTCACACACCTACATTCTATGACTTCACACACCTCCATTCTGTGACTTCTCACACCTCCATTCTATGACTTCACACACCTCCATTCTGTGACTTCACACACCTCCATTCTATGACCTCACACACCTCCATTCTATGACTTCGCACACCTGCATTGTGACTTCACACACCTCCATTCTATGAGTTCACACACCTCCATTCTGACTTCACAAACCTCCAATATATGACTTCACACACCTCCATTCTGTGACTTCACACACCTCCATTTTATGACTTCACACACCTCCATTCTGTGACTTCACACACCTCCATTCTATGACTTCACACACCTCCATTCCGTGACTTCACACACCTACATTGTGACTTCACAGACCTCCATTCTATGAGTTCACAAAAATGCATTGTGAATTCACACACCTCCATTCTTTGACTTCACACACCTCCATTCTGACTTCACACACCTCCATTCTGACTTCACACACCTTAATTCTGTGACTTCACACCCCTCCATTCCATGAGTTCACACACCTCCATTCTATGAGTTCACACACCACCATTTTGACTTCACACACCTCCTTCTATAACTTCACACACCTTCATTCTTACTTCAGAAACATCCATTCTATGACTTCAAACACCTCCATTCTGTGACTTCACACACCTCCATTGTGACTTCACACACCTCCATTCTATGACTTCACACAACTCCATTCTGACTTCACACACCTCCATTCTATTACTTCACACACCTCCATTCTATGACTTCACACACCTCCATTCTGTGACTTCACACACCTCCATTCTATGACTTCACACCTCCATTCCGTGACTTCACACACCTACATTGTGACTTCACAGACCTCCATTGTATGAGTTCACACAAATGCAATGTGAATTCACACACCTCCATTCTGTGATTTCACACACCTCCATTCTGACTTCACACACCTCCATTCTGACTTCACACACCTCAATTCTGTGACTTCACACAACTCCATTCTATGATTTCACACACCTCCATTCTATGACTTCACACACCTCCATTCTATGACTTCACACACCTCCTTTCTGAGTTGACACACCTCCATTCTATGACTTCACACACCTCCAATCTGACTTCACACACCTCCATTTTATGACTTCACACACTTCCATTCTGTGACTTCAAAAACCTCCATTCTATGACTTCACACGACTCCATCTGACTTCACACACCTCCATTCCATGACTTCACACACCTCCATTCTTTGACTGCATGCACCTCCATTCTATGAGTTCACACACCTCCATTCTGTGACTTCACACACCTTTATTGTTTGACTTCACACACCTCCATTCTTTGACTTCATACACTTTCGTTCTCACTTCAGAAACATCCATTCTTTGACTTCAGGCACCTCCATTCTATGACTTCACAAACCTCCGTTCTGTGACCACACACCTCCATTCTGAGTTCCCACACCTCCATTCTGTGACTTCACTCACCTCCATCCTGACTTCACACACCTCCATTCTGACTTCACAAACCTCAATTCTTTGACTTCACACACCTCCATTCTATGATTTCACAATCTTCCATTCCATGAATTCACACACCTCCATTCTATGACTTCACACACCTCATTTCTGAGTTGACACACCTCCATTCTGTGATTTCACACACCTCCAATTTGACTTCACACACCCCCATTCTATGACTTCACACACCCCCATTGTCACTTCACACACTCCATTCTATGAGTTCACACACCTCCATTCTGACTTCACACACCTCCATTCTATGGCTTCACACAGCTGCATTCTGACTTCAGACTCCTCCATTTGTGACTTCACACACCACAATTTTGACTTCAAACACCTTCATTCTGTGACTTCACACACCTCCATTCTGTGACTTCACACACCTCCATTTTGACTTCACACACTTCCATTCTTTGACTTAACACACCTGCATTCTGTGACTTCACACACCACCATTGTTTGACTTCACACACCTATATTCTTGGACTTCACACACCTCCATTCCATGACTTCACACATCTCCATTTTATGAGTTCACACACCTCCATTTTGACTTCACACACCTCCATTCTATGACTTCACACACCTTCATTCTACTTCAGAAACATCCATTCTATGACTTCACACACCTCCATTCTATGACTTCACAAACCTCCATTCTGTGACTTCACACACCTCCATTTTGAGTTCACACACCTCAATTCCGTGACTTCACACACCTCAATTCTCACTTCACACACCTCCATTCTATGACTTCACACAATTTCATTCTATGACTTCACACACCTCCATTCTTCGACATCACACACCTCCATTGTGAGTTCACACACCTCCATTCTGTGACTTCACACACCTCCATTCTGTGACTTCACACACCTCCATTCTGTGACTTCACACACCTCCATTCTATGATTTCTCACACCTCCATTCTATTAATTCACACACCTCCACTCTATGACTTCACACACCTCCATTCTATGAGTTCACACACCTCCATTCTATGACTTCACACACCTCCAGTCTTTGACTTCACACCCCTCCATTCTGTGACTTCACACACCTCCATTCTATAACTTCACACACCTCCATTGTGACTTCCCACACCTCCAATCTGAGTTCACACACCTCCGTTCTGACTTCACACACCTCCATTCTATGACTTCACACACCTCCATTCTGTGACTTCACACACCTGATTTCTGTGACTTCACACGCCTCCATTATGACTTCACAAACCTCCATTCTATGACTTCACACACCTCCATTCTATGACTTCACACACCTAGATTCTGTGACTTCACACACCTCCATTCTGAGTTTACACACCTCCATTCTGTGACTTCACACACCTCCATTCTAACTTCACAGAGCTCCATAAAATGACTTCACACACCTCCATTCTGTGACTTCACACACCTCAATTCCATGAGTTCACACACCTCCATTCTATGAGTTCACACACCACCATTTTGACTTCACAAACCTCCATTCTATAACTTCACACACCTTCATTCTTACTTCAGAAACATCCATTCTATGACTTCACACACCTCCATTCTGTGACTTCACACACCTCCATTCTGAGTTCACACACCTCATTCTGTGACTTCACACACCTTCTATCTGTGACTTGACACACCTCCATTCTATTACTTCAAACACCTCCATTCTATGACTTCACAAACCTCCAATATATGACTTCACACACCTCCATTCTGTGACTTCACTCATCTCCATTCTATGACTTCACACACTTCCATTCTGTGACTTCACACACCTCCATTCTGACTTCACACACCTCCAATCTGACTTCACACACCTCAATTCTGTGACTTCAAACACCTCCATTCTATGATTTCACACACCTGCATTCTATGACTTCACACACCTCCATTCTATGAGTTCACACACCTCCTTTTGAGTTGACACACCTCCATTCTATGACTTCACACACCTCCAATCTGACCTCACACACCTCCATTCTATGACTTCACACACCTCCATTCTGTGACTTCAAAAACCTCCACTCTATGACTTCACACACCTCTATTGTGACTTCATACAACTTCATTCTATGACTTCACACACCTCCATTCTGACTTCACACACCTCCATTCTGACTTCACACACCTCAATTCTGTGACTTCACACACCTCAATTCCATGAGTTCACACACCTCCATTCTATGAGTTCACACACCACCATTTTGACTTCACAAACCTCCATTCTATAACTTCACACACCTTCATTCTTACTTCAGAAACATCCATTCTATGACTTCACACACCTCCATTCTGTGACTTCACACACCTCCATTCTGAGTTCACACACCTCCATTTTGTGATTTCACACACCTCCATTCTGTGACTTTACACACCTCCAATCTATGACTTCACACACCTAAATTCTATGACTTCACACACCTCCATTCTATGACTTCACACACCTCCATTCTGTGACTTCTCACACCTCCTTTCTATGACTTCACACACCTCCATTCTGTGACTTCACACACCTCAATTCCATGAGTTCACACACTTCCATTCTATGAGTTCACACACCACCATTTTGACTTCACACACCTCCATTCTATGACTTCACACAACTCCAATCTGACTTCACACACCTCCATTCTATGACTTCACACACCTCCATTCTGTGACTTCACACACCTGATTTCTGTGACTTCACACGCCTCCATTATGACTTCACAAACCTCCATTCTATGACTTCACACACCTCCATTCTATGACTTCACACACCTAGATTCTGTGACTTCACACACCTCCATTCTGAGTTTACACACCTCCATTCTGTGACTTCACACACCTCCATTCTAACTTCACAGAGCTCCATAAAATGACTTCACACACCTCCATTCTGTGACTTCACACACCTCAATTCCATGAGTTCACACACCTCCATTCTATGAGTTCACACACCACCATTTTGACTTCACAAACCTCCATTCTATAACTTCACACACCTTCATTCTTACTTCAGAAACATCCATTCTATGACTTCACACACCTCCATTCTGTGACTTCACACACCTCCATTCTGAGTTCACACACCTCATTCTGTGACTTCACACA